>JAZKJV010001516.1:0-511803 GCA_037367405.1 Ottelia alismoides
GCCGATTAAACATTGAATAAATTCTTGTGGTTATTTCTTGACCGATTCTAAATTCCTGCCTACAATGAAATGGCAAATTATAGCTTAATTCACAACAATTAACTCAGGAGAATTTCAGACTCGTCAGATGGCGCTATTGACGGGGAGGCAAACAACTTAGTTTTTTTCTAAAAAATTTTATGTTCGATTTTCCACATTCGGGTAGTCTGACCCTTAAATCTTCACTGTATATTTCCTGTTTTTTCATTTCTACATTTATTTTATTTCTAGCATTTATTTCTTTATTTTATTTTATTTTATTATTTTTGTTTCACTCTCTTACACTCTCTCTTATTTTTCTTGCGAAGTACCCGACGTACGTGGAGCAGTTTCTTACAAAACCGATGCATCTTCACCAACCTCCGAAAAATCGCAAATAAAGTTATCGAGTCAAGTCATGAGAGAGTGTAGAGTCTATGATTTATTTTTCTGCAATTTTAATTTTTGTAATTAATTGCTCATTTATAACGGTGTCCGTTTGGACTCTCGTGTGTGTAAAAAGACCTCAAACTTTTTTCTATGGTGTGTCGTGGCCTATTGATGAACTCGAAATTCGCCTCTTTAATAGTCGTCAATTGTAGTAGTATAGGAGATGAGTTTCAGTCAGCAAAAATCACAATCGTTTGAATGTTGTGGAAAATTTATACTTGGCAAGTCTACCAAGGTCAAACATAGGGACACGAGCTACTTTAAATTATCTATCGAATTTTAGTCAATTAAGGGTATGTGTGAATAATTTCTCAATTCTAAGGTCTTCATGCAAATGCACGCTAAAATGAAAGCAAACTGATGCATGTATTTTGAGTTGATTTTTCGATGCAATTTTAGAGTGATGCATGAAAATAATGCAAAGATGAATGCAGGGAATAAACATGCAAATAGTTAATTATAAATATGCCTAAAAAGATCACTTAAATTGAGCAACATATTAAAGTACGAAATCAAAGTTGAATTGAGCACAAAAATATGAGCAATCATAAATTCAGGGCAAAGACATGTAGAGAGAGATATCATCTAACATTAAAAAAAATTCATTGCATTTAAAATGGTGTCAGATGAGAAAATTAAACATGTCATGAAGTAGATGATGAAACAATGAACAAAACGACACTAAAATCATGCAATTTGGACCTACGATGCTCAAGTTATGAAAAAACGATGTAGGGACATAAATGTAAATAAAATGCAGGAAATAAAATGACAAATAATTACAAATAGATCCCTAGAGGGACCTATTTGCAATTTGCAAAAACCGCTTGTCCCTTTGTAATTTTTCCACGACGTGCGGGGGCATTTTTTGTAAATCTTGAAATCTACAAGGGCCTCCATGTAAATACCCTAGGCGCGCACATGATGCACCTGCCTGAAGGACCAATATGCAATTATAAAAAGGATCAGGGTCTTCTCTGCAAATTGCTCATGCCCTCACATGCTGGGCACATGAGGAAACTAGGCTCGGGAGGCAGGGTTGGTTCGGGCCATGTGGCTGGCTGTTGGGCTCTGGAGTTTGGTTCGGGTCACCCGAGCCTGTCAGCTCGAGGTGAGGCTCGATCATTCCACTTGTCAACATCAGGACCGTCCGATCCAGATGATCGGACGGTTACTGCTCTTCGTGCTCCGTCGCGGCCCATCGGAAGAGGCTGTCCTCCAACAGGCTGCCGGTAGCTCCTCCGCACTCCAAATGGTCGCTTGAGGATCAGAGAGGATGAAGGAAGCTCCCGCGAGGGTGCCAGAGGTATGGTAAATCTCTAGGGGCGATCAGATTGGTAGATCGATGTCATCTTATCGATGGCGGAGCGGGTCATCGGAGCATGCATGGAGACTCCGACCATTGACGAGACCATCACCTACAGACGTTAAAACATAGCCGAGGCGTACGAGTGTGCAAGGTGTGTGAAGTGAGGTCTCGTGTGGGCGGAGGGAATTGGAAGACCTGGTCTTCGACTCCGGCGGACAGGAGGGAAGTTGGGGTGGAGTGGTAGGTGCTATGGAGAAGGAGGAGGATGAGCGTGGTAGTGGGCGATGGTGTTGGTGGTAGGGCGGAGGTCGTGAGGTGGTCTGGTGAGGATGAAGGTGAACAGGGATGTCGGAATAATTAAGAGAATGTGGAGGGGTACAAGGCATCAGAGTACCTCGTCGGAGATGGATAGTTTGTGGGGGTAGCAACTTGGGGTGAGGCTCCTTGAGAGCCTCCGATCGTCGCCCGACGAGGTTAGATGGGCCTTGGAGCTCGGTAGGCCTGGAGGCACCGCAACGTGGCTGGAAAGCCAAGGATCACACCGGAGTAGGGGGAGGCCACGATGGCCCTCCTCCATCCTCTGTCTGTCACAGGGAGGCAGAGGAGGGCTAGGGCTCAGACTCTAAGAAGGTGGATGATTGGCAACGGTGGCGGAGGAGGTTGCTTTATAAGAGGGGTGGACCGGCCGTTATGTGGTGGCCTGGAGGTGTTTAATGGAGTTTTAATGGCAATGGAGTAATGGAGGAAAGCGATGGTGAGGCTCGTGATGAAGGCGGAGGATAGGGCTACGTGGACGAGCCGTTGGAGTGGGAGCGGTGTGGTTGGAGTGCAGGCGCAAAATGGAAAGGGGAGGGCCTGCCGCAAGGTGTAAAGGTTGGGGGGGATCGACTGGAGGTAGGGGATGAAGACTTAGCAGTTGGATCTATTGATCCAATGGCTAGAGTGGAGGCAGATGCGAGAGGTGAGGATTAGATCGTAGGATCTAATCTAAGGGTTGAGGTTTAGGCGGAGACAAATGGTTGGATGGATCTTAGAACGTTATCCAATGGTGGGAATGGATTTGGTGGCGTGGAGCGAGGGAGTCCATAGGAATAGGAGGGATCGAGTGGCTGAGGGTGAAGCGGGAATGGAGGGCTGAGATGAAGGCGGATGGAAGAGGATCTGACGGTCCAGGAGAGGTGACGGGTGGAGGAAGGAGGGGCGGCCACGTGGGTAGCCTAGAGGGTGCCACGTGGCTGCACCAGAAAATTCAAAAAATAAAAAATAAAAGAAAAATAAAAAATAATTAGTTAGAGGCAAAATTAGGAAAAAGTCAAAACATTAAAGTTATAGATCTCAATGAGATCTATAAGTTTCATGTTGGTCAAAAAGCTAAAAGAGGTAATTTGTCAAAACTGAGTTTTGGGGGTATTTTTAAAGAGTTAAAAATACCAATTTTTGGGCTTTTGATTTTTTTTGTAATTTGTAGTTTTTTTAAAGGTAAGGAACTTATAGACAATTAATCAACCTAATTTTAGGGGTTTTAGTAATAGAATAATTACAAGGTAATTAAATACAATAATTATAGGTTAACTTTATACAAATTCTATATAATATAGTACAAGATAAAATGAATGAATTATAAGTGATTTTTATTGGATTATTTAAACAAGGGGTTTAATTAGTGATTTTTAGCATTATGAATACGTGATTCATCATACCGCTATATTTAAACCATGCTCGCCCTCGAGCATCTAAAGAATGAAGGAGTCAGATTAATTGCTAACAGTGCATGTGAAAGATTCAAGGCTCAATTTTTTGAAGACCCTCAATTTAAGTAATCCTAAAATTCCGGGCTTAACCATGCTATATTCAGAAGGAATCCAACTTCTCTAATTATCAGACTCTCTTTTTATACAAATAATATAAGGATATGAAATTAGTGTACTACATTCATGAGAGTCGAGTCAAGACATCACTCGAAGTTCCAGTCTAGGAGACTCTCCTCTAGACCTCATCCTCAACACTAGGGAATAAGTTTATTCTTGCTTCAGTCAACCGTCGCATTAGTTTGTCAGACTTGAAATGTAGATGGATGGCCAAATGATGGAGGGCATATGATTGTGTCTATTTTTCTCTCCCTCACATTGGAACAAGGGGCCTCTCGAGTGCCTTTTTACTCAACACAAGTAGATTTTTAGCTTGTTGATCAATGTGTCTGTCAAGAGAATTTGGCATTGTCTGCACTTGTTTTGCTGGAAGTACACCGGTGTGTGTCTCTTTTGAGTATCTAAGATACCTTCCATACCAAGACTTGTATCGCTTACGATGCAGATCCCTTTTTTGTTGCTAGCCCAACTCCTTGGTCCTAATTAGCGCTTGGTCCAAGTGGACACTTTAAAAATGGTTGGGAGCGCTCTCCATTGGTCGAAGCTCTTTTGTAATTTGACTTTGAAGGATAGAGCTTTTCTTTGAATATTTCTTTTCTTTTCTTTTCTTTTCTTTTTGGCTAGCTCCACTGCTTTTATCAAAAGTTGGTACACACAGATCAACAATTACTTTAAGTTTCATCACACCCAGGTACATAAGTAAATATCAACGAGATAGCATATGAATTTGTTCACATACTGGCTAGCGTTTTGCAGACACTCAGGTTTCTTGAAGCCTTCATTAACTTTATCCCAACCTCGAGCATCATTAAATCGGGTCTAAACTCAAATCTCTAGTCCTAGTTCCTCAAGTGATAGCTCAACTCATCTCATCAATCATGCAGTTGTGAAAGTGATTTTGCTGATCATATTCTTTTTGAAGGTAGAGATAAAGAGTGCAATATAGCGCTCAAATCTTTCAAACTAGGGAAGTGTGGATAATTAAGTTTAAAAACCCTAATGAGTAAGGCATGTTAACTGAGACTCTCAAGATCACAGAAATCAAGTGTCCTCAAAATCCTTAAGCCTTTAATGAATGTGAATGTGTTAAGAATACACCAACTCCCTAGTTAGTGACTTTTTTGTGATTTTTATTTTTACAATTTTTTATGGATTTTAAATTTCCGTTTCCATTTTTTAATTAATTTTTTTATTCTTTTGAGAGACAATGACTGGCCCAAACTTGTATGAATAGAAGTATCTACTCTCAGCCAGTATGTGTAAGTACGAGCCATTAGACGGACCTGTGTTTCTTGAGGATGGAGCCATATACATTATCCTCTAAACCACCCACTATGCTAAGGGAGACCGAGTTTCCCTCACTGAAAGTAGCTACTAGGCATAGTAGTCAAAGTCTCATTCAAATAAAGGTTTGGATTTTTCAAATTTTTATGGAGTTTGTGAAAAAAAAGGTTATTTACAACAAGTTAATCCCTCAATTTTTAAGAAAATATTTTTACAGGATTTTTACAAAACTCAGATCACAGGTTTACTTGAATCAAGTCGAAAAATACTATTTTTCAAAAAGTTTAAAAATATGAGCTCTGGCTAAAGTAAATATACAGTGGTATACAACATACCCCCTATACCTAACATTTGCTATGTTCTCATAGCACAAGTGATATGAAGCCATGGCTCAGTTAAATATAGGTTGATATAGCAGAACTGAGGAGGAGGGTCCCCCTATACTTAGGTCAAAAATTGGCTTAAGTACAAGAAAACTCAGAGAGGGAGGGGTGAATGAGTCGAGTCCCCCCTATACGTAGGCTAAAAATAGCTTAGTAAAAGATCTTAATTTGGGGGAGGGGTCTGTGTTGGGAGAAGCATTTACACTAAGATACAATGGAGGAGGAGGAATGTGTTTTTACAGAGGAAGAAGAGCGGCGGAAGGGGGGAGGTTTGTGCAATGTGTACAGTTTAAGGTGTGAGAGGGGCAGAGTGATTGTGTGAAATATATATGTGTGTGTTGGGGGGGAGGGGGTAGATCATCTAGTGATCTACTCCTTTTATTTTACAACATGCGGGCCCTCTAATGAGGACTGTTAAAAATGCACATGCAACACTTTTTTTACAATATGCAAATACAAGCAGAGCTGATAAAAATCCCTAAGATTCTTTGCCAATTCTTTTGCGGCCTCTTCAGCGGGAGCTCCCAACTCCACGCCTCCATGGAGATCAAGCGTCCTCGATCTTCATGGGCCCTACCACGAAAGAGAAATGTTAGAAAATAGAAAGGAAATTAATCAGTAGATGCAAAAATAATGCATGAAAAGAAGACCTGGAATTTTGAAAAATATTCAACACAAAAATAAATCAAAATTCAATAAATAAATAAAGTTGAGCCATGTCCCCGGCAACGACGCCATCTGATGAAGTAGAAATTCGCCTCTTTAATAGTCATAAATTGTAGTAGTATAGAAGATGAATTTCGGTCAGCAAAAATCACAATCGTTTGAATGTTGTGGAAAATTTATACTTGGTAAGTCTGCCAAGGTTGAACATAGGGACACGAGCTATTTTAATTTATCTATCGAATTTTAGTCAATTAAGGGTATGTGTGAATAATTTCTCAATTCTTAGGTCTTCATGCAAATGCATGCTAAAAAAAGCAAAATGATGCATGTATTTTGAGTTGATTTTCGGTGCAATTTTAGAGTGATGCATGAAAATAATGCAAAGATTAATGTAGGGAATAAGCATGCAAATAGTTAATTACAAATATGCCTAAAAAGATCACTTAAATTGAGCAACAGATTAAGGTACGAAATTAGAGTCAAATTGAGCATAAAAATATGAGCAGTCATCATTTCAAGGCAAAGACATGTAGAGTAAGACATCATCTAACATTAAAAAAATTCATTTCTTTTAAAATGGTGTCAGATGAAAAATTAAACATGCCATGAAGTTGATGATGAAACAAGGAACAAAACGACACTAAAATCATGCAATTTGGACCTACGATGCTCAAGTTATGAAGAAAATAATGCAAGGGCATAAATGTAAATAAAATGCAGGAAATAAAATGATAAATAATTACAAATAGGTCCCTGGAGAGACCTATTTGAAATTTGTAAAAACTGCTTGGCCCCTTTTGTAATTTTTCCACTATACGTGGGGGCATTTTTGCAAATCTTGAAACATGCGAGGGCCTCCATGTAAATACCCCATGTGCGCACAAGAAGCACGCGCCTAGAGGACCAATATGCATTATAAAAAGGATCAGGTTCTTCTCTATAAATTACCCAGGCCCTCACGTGCTGGGCACATGAGGAGACTAGGCTCGGGAGGCAGGACTGGTTCGGGCCACGTGGCTGGCTGTTGTGCTCTGGAGTCTGGTTCGTGTCACCCGAGCTTGTCAGCTCGGGGTGAGGCTCGGTCATTCCACGTGTCAGCATTAAGACTGACCGATCTAGATGATCGGACGATTACTGCTCTTCGTGCTCCGCCGTGGCCCACCAGAAGAGGTTGTGCTCCGACAGGCTGCTGGTAGCTCCTCCGCACGCCAAATGGTCTCCCGAGGATTGGAGAGGATGAAGGAAGCTCCTGCGAGGGATCCAGAGGTACGTTGAAGCTCTGGGGGCAATCAGATCATTAGATCGATGACGTCTCGTCGGTGGCGAAGAGGCTGATCGGAGCATGCATGGAGACTCCGACCATTTACGAGACTTGCACCTACATATGTTAAAACATAGCCAAGGTGTGCGAGTGTGCAAGGTGAGTGAAGTGAGGTCTCGTGCGGGCGGAGGGAATCGGAAGTCCTGATCTTTGACTCCGGTAGACCGGAGGGAAGTTGGGGCAGAGTGGTCGGGGCTATGGAGGAGGAGGAGGATAAGCGAAGTAGTGGGCGAAGGTGTTGGTGGTACGGCAGAGGTCGTGAGGTGGTCAGGTGAGGATGAAGGTGAACAAGGATGTCAGAAAAATTAAGAGAATGTGGAGGGGGTATGAGGCATCAGAGTATCTCGTCTGAGATGGATAGTTGGCGGGGGTAGAAACTTGGGCTGAGGCTCCTTGAGAGCCTCTGGTCGTCGCCCGTCGAGGTCAGCTGGGCCTCGGAGCTCGGCAAGCCTGAAGGCACCGCAACGTGGCTGGAAAGCCATGAATCACACGGGAGCAGGGGGAGCCATGATGGACCTCCTCCATACCCCGTCTGTCACAGTGAGGTGGAGGAGGGCTAGGGCTCGTACTCGGAAATGGTGGATGATCGGCAATAGTGGCGGAGGAGGTTGCTTTATAGGAGGGGTGGACCGACCGTTACGTGGTGGCCTGGAGGTGTTTAATGGAGGTTTGATGGCAATGGAGTATTGGAGGAAGGCGTTGGCGAGGCTCGCAATAAAGGCGAAGGATAGGGCTACGTGGAGGAGCCGTTGGAGTGGGAGGGGCGTGGCTGGAGTGCAGATGCAAAATGGAAGGGGGAGGGCCTGTCGTGAGGTGTAACAGTCAGGAGGGGGGAATTGACTGGAGGTAGGCAATGAAGACTTAGCTGTTGGATCTTTTGATCCAACGTCTAGGGTTGGAGGCAAATGCAGAGGTGAAGATTAGATCTTAGGATCTAATCAAAGGGCTGAGGTTTAGGCAGAAATGAATGGTTGGATGGATCTTAGCACGTTATCCAATGGTGGGAATGGATTTGGTGGTGTGGAGCGAGGGGGTCCGTAGGAATAGGAGGGATCGAGTGGATGAGGGTGAAGCGGGGATGAAGGGTTGAGATGAAGGCGGATAGAAGAGGATCTGACAGTCCAGGAGAGGTGACAGGTGGAGGAAGGAGGGGCGGCCACGTGGGTGGCCCAAAGGGTGCCACATGGCCGCACCAGAAAGTTCAAAAAATAAAAAATCAAAGAAAAATAAAAAAGAGTTAGTTTAGAGGTATAATTAGGAAAAAGTCAAAACATAAAAATTGTAGATCTCGATGAGATCTATAAGTTTCCTGTTGGTCAAAAAGTCAAAAGAGGCAATTTGTACGAAAGTGAATTTTGGGGTATTTTAAAGGGTTAAAAATACGGATTTTGGGCTTTGGATTTTTTGTAGTAAAGGTTAGGAACTGAGAGACAATTAATTAAATTAATTTTTAGGGGTTTCTAATAATAAAATAATTACAAGGTAATTAAATACAATAATTATAGGTTAATTATATACACATTATATACAATATAGTAGAAGATAAAATGAATGAATTATAGGTGTTTTTATTGGATTATTTAAGCAAGGAGTTTAATTAGTGATTGTTAGCATGATGAATACGAGATTCATCACCTGTTTCACTCTCCGGTGAGGGTCGGGCCCGACTTGAGTGGCTCGTAGGTTAGACCTGCACATACGGCTATTAGAGCTTCTATATTTATTGTTTGTGATCGTAGAACCTAGGATCACACTGCACTTTAATTGAGACACACATTAGATCGTTCAACTTAGTCAAAAATTCAAATTTATTCTTCACGGCTAATAGAACTTTCTGCTAGGTGCGGTTTTTATCGGCTTGCATTCATTTAGAATAAATTTTCAATTCTTGTATTGCATTCCGCAAGGAGATTGTGGGGAATCACTATAAGACTTCAAACTAAGCATACATCATTGTTTTTCACGTGCATCAGCTTTTCCTGAATTTCTCCCTCCTGTTTTGTCACATAATTTTAAAGGAAATTGGGATTGGATGGTAGACGTGTATTTTTGTTCACCTAATTTTTCAGTGATCACCTAATCAAAATTGGGACTACTACATAAAGCTGACTAAACTAACTCATAAAATCAAGAATTTTTGCGGGAGAGCAACCCGACCTTGGATTCATTTATCAGTCTGAGTGAGCGAGAGACGACACTTAAGATTAGAGCCCAACTCTAAAACTTTCATTTAGACTATTAATTCTAAAAAAATGATTAGCTACTTCTCAGTGAAGAAATAACGGGTAGCCAGTAAACGGTCCGGATTTCCTTAGCAGAGTGGGTTCTTAAAAGGACACTGTGTAAGGCTCCGTCCTTAAGTAACATGGGTAGCCGTTTCACGATTCGTACTTACACCCATACTAGCTGAAAGTAGATGCAACTAGTCGTAAGAATTCGAGCCAGACTTTAAGAAAATTCCCGGCACCTAACAACTCGCTAATTTTTTTCCAAGATTGAATTTATCACCAACTAAAATTGAAAAGATAAATTATTGAACACTTACGGCTTTATTGTGTGAGTTGGTGAACCTGGGGTTTGATTTGTGATTGTATTGGTGTGCATGAACCGTTTTCAAAGATCAAAAACCGCACACTTGTGCCATCACCCTCTTTGATAATTTTTTTGTGAATATCATGTGCACTTGCATCGAGATCAACCATGTCGATTCATCATCATCAACCTCCTCTGACAAATACAGGACAATGGTCCGAGTATCCCTCCGATCTATACTACGAAAATGAATTTGTTTTGGTTAGACCCAAATCCTCAAAACCCCCTTCTGCCAGATATCCTCCAACATTTGCGGAAGGCACTCACCCTTGAATGAATCCAGTCCAATCTACAATTCCTAGTCATCCGACTGAATTCAACATTTCATATTTGCCACCTTCCTCAACCTGTGATACACGTGATCACTTGCCATCTTAGACTGAACCATCTTATCCTTATTTCTCGCCGAAACTAATAAACCATTTCAAGATCAAATCACTTTTGAGACTCATGATTGGCTGAGAGACCAGACCCAACCACCTTCATTCTTTCCTTACAATCTTGTTGGGACAGGTCCACAATTCACAGAAATGCATTCAGACTGGACCTTAAGGAATAATATGATGGCCTAATCAAACCGCAAGGAGAGGTCCACACCTAATGATCAGCCATACTGGATTGACCCTACCGATCAAATCCCGATTGACCAACTAGAATACCACTCTTTCAGACAACCCGTACATACAGAGGACCATAATGATGATATTGACACATACAAACCCTGTATGACTCCATTGTTTGGGGATACGATCAATCATGACCATGAAAGTAGACTCTATTAAAACTAGCATTGCATGCCTGAGTCACGACATGCTAAGTATGAGACCTACTGATTCCCGTAGAATCCTTATACTGAGCAGACTTCTTCCATAAATTTTGAGGAAAATTTTCAGAAAATAACAATCATATATTTGATATTCCAAGAGAATCTTCTCTCAACTCATACAGAAAAATGGAAGATGAAATTACTGAATCTCAACACACACCGACTGCTCCCATGATTTATTGTGAAAATTTTTTGGTGGATGACATTACGAGGATTACTAGGAGATGTGAACTAACAGAGGATATATTTAGAAATTTCACCCACCAACTAATTTCTCTCTACGGTAGCTCGGATATAAAAATGGATGATGAAAGACCTGAGGATATTCAGAAACCTAGTGACTATAATCACCCTAGGGACGATCCTGACAGTGACACCTCTGCCTATTACTCTCCTAGGGATAAATCTGAGTCTGAGTCTGACTCTGACCTCTGACTCAGTATATCAAAACTCATCCTCATCTATGGAAAGCACCACATCTATACACCACACAGAAAATACAAAAAAATTGAAATATTCAAAAACACCCAAAAAATTGAAAATCCAGAAAAATACATAAAAATTGAAACTAAAGAAGATCTGAAGAATTTGGATCCTACTCTAAGGGAAGCAATGGAGAAAAGACTGGTTATTGAACTTCCATTGATACATGCCATTGAACACTTCCCCGACCTTAAAGGATTTGTAATGAACAAATTAATGAAGAAAAAGTTGGGCATGATAACAACAAAGACTGAAAGACATATCTTGTCAATGACAACCTCCTTGATATTGAGGAGAAAAACCAAGAGCCGCATAATGAAGCAGTTGCCCAGATTTGATTGTGGAATCAAATACATCATATTTACCCATGCTCGAATCGATGATGACTCACCAATCAATATCCCCCAACCTCTGTATTTGACAAACTCAAACTCGGACCTATCAGGAAAATAATAGAGATCGTTCAAATGGATGATCGATCAATAAAGCGACCGAGAGGAACCATTTCAGTCATCGTTACATTCGAAGGTGCTCCGCTCAAAGTAGACTTCACGATCATTGATATTGAGCATCAAGGAGAATTCACCCAGTCTCCAATCATTCTCGAAAATCCATTCTTGGAATTGGCTAAGGCAACTACTTAGTGCGAGACTCGGGAAATCAATTTTACAGCATTTGGAGCACTTCGATCTCACCTAGTCCTTGAGGAAACACGATATTCTAAGGTGACCCACGAAGCAGCCAACAGTCGTAACAACCAAGCGGTAGATGATCCCTACCCCATTGCTACACCTGAGATAGCAGTTGTTTAGGAGACTATTGGTTTAGAGACTCTCCCCACTGTTCCATTTCCCACTTCTCTCACCATGGGAAATGACTTCTCATACGATCCTGAGACGTATGCATGGGCGCATCCTGAGTCGACCGAGATCTCCTCTGACCACATTGATCAAATCAACCTGACACAGGAAGGCACCAACATCAAGTCAATTGAGAACGAATATGCAAAGACTCTCCCCAATGTTCCATTTTTCGCTGCTCTCACTATGGAAAATAGAATATATGACTTCTTATATGATCCTAAGACATATGCATGGGCTCAACCTGAGTCGGTCGAAACGTTCTCTGACTACCTCAACCAATTCAATCCAACTCAAGAGTGCAATAACATTAAGTCAACTAAGAACAAATATGCGAGACGTGCACTGACCAAGAAGGAATATTTCAATGGTTATTCATCTGGAGACTCAATTGTTAACACATCACTCCCAGGATCAGCACCTTCACAGACAACACGAAACATGGCTGCTCCTTTATCTAAAAAGAAAGTCACCTTCGACCTTCCAGAAGAGGAATCATTTGATGATTCCTCATCAGGTCCAAAAAGGGTAATCTACATGAGTGAGGTCTGTTCGGCAGTTCTAAAACCTTATCTATGCATGGATCCAAACTTCAGTTCCCGTTGGACGACTACCATTCCTCACTATCATTCATCCAAAGCTGATTCTTTTGGTCCCGTTAAATATACTGGAATAATTTCTTATGGGCTAACTGAGACTGGTGCTTCAGAGTATTCATAATCCGAGGATGAATCGCTTGATCCCAAGAAGGAACAAATTCTGAGAAAACAACTGAAGCAACTAAAGAAAAATAATATCTGCGGTGCCTCCACTTTCAAATACTATTCGTTTGAGGATAACTCCGATGATGGTTATCTTTCATCTGATTCATAGCTTCATATATTCTCCAGCATGATTTCTCTGAGGATAACATTGATAATGGTTGGGAATCATATGCTTCATCTCTTATCATTACGATCTCCCACTACAGGCTCACAAAAAGATTAGCCGAAAACTGCCTTACTCATCAGCTACCCTCCCTCCCTCCCGACCCCATCGGTCTCCTTGTACATCTTCTTACTCTAGTTATCCCAAGGCCTAAGTATAGGGGGGACCGATGCCATATGTACAAACCATTCTCCCTACCGCCTCATTTTCACCCTTATTCTATACTTAGGCTGACCAGAGCCTAAGTATAGGGGGAACCGATGACCATCTGTATATATTCTCCTCATTCATATATCTCGACCACCTCATTTTCGCTCTTCTTATATACTTAAACTATTCACAGCCTAAGTATAGGGGGGCGAGCCAATCTATATTTTTCTTTTTCACTCTCTTACGCTTAGGTCGAGCTAGGTCTTCTCAACGCTTCTTGTGCTCTGAGGACACAACACTTGCTAAGAATAGGGGGTGTATATAAACACTATATATATATATATATATATTACCCATAGCATGTACTATTCGTGTAAGTCTATATGTATTTACGGAGTGGGAAACTAACTTCAAAAAAATAAAAAAAAACAAAAAACAAACAAAAAAAAGAAGTTTTGCTACCAACACTGACCGTGTCCAACCAAAAAATTTGAAAAAATAGCTTCTTATTCATTTTTTACATAAAAAATATTCTTCCAAAACAAATCATCACAAAAATCTCCAAAAAAAAGTTGCATTTCACATACTTGCACTTCATCCAGCATCACATGCATTTACATTTGTGAAAAGCCCTTGAGTTCTGAACCAAGTTATGAGAAGAAACCGAGAATGGTCTGGACTTGACCTTAATCCATCTAATTTTTAGAGGAACTTCATTGAAAAATAGGATTTTAGAAGATTCAAGTCTATGACTTAATTCTTTGAGTTCCACATGACAATGTGCAACGTTTGACTCTTAGTGTCTAACATGGTCTTTTCATTCTGGGTACGACTCTGGAATAGGGAACTAATTTGTACTCTCGCACTATGCACTTATCTCAACTCAGACGGGGTGTTGGAAGTTTGTGTGAGTTTCTTTTCTGGTAGCGTGGACATCTAAAGATCGGATTGCGGGTTGAAATAAAGCTTCGAAAAATGGATGAACGACTGGGCACAATTTTTTCTAAGACCCCAAAAAATGTACGGAAAAAAGATTCCATATCCGTAGGGGCACAACAAGATCCATGCAGAACCACCAAAAATCCAAATACAAAGAAGCTACTACCAAATAAACATTTGACCAAAAAGGTCCAAGCTTCAAGAAAACCTGCAGATCTTGGTGGACAATTGGCTAAACTGGCCGGCTTCACAAGGAGAGGTGACTACACTAACCACCCTCCAGTTCTTTTCTCATTCTTCTAATTTCTCCCTCTATTCGATTGTGAACACAACGCGACAGACCTTAGAAGGAAATACTTGACTCCCTGAGGACGAGTTATTGGAGAGGAGGTTTTCATGATAGTCCGACATTCTGGATGGGAAGAGCTAAAATCTTTCACACACATGAGTCGATTGTTCAATGTTCATGGGGAATGCTTTTGGGAGGAGGATTGATCTAAGATGACTTCTGAGCCGAAGCTGTGACAATGATGTGTGGAACTTGAAGGTTGTTGATTTTAAAATTCTAAGTCTCACAGAAGTTCCGCCACACTAATAATACAAAGGTTAGGTCTGGTTCCATTTTCACCTTCTGCTCATGGTCTTGGTATGGAACTCAATCTCATTTCACCTCATTGCATTTCTTTTGATGCCTAAGGACGAGCATGGTTTAAGTATTGGGGGATGATGAATCTCAGATTCATCACTCTAGAAGTCATGAATTAAGCTCAAATCCCTAAAATCCATTGGCATTCCTTCATTTATTCTGCATAATTAGTATTCATGCATGTATTGATAAGAATGACATTTTAGCACATATTATTGCACAAAATAAGAAGCCAAAAATCACAGCCAAAATGACCTGTAGAATAGCCTAACTTCCCTGATTTTAAACTAATTCATGCTAACTCCCAATGACATGAAACCACCTTCATTGTGTACATATTACTGACAAGAATAAATGAAAAATACAAAAAAAATCACTAACCCAAATAAGTGGACCAAAAACCCGAATCCTAATTGCAGGATTTTCAGACTAAAACCTTGGTATTTTCCTCATTCAGTGTCCGATTTGATCCTACTCACTTTTGAACTAATGAACATTCAATTACCTTCAAAACAAGACCAAGTTCAAGTGAATCAGAGCTCATATGTGAAAGTTGGGTTTAGGGCCTCTTTTTATATTTTGTATTTTAGCAATTTTTGACCTATTATTTTATGTACATTAACCAATTTTATTTCATTTATTTTTCATTTATTTTCTTTGATCAAAATTTCATTTAAATGCACAAAAATCCAAATCCAAAATGAACTTGAAATCAAAGAAACTAACTGAGTTCGATTCTTCTCTAACTGTATGTAAAAAATTGTCATTTTCACATTTTATTTTATTTCTTTATTCTCTTAATTATTAAAAATAAAAAAATAGATTAATGTGTAAATATTTATCTTTGATTTTATCCTATTATTTCTGGATTTTTATTTGATTTAAAAATAACAAAAAAAATTTAAAACCTAAAAACCAAGGTATTCTATGTACATAGAGTACCCCAAAAACATCACTTTACACAAGTGACTGATTTTGGATTTGGTCTCTTCATGAAAGTTGTATATCTCTTTGAGACGAACAACCTTTGTGAAGAAAATTTTTCGATCTGAGGTTGTCATTTATTTTTTATTTTTCTAGGGCTAACACGTGGCATCTCCTAGAGCTGCCACATGTCACCCATTTTTAACCTTATTTATATTTCGTTTTTTTATAAAAATTAAAAATTACAAGCCCCGCACGTGCAGTGCACGTGCCTCTCACGCGCGTGCCTTGCACATGCTTACTTCCTCCCCTTCCCAATTTACGCCATGTGGCAGAATCTTGGTCGTCCAATCTCGACAGATCGGACGACCATTGCTTTTCGTCTCCGTCATCACACTTTCCCAATCTGGTTGCGGCACTGCCGTCACCCCCGCGAATCACTGATCGCCGCCTCTCATAATTTAATCCATCACCAATCCACCGTGATTCATGCACCCGCCTTCCATCTTGGTCGGCGCCGCCTCCTCGATTAGTCTCCTCTAATCGCTCCCCCCTTCCTAATCTACCCTCAATCGAATCCCCTGAAATCGCATCATGATTCTCTTATCCTCACCAGCCAGTCACCTCGTCACCATCCTAATTGATCCCCCTCACCCTCGCCTAGTTAACTATCACCAGACCTCCCTCTCATTTCCATCCGTCCTCTAAAACGAATGAGCATGGGACAACGGTGGTGACAACCTGGTGCCCTGTCTTCCCCGGCGAGGTTCGAGTCTAGCAGGACCCGTTGCAGCCACCCAGCCTTGGCTGCTCTGCTCCAACCCCTGCCTTTGAGCAAACGACAACGCTTCCATCTTCCACCGCTTTATCGACAACATGACTAGCCATCATCTTCATCGTCATCAACACAACCACCTCTAGGCTCTGCTCCTCTGCCAGCCCTACTCCGACATCGACTTTTCAGCCACGACTACATCACCATTCTAGCCCCCCTTCCTTGACACCTCCTGGCCGGAGCCAGGAGCCATCGTCATCAACACTTCACATTCGACTTCTCCAACGTCGCTCCACCACAGGATCTCCCCGCTCCACCGATGCTCCGTCAGATTCAAGTCCCCAGACTGTCACGTGCTTCTCATGTGATGCTTGGGAACATTTGCAACTGACGCCCCTGCAGATCTTCCCAATTCACACTGAAGACCCCAGATCAAGGGTCACATACATTGCACGTGACCGGGTGTATATACAATCACACCCCTGGTGGTCCACCAAATTAAAGATGCCAGTTCACCGACCAAGGGTCACGTGCTTGGCACATGACCGCTTGGATATTTGCAGGAAGCCCCCCTAAGATCTTGATAATTATCATTAGTCCTTTCATTACATTATCTGCATTATTAATTTATTGTAATATTGTAGTGATACCCTTATGTTCCTTATTTATTTCATACCTCTAATTCGCATCATTTTATTTATCAAAAATAGACATTTTTTTCTACAAATTACTCTCTACATTGTGGCATACTTGTGATATTTTTCTAGAATGTGGTTATTTAATAATTATTATTTTTGTGAAAATTTACATATTTTACCCAATATGTACTTGGAAATTTATATTAAATTAACCATAGCTCCAAAAATTGCCAAAAGTTCACGGATTAGAAGATTAGTTGTGTTTAACATCGTGCCAAAAAAGAATTTCATTTGCATGAATAGTTTTTCCAATAAAAATCATTTTCTGGATTTCAATGTTTAATTTTTAATAGGTATTAAATCTCGTATTTTTAAGGTTTAGGATTTTTCTGAGATTAATCATCAAGTGAAGATCTCTAGTAATTTTATCCCTTGAAAATAAATAGGTTTGATTTTTATTATATTTTATTATTGAAATTCACTTTGTTTGCATTCATAAATTCTTTAAATTTATATCTTGCATCCAAAAATTCCAAAAACATTATTGTGCATTCATTCTATCATAATTGACATCTCGGCCAAATTTCATATTTTTCGGACATCGTTTGATTGAAATTACATTTTAATCCCTAAAATTGGCCTCATTCACATTTCCATCCCAAAATTGCATTAAAAATGTCAAAAAAATACAGTCTCAAAACCGTGCACGAACTTTGATAGACAAAATTCTCGGTTGTTCCCTTTCCTCCTTGAGTTCGACCTTGAGACTTGCCCAAGTAAAATAAACATAAAACCACGTCGATTAAAAATTGAATAAATTCTTGTGGTTATTTTTTGACCGATTCCGAATTCTCCTACAACGAAACGACAAATTAAAGCTTAATTCACTACAATTAACTCAGGTGAATTTCGGACTCATCAGGGACCTATTATGCAAATTATTTATTCTTCATTTCAGATCAGGGAATGATATTTATAATAACAATTATTGCATAATGGCTCGTCGTGGGCTCGCATGTCCAACAATCTCCCACTAGCCCAAAGAGCCATTAATGGGCTAATCTTTAAACCCGAACTCGTGTGACAATCGTAGGCTATTTAGAAAAAATAGCTAGGTAAGCTGATCAGTCACTGTGCTCCCTAGAGACTACGCCAAGTCCTTTTACGACACTTGCATATCTCCTAGTAACAATGCTCGCATCCAATGTGAATGTTGCATCTTATGCAACCAATACTCAATTTTGTTAGTTATAGTGTCCTTGACACTACAGCTCAATTATTATTATAATCAGTAAGTAATTATCCTTAACAAAATACTTTTATTCCTGGAAATCTCTATCTCCTAAGTTATCTGCAATTAAGACCTTTTAGATCACTATCTATAAAGTCTTAAGTTCTTGAAGATAAGACTTTGAGATCACTATCTCTAAGTCTTGTCATCTTTGAAGATATTGTTATTACTGCAACTAAGTGTTTTATCTCCATAGTAGGATTAATAATAGTTTACTACTCCCACTTGATGGTAGACATATGGCTTTTGTACACATTTAGCATACACTCGGCTTCTCGTAACTGATGCACAAGGGCAAGCAGTTCTAGCATCCACTTCCTCAACTCTTTGAGGTGCTATACCTTTAGATAGATCAGTACCATATTTTAAGGGAAAAGAAGCCTTTCTTGGAGTTTTCCAGAAAATAGAACGTGTCCAAGGTGTACCACTAATATGGTGGTCCTAATACACTCTTCTCTTTGCTTCTAAACAATTCAAAACTAAAAACTAAGAGGTATTCTTGAGATCATATTTCAAGGTATGGAACCAGACTATAAAATGCTAATTATCATCCTTATATCAATTCCAAATGATTAGGATATTATCTACATTTAGTACGATGAACACTGGCACTCCCACTGAGCTTCACACGGTTCATTAAGATTCTATCTAAAATCATAATATTTATAATTTCATCAAATCTAATGTTCCAACTACAAGAAGCTTATTTGAGTCCATAGATGGATTCCTTAGCTTGTATACCTTGCTTTCCTCAACCATGAAGCCATGGGGCTACTTCATGTGAATATCCTTAGAGAGGCATTCATGGATGAATGCAATCTTGACTCACAACATGAAGATGTCATAGTCAAGTAGTGTAGCTATAGTCAGCAATATTCTGATGGGTTCAAGCATGTTCACTGAAGAGCAAGTCTCATCGTAAGTAATGTCTTCTCTTCGGTGTGTATCTTGAGGATACAAGCCGTGCTTTGAAGTTCTCTACCTTTTCATCAGGTTCCCTCTTTCTCTTGAAGATCTATTTACATATAATAGGTTTTACCATATATATGGATCCTCGAGGGTCCATATACAACACTTGTATATGAAGTCTACTTTAGACTTTATTGCTAACATCCATCTTTCCATGTCATGATCTTTAGAAGCTTCATCACATGAAGTAAGATCATTGTCGTACTTAACTGAAACATGGAATACATCCTCAAACTTATTTGAAAAGGTTTTAGTGTTTCATCTTAAATATCCTTTTAGTTTCCGATTTCAAGAGCCTCATTATCTGCTCAAGACTAAATGAGTTCCTTCACTTCATTTTCATCTTGATTATCAAGAGAGTCATACTCTAAGAATCATATCCTTAGAGATGAGATCTTTCAAGAATCTCAAGGTTATAAAGTAGGTATCCAATACCATCCTTTATAATCCTAATGAAGTATCACTCTCTGGTGCTAAATTCCAGCTTACTTGCATGGAACCTAATCAGGGATATCTTTTGTAGTCTCTATTACACATATATACCTTGGAAACTAAGAGATAATTATGCTAAGATTCATCATTGATCAAATCATGTCACACATGATCAATTGTATCTCCCTTCAACTCTATTGAGTTTAGGTGTATTAGGAGGAGTGAGGTAGGAATGATATTCATATCTCCATAAGATATTCCCTGAATTCATCTAATAGATACATGCTATCCAGGTTAGATCAAATTCATTTCATCTTCCTTCAAACTTTAGTTCCAAACCTAATTGTAAAATCTTTGAACATTTCAAAGCTTTCTAATGTGAATGGAAGAAATCTCATATCACAAATAATCATCGAATGATATCACATATCATCAATGTTTATTATACAGATGGTCCACATACATAAATATGTATGAGATCTTGAATACCTTGACATCCTACACCATTGTCAGAGAAGGGTGTACTGGACATTTTTACTTTGTATACAATATTCACAAGCATGTAAGATTTGAATTTTCAGACATTTTAAAGCTTCATCTCTTACTAGTCCATTGATCTCATCAACAGACATATGTCCAAGACTTGATGCCGGATCATTTTCAAATGATCTACATCCTCTTATTGATCTTTTAAGGTTTAAATTTTCAGTATTAGAAATGTTAATGAACCATTAATTAATTTTCTAATTTAGTAGAGTCCACTAGATGTTAGATTACTATCTGAAATATATCCATCATATCTAATTATGATAGGTCTATTCAAGAATTCATGTTGATTTTTAACATTTAGAAATAAACTATGAGAGTATTCTAATATCTAGGTCATAGATACATTCTCTAAGACTAAGGGCTCTCCCATTGAAAATATGAAGTTTATCAATCCAATAGACATTGTTTCAACAATTGCATCAATATCCATGTGGACGACTACTAAACCATAAGATGAAATTTTATAGTCTTCTAATACATATGAAACCAATTGCAAGTGTTATTAGAAGAATGAGATATAATTATTAGACTTTGATCTTATCAAGTAAGAAAGTCAATTTCAATGATTATATGAAGATGTGCCATCTGGATCCTTCTTTAAGGATCCTAGATAGACTAGATAGTCACACTATCAGTACATCGACTTATTGTAGTATTGGCATTCATCCAACAATTTGGATGTCATATGGAAGTCACAAAAGTACAGTAAACTCTTTGACTTTCCTTCTCGCTTGGGTCCAACCCATGCTTCCACTGCGCTCTCTTCATCTGTAAACAAATATTGCTTAAGAGAAAGGATCTCTTATGTTGAATTCAAAAGATTTCAATATAAGAGTACTTCAACATTTATACATGCTTCATTTAATTCATACAATATGAATATTATGAAGCTTCATGAATGACTAAAGTATAGATAGTAGAATGATGACACTCATTATATCTACATACATCTTAACTCTTAAAGACTTAGGTTCAGGTGTGTAGTCAAACATTTTTGAATACATCATCTCTTATAGAGACACTATTCTGTATGATGCAGGGATCGCCATATCGCGATATATCGTCGATATATCGGCGATATATCGGTATCGACAGGTCACCGATATATCGCCGATATGGACGATATCAGATATCGATAGGAGAAAATGCCTTGGTGGATACCGGGTTTCGGCGATATGCGTCGATATATCGCCGATATATCGGCGATATATCGGTATCGACATTGTATCGAAACGATATCGATACCGATATTTCCTTCCTTGGTATGATGCAGTGACCGTGTCATTCATGATTAAATGTCGAGAGCATATATGTATGCCCGGACATCTTCTTAGATATTATAAATGATTATTTGACAATTATGATCATCATCGACATGTCACTTCCAAAGTACATTCGATGAGACATCAAGACAATAGAGACACACAAACCCTAGGGTTGTAGTCTATTTTCTATTTAATTGTCATTCCTCATTATTATGAGGAAACTTGCACATTGCAACCACATACAATATGTGTCCAACTGCAAGTACAATATCTTAATCATGGATCTAATCCATGATACTGTATTGGTTATTATTGAGTATAATATTGAGTGGGCTTAATGAAAGATTACGTGAAATAAGAAATTTGCATAAATGTATATAAATATATACTTTACTTTGATTTAGGAATTTTTATATCAAAATTGTCTTGCCTTGTCAATACTGAAAGTTTATTCCCTTAATCACTTTCAATGTAAGAGATATACTTACCATTATATCTCAAGCAAGATCTGGGATCTCTTTCCTTATCTTTGTCACATCCCAATAATATGAGAAACTATAACTCGGATAAAAAGAAGCGAGAACACATTCCGCCTTGCAAGTCCAACTTGCATTTTCCAATTCGGTCTTTAACACCCAGGCCTACCATCCCTAAGGTGATGTTGACCCGTCATTAATTAAACCAACAGTCAACAGGATTAGAACTCGCTGTGCGTAATCCAATATCGCCCCAATAATATGGTGATCCTATATTGGGGTCACTACGCATACGGCCTTACTCTTTCGAGAACCAAAGAGCCTGATCTAGATGCGCTTGTATGCAAGAGCTGTCACTTCAGACATGCGTATCCTACATACAATCCCTGACGACGGAACCCTTCGCCTTAATGGGAGACCATGGATGTCACTTATGTGATCCTCTATATCATGTTCAAATTCTAATTAATCATCATGAATCACATTCATTACGATTAATTCTTCCAATGGAAATAACAACTCTACTCATAATAGAGTGTTTTAATTTTAATTGGATTCTAATCAATCTAATCACATTAAATCAATGATCCAATTAATATCCAACAAACATTCTTTTTTTTTTGTTACTTGAATTACAGTATTATCTCAAATACGTATTATGTCGAATTTTAATAATTAGAAAATACATCATGGTTTCTCAAGCATTATACCAACCCTACCTGTTGTCATGGCTAGTACCGAAGGGAGTGGGACAGACCGCACACGGTACAACCTGCTACCCCAACGCTCCCCGACTAAACATCATATCTGCCTTAGAAAAGGATAGTGCAAAATCGATCACTTTGTACTTGAGATGATAATCGGGTTTTCAACCAAAGTTATTCCATATAATAATAATCAAAAAAATATTGATAGTATAAGAAAATTTTCTAAACAAATTGCCAATCCTATGCAAGCAACATTGCATGTTGGAAAGTGTATGATGTAACCAATTTGAGATCTAGACCACATCTAATCAATTATTGGAAAAGACAATGTAATTTTAAAAAATAATTATCATCAAATATTTCACAAATATTTATCCATAATTATTTCAGAAAATTAACAATTAATTTTACTAATTGATTAGATGACAATCACAAGGTTCCTGATTAGGAATGTAATTTCCAGCAGTGACCCTCACTTACTAAAATAAGCATATCTCAATCAACTTAATCCAAATCATGCAAAATAAGTTTTCAAAGTTTACTAATTTGATTTACAACAGAAACCAATTGATTACTACACATTTCTAGGTGTTTCAAATCAGTAATTAACTCCTTAATTACGCCAAGATTCGCAGTCCCAAAACAATGGATACATGTTCACTAAAATGATCATAACTTGAGCAATCGGATTCCAAATCACGCAAACTCAAATATCATGATTTCCTTATTTAATGAGGAACATAATAAAAGTGATAAGTTCGTGTTTATACTTTTTAAACAGGTCCGAAAATATCCACAAAACAGGGATGCGTGAATGAAATGCGATAAAAATATCGCAAACCCTAATGAGCCCAAGTCGTTCTAGGTTTATGGATCGTATTCAAAACCTCCTGCCTAAGGCTCTGATACCACTTGAAGGATATGGTAAGATCCTTAAGCGCACCACAGAAATATGAGGATCGTATCATATGCGATTGAGAGCGACTAGTTGGACTAGTTGCTCGAGGCAGCATAATTTAAAAAAAAAATATGCGATGAAATCACATGATGCAAGAACACTTCTCGGATCATTTTATATAAACCAAAAACAAGTATTAAGGTTACTTCTTGAAGCATGGTTGTGATCGAGTCTTTAAACGAAGAGACCTCCTGTCTCAAGTTCGATCCGATAGAGGAGACGCTTGTGAGCGCGTTGATGAAACACATGCTTCTCGCAATCCAAGTTGATGATCCAAGCGACGAATTTCCTGATCTCGTCACACGAGATACGATGTCATCTTCATGAGCGAGGCACACTGAAGGAGATGGAGATCCATGAGCAAATGATCCGGCAGCATAACAACGACACTGCGGTGATGGCAACTCTCTCTAGGGCTCCATGGTGGACGGCCACAATGAGAGAGAGAGAGAGATGACGTGTAGAGAATGAGAGAGAAAGAGAGATCTTATGTTGTTCTCTTGTTGTGTGTTGTGTAAAAAAGAGCAAAGGGGGTTCCTCTCCTTTTATAATATTTTGGGATCCATGGATCTCAATGCATGGACAACATAAATCCAATGTCTCACATTGATTTGTGTTTCTTTTAATGGCTATGATCTTATTGTTAAAAACACAAAAACAATTGATTTAATTAAGATTAAATATATATTTAAAAATCAATATAATTCAATCCCAAATTAAATTAATCAAGCATGTAGATTATGAAATGAAGATTGCCTCCTTCCATAATATGGGAGTTGGTGACAATCTCATGTAATCTCATGAGATTACATTATTCCATGGAAATCTCAAAGATTTACAACAACACTTGTTGCAAATTATTCAATAAAAATAATTCACAATTATTTTGTGAACATTGCAATCATGCCATTAGCAAATTGTGAATCACATTCACAACCCAAAATAAAATGTGATTTACATTTTCAATTTATTATCCAATGCAAATCCAATTCACATCAATAATTAATTAACAAATATAAATCATAATATGCTCTCTCTAATACATTATAAATCACATTTATAATATATATATATATATGAATAATTGGATAGTGTTATCTACATTATCCATATCCATGATAATTAAATCATATTTAATCATCTTGGATCTATATTCCCATGTGCCCAAATAATATGGATCACATTCACATTATCCACATCTTTGATAATTAAATCAAATTTAGTTATCTATGATAACTCTCCTCATAATATGAATCAAATTCATATTATTCATGATAAGTAAATCACATTTAATTATCCATTTTCTCAATGCTCGGATACATATATCAACAATGAAATTATCCATGAAGTCTTTCAAGGATACCGCGCTTTCTCCGCGGATACTTGGAGATAAGGACATGACAATTATATTGTTCCACATATAGTGACTTGGATATTGAGATCACATCTCAAATCCAGATCTTGCGGACCTCCCATAGATGCTTGATTAAATCACTATCGCAACTCTAATATTCTTATTGCATTTGAATTACATTCAGATCAATATCCAACATTTGGACAAAGATCAGATTACTTCTCTACATAGAGGAGTCACTAAAATCCAGACTTGTTTCATCACTCCCTATGAATGAAAGCATCATGGTTATACAATCGTTTATGATCACATCACCCTCAGGTATTCCTAATACCCGTACATCCTCCATACTGGATGACCCAGAATAAACCCGAAGTATAAGACCAATTTTACATTGTCTACTTTACGGTTTTATCATTAAATTTCTCATTCAACTATTGGGAGTTGGTATCGATCATATACTTTCCAAAAGCATATATCATACCCAGGTGTTGATCATATACATTCCAAAAGCATATATCAAACTTACAAATTCAATCAAGCTTCCAAAGTGAGACGACCGTGCACGGAATTTGATCTTCCCAATATCTCATGAGTGAGCTCATGTCTTCCGGTTCAGTAATGGACCTGTTTGATCCCTTTTAGAGATCTTATTACTCATATACCCTTGCATGCACACCAACGCACCGGTGTATAGACCTTGGTTAGGTCATCAATCTATTGGTCTGCCGAATGTACATACTCAGACATATAGTAACACATCTATCTCCGGTCAGAGGATGTGTGCCTATATCGTGACAGCATATGTCAAAGGACTTTGGTTATCTCGATCTCGTTAAGTCAACTCTTTGACCTAACTAATCTGACACCTCCGAATCTCTATTCCTATGTAGAGGACCTGCATCAAGAGGTCGGTCAGATATCAACCTTTAGAGAAAGGATTGTCATCTCCTTCTCAGGATGGAGATCCTCTATTCATAATCATTTGATGGTGCTTGATGAGTCCTCAATCTAACTCTTTAGATATTCATCCAAGCACCAGCCTCTATGATTAATTAATTGAATCAGCAGTTGTTTGATCATTAAGATGGTTATGGTACATAACCCTAATTGTACTAAGGGACCTATTATGCAAATTATTTATTCTTCATTTTAGATCAGGGAATGATATTTGTAATAACAATTATTGCATAATGGCTCGTCGTGGGCTCGCATGTCCAACACATCACTTCTATTGTTCCTATGAACTTATCCCCTTCGCAAATGTTCGAAAGTCACACGATAGAGCCCCGTCAATTCACCTCGTACCTTCTGATGAATTTGTGATTCATTGCATTAATTAGTTGAAAATAGAGCTTCATCATGAGTAATTAGGTGCATTCATATGTTTATAACTCATAATTAACATTCATGCACTTGTAAAAATTTGCATAAATTAGCATTTGATTCTGCATTCATATTCATTTATAAATATTTCACCTAACATCAACAAATTTTAATTAATTTCACACTAACTCCAGTTGATGTGAAGTTAGTTCCAGTTGTACATATCATTAACATTAATCAAGAAAAAATACTAATGATACTAATTGTGTATATTTGAAATAAACCTAAACACTAATTCCAAGTTAGAAAGCCATAAATGGTGATATCTCTCACACACAATGTCCAATTTCACTCTACTCAATTTTGAATTAGTTTAAACTCAATTATCTACCCATCAAGATCAAATTCAAAAGAATCGGATTTCATTTCCAAAATTTGGATTTTGGGACCTAACTATATATTGTGCATATTCATTGATGTATTTAACTTTGTTGTAATCAATACTTAATGCCCTATCATCTGAAATAAAGTTTGACTTAAAATTGTTATTTTTGCTTGAAATAATTTTAGAAAATTATCCTTTTTGAATTTGAGATGAAACTTGGCATAGTTGTACACTAAACTGTGTTTATTTATTGGCCAAAGCATCTGGAAAAATACTTCATTTTGTGACTTGTGAAATTATTACAAGTTTTGTGAAATTATTAAAAGTTTTGAGCATATTGATATGTTTAGAGAAAAATGCAAATTTCAAAAAAAGGAAAAAAAATATGTTGGGAGTAGTGTCCACAGGGGTTAGGGATTTATATAGGTAAGCGGTTAGAGATTTTGATTTAATTTGCTATTTTGTAAACATCAAAATCTCATTTCATCCTGTTTTGAAGGAAAAAATCATGTAAAAAATCAAAATATGTCAAGACATTACCAACAAATAGTATAGCTTTGTTTTATTGTGTTTTCGAACATACTAAAAATCATTAAAAATAATGCATACTTTACTCACAAATCCAAAAACACGATAAGCCTTTCAAAATCACTAATTCATTTATTATGTACACATAAAAATATTGGATTGATTTTAGGACTTAATCTGATAGCCTCAATTTACATTTTTTAAAGTCCCAATTTACCTTATTTTCCAAAGTAGATAATTGTCTTTTTATAAATTTATTTTATTTTCTTAATTCCAAAAATACCAAATATATTTGAATATATTGTTAAAAGTAATAACAAAAAATCCTTTATTTTATATATAATTTTAAATATTTTTCTTTGGTGTTTTACTTGCATTTTCTATCTTGTACTTGTTTTCTATCTCCTCTAGCCTTTTCTCTCTCTTATTATTCTCTTTACCATAGCGTGCATCTGTGCATGAGTGTGTTGTATCATTTGTTGTATTTACTTGTTGGTAGTGTGTGTAAGTTATCATATCTTCTTAGAATGTGCTCCTTAAATTCAACCATGGGGCTTGCACAGGCTAAACATAATAATTTTATTTGTTTTGATCAGAAATTTCCCTATACTACACAACATATGGATTCCTTGGAGTTAACACTCAAGGAAAATTTCTCTTCACTCAATCATATCTTTTTAACTTTTAGGTTTTTGAATTGTTTTTATCTTTTTGAAAAAAACTAATGTGGCTCTCTTCCTTTTATTTGAAATAGAAAAGTTTAATAAAGGGGGAGAATACCAAAAAAAGTAATTATATAAAAAATGATGTATGAAAGGTTGGAAAACTTTAAACTCTTATGATATCTCTACACACGAGATGCAAGCCAAGTATGGATACATAAAACTATATATAAAGCATGCAAAAAAGTCACCCTGAGAAGAAGTGGCAGTGATTTTGTTTGATTTTTTCTAAGAGAATCACATACAACTATTTTAAATATTTGGGTTTTTAAAATACTGTAAAGACTAATGCAAATGAAAGAAAATAAAACTTAAACTAGTCAGCCACCACTACAACAAAATTGACCTCAAGAAATGAACGATTTGATATTTGTTGCCATATCTTCTGTAGTTTAATATATAACAACGAATATTATTTGTTACTTGATATTTTTAAGTATTTAGGTTTTTAAAATACTACAAAGACTAATGGAAATGAAAGAAAATAAAACTTAAACTAGTTAGCCACCACTACAACAAAATTGACCTCAAGAAATGAATAATTTGATATTTGTTTCCATATCTTCTGTAGTTTAATATATAACAATGAATATTATTCGTTACTTGATTCTTTAAATTCACAATGAATATTGTATTCACTGTTATATTCCTAGCAATGAATCATATAACAATGGCTAATTGTTGACTTTTTCCTATATTCATTGTGAAATTTAGCAATGATTATACATATTCTAACAGATAAGTCAATGAGTAAATCTTTGTTATGTGAACCTTTAGCAATGTACATGACATTTATTACTAATTACAAGATCAGAAGCTAATTTTTGTAGAGAATTAGTTGATGTTATATATTTAGCATCAGAAGATATAGTAATGAATGCTTAATTTATTCATTACCTTAGGATAATTCTGTTGTAATGAACAAAAGGAAAAAGATATGTTGGTTGTGCACATCTAAACAATGTTTTTGGAGATAGTGTAAAAAGGTACCTAACCATAAAGTCTAAACATGAAACCTCAAATGTCCAGGTACAACTCGAGAAGCCAAAATAGGGAATACAAAGCGTAAAGGCAAAAAGTAAATTACTCAGTTATTGCAAAAGTTCAAATATCTTCCTCTCATTGCTTCCTGTATTAAGAAAGTTGGTATTTGATTCAGGTGCATGAATCACCCTCTAAAAAAGGTCCAAGTCTGAATATGCATATTTGAAATATTAGAATAGAGAAAAACACACAAGATATATGTTTAAGAGATTAAAGAGAATAAAATAATAAAATGAAATGAAATAAATAATCTGATCCCCAAACCATGCTTTTCTTGACAATAGTGCTATTTTTATGTATATTTTTTAGTGTTTTTATTAATTTTTTATTTTTATATTATCATTGTAACTAAAAAATACATTCATTTTTTGCATTTTTTTATTTTAACTTGCATATAATATGAGTGTCGATTCCACGGAGGAAATTTGTATGATGATTTGTTATTTAAATGCATCAGTTCATAAGTACTATACACTATATGTACTTAGTTTTTAGTTAGCTTCCTAATGTATATATTTTTGTATTTAGAATTCTAAGTAATATGTAAATTTTTATTCATGTTATTATTTAAATATTTTAAATGGATGTGTATTTCACTAATTTCAATCTTTTATTTTAAATTTTATATTTAATTTTAATTTTATATATTTTATTTGTTTTTTAAGAAATTTGAAGTTTTATGAATTTTAATTATTGTTATAATTTATTTGGTTTTTTATTTTTTAAAACCAAATAAATAATACAAAAATCTACACAAAATTTTTTAGTGTAATAATATAAAAACTACCTAAAAATATTATTTATAGGTTTTATTAAATTTTTTATTTTTTGGAGAATATTTGATATTTTGATATTTATATATTTTTAAATTAAAGTTTTAATTTATTTTGTATTTGAAAATTTTCTAAATAGTGTTACATTATATATGAATTTTATTTTTAATGCTAAAATAAAATTAAAATATTTTTATGATATTTTAAAAGAGCGTATTTTTTCTGGTTTTTATTTGATTCATAACATTGTTTGAAGTTTTTATGTATTTTAATTTTATAAGGAATAAAAATTATTTTTTAATTGGTTTTTGTGATATAATTACCACTAGCAATAATCTAAGTAATAAATAAAATCTTGTATTTTGATAATAATATTAATTAGAGTTACTATAAGAAAGCAAGAATTTAAATAGTTTTAACTTTTAAAAGTATTAAGGAGTAATATTTATATATGGTAAAACTGTGTGTCATACTACTTTTATGTATCTATTAATATTGTAGTTTTCTTTTTTCAAACATTATCATAGAGCTTTAAAATGATACAATGTTTTTTTTCTTAATTTAAGAAATAAAATCGATCTCTGCAATGTAATGTGATGACCATATGTAAAAATAAATAAATGTAATATTATAAACGATAATAGAAAGATCAAAACAAAGAATTAACATTGGAAAATCCAAAATAAAATTTAACATTTGGGGTTGTTTTGATATAAACCCTTAAAAACTTTACAAGTAAAATGTTAAAGCATAAAAAATTCCAACATTTTTAAATTACATATGCATCTTTATAAATCCCACTTTCCTCTCCAATATTCCACATATCTCTGTCAAGTTGGGAAAATGGTTACCTCAAAGTTATTTAACTATTAATTGGGGTGTGTCAAATAATCATTCACTCAAACATGATGATCTGGAAGTTCCCCACATTTTTTATGAAGGCACAAGGCGTTGATATAGCTTGAATCAAGTAAGCAATAGAGCTTCATGGGAGACCTGTTCAACTTTTCAATCATTCAAGTAAAGCACTTCAATACATATGGATTTGTCTTGTAAAAAGTCTTGATAACTTCCCTTACATGATAACAATTAGATGCCATAAAAATAAGAAAAAGTATGCACTAATTGAAGGTTATTTATTATGATTATTAGAAACATGCAAGTAGACCATGATTAGAGCTTAAATGATGCCAATCTCAGTCTACAACCTGGTGGATCAGGCTTTTAAGTGAACTATAACCCCTTATTTATAGAAACTTGAGAACAATTATATGCCAAATTAAATGTTGCTTGAGGTAGTTAGGTTATTTATCTAGATGGGAAAGTGATAATGGAGGATGAATACATACAAAGATGACTAGAAGGAGGGTCTAAAATTATGTCGATGAAGATGAAGAAGATTTGGAGAACATGACTCATGAAGTAAGACAAAATTTTCTCTAAGTATTAACATTCTATCTGAGATGGAAGGCTAACCAAAATAGACTAGCAAATGTCTTTACTACAAAAAATTTATTACAAGAGTTGGCAATCAAAAGTATTCTCAAGTACATACCCTCAATTCAATAATAAATAAACGATAAGGGAATTTTAAAAGTATTTTTTTGAATTTCTCTCATATGAATATTGGTTGTGAACCGTTTATTATTTTTAAGAGTGTGTTGATGCATTTATTTTATAGTTTATGTAAAATTGTTCCTTTAAATAAATATATATAACAAAAATTATTTAAAAATGAGTAAATGATGCTTAAATGTTATGATTTTCTAAGAATTAATGCATTTATTTTAATCCTATATATTAATACATATGTTTTTAGTAATTAATTTTCTATATATATATATATTGTATATATAAGTTATGCAAGTTTAACAAAATTGAAAATAGTTAAACAAGTCATGTGGAAAAATAGTTAAGAATTATTGAAGATTTAGTTTTTACTGGCATAATTTTAAAAAAAACTTCCAAAATCTAACTTTTATATCTGCGACCTTATTTTATTAATTAATTGCAAAAGGTCTCCTATACATGAATATCCAATTAGGGCATTCCTTTTCGAAATAAAACAATAAGAGTATTAAGCTTGTAACTTTGGGGTTTAGCATCCACCTAAAGGGTCAAATAAGCTTATTAAATCCATATTTGAGATATAAAAAAAATAAGATCACATCTTCTTTGTTGGGGGTCAAAAATGCAGCTCATAATTGGATTTCGATGCATATATGGCACCCCATTTTGTATTTTATCCTTTTTAAATGCTTTTATTTAGATTTCTTATTAAAAAGATGAACTTTAAAAGTTAGTAGAGTTAGTTTAAAGTTATATATAAATCAATATCAATATAGAAAGTTGGTAAATTACTAAACCAGGGTTTATAATTATTTATCACTTATTTAAATTAAGATTTTTGTGATCATGATGTTACTTATTTTACTCTAAATGTAACAAAAATTAGTTCAAAATAAAAAATAAAAACCATTATATTATATTTATAAAACTATATATATATATTAAAGTTTCTACAATTAATCTTGATTTCTTTCATGTTTTTATTTTCTTCTTCTTTGCTTTTGCCATTTAAGTTATTCTAATTTGTATTTAGTGTTACGTATAGAAAATATAAATTATATAGTTTATATTTTATAGTTTCTTTTTTATATATGTTAATCCAATTTGTTGAGTATTTTTGTCCTCCTTTACTTCTTTAATTATTTTTGTATTCTTTTAATATTAATTTGACTCTATTGTTTCTTTGTTGTATTTATAATAAAGTGTTATTAGATGTTACACACATAATAATAATTTCATATTAATTAACATAAATAATACTAGTGAGCATGTTACACATCAACAGTACCTCTCAAACACCTCCACCCCAATATAAGCCCTCGGGTTGGTATTAATATGAGTGGCGGGTATGGTAAGAAAGGATTTTAGTTCTTAACAAAGTGTGTGATGTTAAGATTTACACAATCGCGTGTAAAAGTTGGAGACATGGAATGGAGTGTTAAGCAGGAGGTAAAGAGGATGGTGGAAGAAAATAAGAGAGTGGAGGAGGAGTTTCTAGCAAAGATGTATGAGTTATTGCTTTTTTTAATCATTTTTGAAATGAAAATAATGATGAAATAGGAGTCGGTTATGCCAAAACATGATTCGAGGATGCTACATGACTCCTCGATATGTATATTTATATGTACAATCTAAAGATCTCTTGAAAATATATTGTCTTACTTTTATGTTTTTATTAAAACATTTTTCCGTTTTTAGAAGACAACTTTCCTCTTTCATTAACAATGTGTAATCATGGACAAGATGTATAAGAGGTTGTAATGACGCTAAGTGTAAATCCCTCCACATACACAAAACTTCAAGCCATACAATGTTCATATTTTGCACAAGTATAAGAATTTTAATCCTATGGTGGTTTCTTTTCTTTTTCAGAAAATTAAAGCAAAAAGATAATGAACTAGATCAAAACAAAAAATGAATGGAAGGAGAAATAATCTTGCAATGATCATCTAACTTACTATTATTCATTTGAGAGGCATATTAGAGTAGCTTGAAATGAAATGAGTAGCTTGTGATAAAATTAGTATGCCATATGCTAAGTCATTTGTGATGAGATAAGTAGCTCGTGATGAAATGCGTACGATTGTGCTAAGCCATTTGAGATGAAATTACTACTCAATATACTAAGTTATTCGAGATGAATAGCTTATAACAAAACAACTTGTTTGCGATCAAACGAATTTGTGATGGAATGATATATGATAGAATGTATAGAGGATATTTTTTGTTACTTGAAACATGAGACCAATTAGCCTAGTGTATAGATTATTACAAGTAAAAACAAGTACATCCCTCGTGACTAAAGACCCCCTTACCTACTACAACAAAACTAATCTATAGCAACATTTTTCTTAAATGCGTCAGTATATCATTCATTGTTAAATATATAACAACGATGTTATTCGTTGCAATTTTTTATACTTGAAAGTAGCGACGAATGTCATATCGGTTGCTATACTATTAGCAACAGTGCATATAGCAAGTTTTATCCGCTGCTTTTTAAAAAAAGTTCAACTAATCATCATTAAAATTTGAATTAAAAAAATAGCAATGAGTAGCAAAAAATTGAAAAATAGAAACGAATAAGCATTGCTGTATTGCTCACATCGTTACATTTTGTGTGGGTCTAATACGAGTAGCTGGTTGAGCTACGCTGGTTGGTAATGTTGTTTACTTGATTAGGTACCTGTGGACAAAATCCTAAATATTTGCGATTGCTTCCTTCCTATAGTTGAGCAGTATGGAAATTCCAATATCAGTGGTGGTTGTTTCACCCAATCTTCTTGAACAAAAAATAACTTGTCCAATAAATTACACACCCTGGAGTAAAAGTCTCATGTAATCAGCATGCGATTATCCAGCATCAGTCAATATGGTTAATATAGAGAGGCTCTCAACTATGCAAACTAAGGATAAAGAGGGATGCAGTGAAATCGGATGCACTGCTCCAATTAAAATTTGCCAATCTATAATCCAGTTGGTCGGATTGGATTCTGGGGTTGCAAGAGATGGAGTTTTTCATTTGGGCAATCTGTCATCAAATACCTGCACCCATTGCTAAGAACCCGATTCTCGTAAAGCGAAACTTGACAAGACCAGAATCTCGACTGTATTATCTCATGCAGCTCAATGGATCAATGAAACAGTACACTACGCTACACAAATCTCCAACAAGCATGTCGTGATTGCACCGGACCAAACCACTAACGAGAAACAAGAAAACTACTCTTGCAACCAAACAGACGATCAGCCAGTCGTGACGCCGGAGGTGTCGTTGGTGGGAGCAGAGGCGTCGAGAAAGCAATGCGCCTTGCTCTTATGACCACCCAAAGCCTGCCCTGACGGGAACACCTTCCGGCAGTAGCCGCACCGGTACCGATCGCCGCTCGCTTCTGGCTCCTCCTTCGTCGTCGTCTTCTTGTGAATTGTCGCGCAATGCCCCCCCAGAGCTTGATGGGAAGGGAAGACCTTCTGGCAGCTGATGCACTCGAAGAGGGAGAGCCCACTTTTCGTCTTCTCCTGCTTCTTCTTCTTCGTCGTTGTCGTTACGATGATATCTCCAATCATCTTGCGCTCGGGCGCCACTCCAGCGTGGTCTCTCGAGAGCATCACGAGGCAGAGAGCCGCATCTGCAACCTCCATCTCCATCTCCTTCGCTTGCTGGTGTGAGGTTGGGGGGAGGCTCCTCCGGGTCTTCTTTGGGTTCTTCCTGAGGGCGTATGGATTGTTGGGCTTCTTCTTCTCGTCGGTTTCCGTCATGGACAGGGATCGATCTATGGATCTTGGTGCTTGCTTACTCGTAGTGGAGCATTCCAGCTCGTTCTTTCTCTTTGTTTGTTGGGTCGGTGGTAGTGTGGGAATGACGGGGAATGGAACAGGGGAGGAGGGCGGAATCCATGCATCTTAAAAAGTTACTAGAAGAGGGGAAAGAGGGACTAGGATTAATCCGACGGTGCAAGTACGCCCACGTTGGAGAGAAAGGCGATGATCGGGCGTTTGATGGGTTTTCCAGAATCAAATTTCGCAGATTCTATTTCCAGAATCAAAGCTCTCGAATGATAAAGAGGATCCTCTGCTGTTACAGCCCTTGCTGTAATGCAGAGAATCTATTGGATGGATATTGGACGGTCCCGGATGAATAAAGATCCTACTGGGGACACTGGAGGTTGTTACAGCACCAGCTGTAACACGTAGGGGCCGTCCGATGGAGATGGGCACTGATCACGCCCCCAAAATCTGCGCTGAAAACCAGTACTTAGTTGGTAAGCTTATGGCATAACAGTTGAGGAGATCGACTACACCTAATCCCGAAAGGGATATTATCAAAGATCGCCGGGAAGATAGAGGCAGAACTGCCATAAAATTTCATCACATGTGCAGCTTTGTGAAAGAATTGAACTGTAATCACCCACGTGACAATATATCTTTGTGGAGATAACTATATTCTCCTACATCTCATCATGTTCGATTGACAGTGAATCTAGGCAGGTTCAGAATTCGCTGGAAATACTTGCGAGCAGATCCTCTGCTTTACAGTAGAAGACTGTTGTAAAACCCTTGGTTGTTCGAGCTGATCTTGATCGAGCAGTTCGCACGAAATCGGTATTTTCGTGGGACCTTACCATGGGAATTCGTGTGAACTGCTTGCTCAAGATCGAGCGGCTCGGGCGGCCGATGATTTTATAGGAGGCAATGAATGTGCCACAAATGCTTGACAACCTCCAGCTCAGCTTGTTGTAGACGGTTTGTACAACAAAATTGGCCTAAGCTAAAGAATAATTTATTATTCATTGTAATAACTCACGTAGTTAAATGCATAACAATGAATTTTATCTTTACTTTATTATTTAAATTCACAATGAATATCATACTTGTTGCCATATTATAACTAGCAATGAATCGTATAATTACAGTTATCTGTTACTTTTTTCTTCGAATCGTTGTAAGATTTAGTGATGACTAATATAAGTTTTAACTAATAAGACAACAGATAAATTGTCATTATATTATATGAATCTATATCAACGAATAAGAAGAGAAGCTATTTTATTAATGAATAGTACTCGTTGACAATGAATATTTCAATTATTCATTGCCATAGGTTGATTTTGTTGTAGTAAGATGAACTCGTCATTAGGGATCAGGATAGCGTGATCGATCATGCTGAACTGGATGTTGATATTCAACAGTGGAGCATCGTCGCCATTGGAGGAGGAGATGAATGTGGTGGAGGGAAGAGAGGGTTGGAAGCGATTGATGGGGGCTGCCAAGAGCCAGATGAGGGCGGAAGAAAGGTTGAAAATGAGAAGGATGGATAGAGAGATGGAAAAGAACATGCAACATATTTCTTAGATGTTTTTTTTGCAAGTATTCCTTGTTTTTTTGTCCTTGCAGTTGAACTTACTGGCTTGACCCATAATTACAAGAGTATACATTGTATAATCAAGCAAGTTTATTGGGGTTGTATCCGAACCATAGGAACAAATTTTATCGAACAAATGGTGTTAGTGTATAGAAAAGATTCAAAACATCGAATAAGTTTGATCAATCATATCAACAAGGTTAGTTGATCAATAGACGATACTATGATAGATCACACAAGTGTATTTGATTGATCATTGTTCACTCATATGAAATCAGTCAAGAAAGGTAAGCGAGATTAAATGATATATCAAGAGTACCTTTTTAGTAAAACAAGTTTGGATTTTCAATTTTAGGAGTCATATATGCCTTATCATATTTCTAATGTAATTTTATTTATATTCTTCACAACAATTCAAGAAAATTTAAAGTTCATACTAATCTTCAAAATCTTATTCTTTGATTTAAAGCCATAGTCTAGTTTATGGTGGTCAAACGACAAGTGGTATTGTTGGGGAAGCAAGAGCGATCAAGATGGTACTTGATGTTGTCGTTGGTATTGATGGCAGGGATATTACATCCATAATCATGTATATTTTCATATTTACGTACATAATCCTCAATAATTCATAATTGCATCCAGAACCCTAAATAGTCCTTAACTCTTACATGACATAACCTTGAGTTAATTTCCATCCATTTCTTTGTTAACTATGACAGAATACGTTAAATAATCTACCTTTGAGTTCACCTTTTGATACCACCCCTCCTTCCCTTCCCTCTTTCTTGGACCTCCATCACCTCCCAACAAATTCGACCTCGAGCTACCGGCCTAGGTGGAGGAGGGTGATAAATCTCAGATTCAACATGCTAGCATTGGTCAATTAGGCTATGTTCTCCAAAATCCATATGCATTTAATAATTAATATAGCATCATTAGCATTCATACATATGTTAATAGTATCCGCATTTCATCTTGCATAATTGCATTAAAATAAGGAACCCAAAAATCCAAGTGTAAATTGACCTAATAAGCGGCTAACTTCCCATATTTTTCATTCATCTTTGATTGACCCCAAACGACTCCATTGTATAAATATTACTAACAAGAATAAACAAAAAATACAAAAAATTGCTAACTCAAATAAGTGACAAATAAACCCAAAACCTAATTTCACATCAGACGTACTAAAATGCACATATCTTCCTCATATAGTATCCATTTTGGTTTATTCACTTTTAAAATACTCCATTTTCAAATACCTTCAAAACAAGATCAATTTCATAAAATTTGGAGCTCATATGTGAAAGTTGGATTTTGGACCTCTTTTGCACATTTAATCTTTTTGCGATTTTTGACCTAAGATTTTATGTACATAATTAAATATTTTAATTTTATTTCTTTTTTATTTGTGTTCTTTGAAGAAAGTTTTATCAAACGGTATAAAACTGCAAATCCAAATCAAGACTGAAATCAAAGAAACTGACTGAGTCTGAATGACCTTTGTGAGTTTGTACAAAATTTGCTTGTTTCGTACTTCTATTTTATTTTCCTATTTTCTTATTTATTAAAAATCTAAAAAATTAGATTAATATGTAATTAAGTGTCTTTTGTTTATCATATTTTTATATATTTTATCCTCTTTTAAAACTACCAAAAAATTACAAAAAGCCTAAAAAATAGTTTTCTATACACATGGAGAACCACCAAAAATTTCACTTTGTACAGATGACCTCTTTTGCTCCCGGTTCCTTCATAAAAGTTGTAGATCTCGTCAAGACGAACAATTTCGTGATAGAAGTTTTTGATCTGATGTCTCATTCTAATTCTTTTCTATTTTTCTTACCTTTTTTTTAATTTGAAATTTTTTGGGTGACACGCGGCAGCTCCTGGGCATGCCACGTGGCACCTCCGCTTTTTCTCTCTCCAACTACCTCCAGGTCACATGCCTAGCACGTGACTGCCTCCTCCCCTGGGTCACGTGCCTAGCACATGGCCCCTTTCCTCTTCCTCCCGTCATTCTAACCACACCCCCTCCCCAACCATTCTCCTCTGCCTCCATGTAACGGTTGTCGCGCCCGCTCCCCTTCTCCGGTTGTTACGAAGCCGGCCCCTCGCTCACATAACTGCTATCCCCCCCATGCCCTCTGATGAATATGCGATTCGTCATCTTTATTCATTTATTTTAGCTTAAAATCCATTATAAAACACCTGCATTCAACGTTAGCTCCATATTCTTACTAACTTACATTCGTGTGTAAATATTGTACAATTCTGACTATTTTTAACCTAAAATAAATAAATAAACAAAGAAAGGAAAAATAAAGAAAAGAAAATAAAAAGGAAGACTGTATACAGGCTGACCCGAACCCCGAGAGAAGGTCAAGACTTGACCTGATCGATCAGGAATAAAGTAGGGGGAGATAGGGTCCTGAACCAGAAAATCCAAAAAAAATGTGTGTTCTCCCTTATTTTGTATATATATCTGTATAAAACTGACACTAATTTATTTGTACCTTAATTGACCTCAAATCAAATAACAATCAAAACCAAAGTTGTAAATAAAAAGGTGTTCTAATTACTAAAATTGATTGCACAATTAAATCTTGTATAGAATAAAAGTAGCCACACTTGGAAAAAGCCACTAAGCATTAATTGAAAGACCAATTCCGGCTCCATATGAGCTCAAATTGAATCAATCTCAGTTCCATTGGACTCGAAATTAAATTATCTTTAAAATGGTTGTATTTTCATAATTTTTGGAGTTACGGTTGAAAAGTCGGTTTTCTGGGGTGGTTTGTGCAATTTCCCATGTTTTTTGTGCATATTGTATTTGTATATATTTGTAAATTATTCTCACTAATTCTTTAAAACAAAAATAAAAATAAAAAAATAAAATCCTTTAAAAACAAAAAATGGGCTAATTTCATCATTTACCCTTGTGTATAATGTCATATATGTATGTATTATATGTATAGTTGCTATTTTTAATTAACCTTCATAAAAAAATAAAAAATAACATTTTTTAATTCAAATTAAATAAGTGACGAAAATTCAAAAAAAATTAGATAATTTTGTAATTAGTTTTATCTCTCTTTTATTTTTATTTTCAAATTTCATCTCCCTCCCACCAAAAAAATTCAAAAAATTCATTTTAATTTTCATCTCAATTATCTCTTTATTTAAAAATTCAAAATTTCAAATTTTATCTCTCTTCCATTTATATGGCTCCTTCTCCCTCATTCCAACTTGATCAATCTTTAGAGAGAGGAGCCCGATCTCCGAGAGAAATTTCGTCGAGGAAGTTGCCTAGCCTCCAAGCCGACCGGTGACAGCGAGTCGCCTTGTCGAGGCGATCACGGTCTATTTTCCGCTCCTAAGGTGAGATCCAAATTTTTCTTCACATTTTATCTTAGTTTAATCGTAGTTTAGTTTTCACATTTTTTTCTAGAGTTTAAAATCCATCACGACTTGATCCGCACGCAACTCGATTTTTCATCTCATCTTCTTGATCTCTTTGCCTTCGATTTCAATCTCACACGATCTATCAACTCCGATCGCGTACGGTGGCCGGAGATCGGATTCGAATCCCTCATCGTTCGCCGAATCCCCATTCACTTTCCGATTTTGTAGATAAATAAAAAAATTCTTTTAGTTCTAACGTTTGTTTTGCAGGATAATAAAAAAAATAAAAAAATCTCTATTCTATCTAACGTTTGTTTTGCAGGAAAACATTATAAAAAAATAAAAAAAACAAAAAAATTTTCTTTATCCTTTCTTGTCTTATTTTCGGATTTACAAAAAAATAAAAAAATAAATACAAGTTTTTTTCTTCTTTCTCATTCACTGTTTACATTGCATACAAAAAAAAATAAAAAAAAGCCAACGAGGGACGGCTGCCCCCAGGCACCGCCGCCCCTCCTCCTGAAGCTCCATCGACGCGCCTGCACCCCCTGCCAGCGTCGCCCCGCACCTGTTGCCCCTCGCATGCGCCGACCTCCGCCCGAGTGCGATCCTCCGCGCTGCGCTCCAAGCGGCGGCGCAGCCCTCCAGACCGCAACCACCATCAGCTCGCGAGCGCCGACCTCCGCTCGAGCACGACCCCCGCGCCGCCCGCGCGAGGCGTGCGCCCCCCTGCCTAGCGCCATCTCCAGATCACCTCTTCTACCCCACCATCAGCGCATTCCAGCCCCTCCGTCCGCCTTGCGTTGCCGCCCTCCAGGCATCGTTCAGTCCGCGCACCCACGCACGAGCCAACCGATCTCCCCGCTCCCGTGTAGCCAGCCCCGCGTGGGGAGGAAGAAGAAGGGCGGCGCCCCTTGAGCCCCTTTGTGCTTGGATCAAAAAGAACGAATGACCCTTCTAGGGTTTATTATTTTATTGGGAGAAATTACAGTGGAGCCCCCCAGACATTTCAGCAATTACAAAAGGGTCCTTAGCTTAAAAATATTATTTGGAAAAGTTGCTATTCAGCCACAGACATTTCAGAAATTTCAAAGAAGCCCCTCCAGAGCTCCAAGGCACATGCACTGCATATGGTATATTGATAAATTTGCGCTTTCTCCCCTGTCATTCATATTTATTATCTATTTGAGGCAAAAACTTTGAATCTTTACAGTTCAGTCCAAAACTTTCACAGTATCTACGTTCTAGTCCCTGAACTGCAAAACATTAATTTGTGTGCTCTCTTTAATTGAAATGCATGTTATTTGTGATCCAAAAATTTTGACAAAATAGTGATATGCTCCTGATGTGATTATTTTATTAGCATAAATTTTCCATTGCATTTCTCTTTCATTTATTATCATTAAAAAATCAAAAACATGTCATTTTGCATTGCTTGAAATTCCAAAATTCATAAAAATTCGAAAATATCTCTAAAAATTCTAAAAAAAATAGAGTAGTTGTATTTCATTGTCTTTTAATTTCTGACCAATTTTCACGCATTAATTATATATAAAACCCAAAAAATTGAAAAACATCAAAAATCTTCTAAAAATCATAAAAAATTCTACAAAAATCCAAAAATTGTGATTTCTGTTCCTATTTGTAGATATTTGTTTCTAGTTTATCTTAAAAATAATTGCCAGGTTTTGGCATTTAAAAGATTTTTAAATTGCAAATTACTCCAGGCTGTCCACATTTTCTTATTTTCTCCTTGTTTGATTTTTAGAAAAATACAAAAACATCCGAAAAGTCTACAAAAATTCTCAAAAACATTTTAAAACTTTTAAAACCCAAAAATATTTTCTTTGAATTTTTCTGATTATTTTTTACTAATTGAAAAATTAGAAAAGAGTTGGTGTGCGTATTTTTTAATCTTTTGAATCATTGCTTCGTGTCATTTTTGAAGATTAAAAAAAATTGCAAAATCAAAATCACTAAAAATTTGAGAATCAGAAAATAAAAAAAATTAGAAATAAAAAAAGAAAAAAAATAAAAATATTAAAAAAAATCACAAAAACCAAGGATAGTTGTCCTTTGAGATTCTTGTTTTCTCTTCATTGATTTTCGATTAATTGAATAACCTCGGGAATTGTAGCCTCCCTAAGTTCGACCCTGTCCGCTGTACAGGTTAATAAGTAGCAAAATTTAAAAAATATATATATTTTTTGTTGACGTGGGTTTTGGGGATAAAAGCAATGACCTATTCATCAATTAATTTCCATCCTCCACAAATTCCCGATCAACAAAATGGCGCCGTTGCCGGGGAGGCACGGGGAGGGTAGTAAGGTTTCTCTTTTGACCTGCTATTCTTGGTTGTAAATATCTGTTTACATTTCTGCCATTCACTTCATTGTTTATAACCACTGCATCCATTTTTTCTTTCTTTCTTTCTCTCATATTTGATAATTGTATTTCTTACACATTTTCTTCCATTTTTCTTGCGAGGGCCCGCGGAGCGAAGGAGGCAATCCTAGGAGAGCCGAAGCACCCAAGCGACGTGGAGGCGGCTTGATTCTTCACCAAGCCGCAGGATAGCATGAGAAAAAGAGAAGAAGAGTGAAAGAGACGAAAAAAGAGAAAAAAATTTTTAAAGAGAAAAAGAGAGAGAGAGAGAGAGATTTCTTTTCCATTTGAACTTTGTAAAAGGACATTCATTTGTTGCGGAGTCTGTTTCGTCAAGTGCCGGTGCACTTGGGGGAACTCACCGGTTTTGTTTTCATCGCTTTATTTTTCTTTGTTTCCCGCGGATTTCGTGAGCTACCTCTTGATTGCTTTAATTAATTTGCTTGAGCCAGGTAATTAATTAGGTCCAAACACCATAAAAAAGATATTTCTGTGCCTATAGAGTAGAGCGTAATTTGGACTTAGTCAAATTAACTTGTTCTTGCCCGTTAATAGAAGTTATCATCCAGGACGGTTCACTTGCATCATATAGGTTAGTTTATTTTCTGTATTTAAATTCTGCGCGGATCACTTGCATGCAGAGTGCTGGCGACATGGTACGCATCTCTAACCCCTGCATGCATCATCGTTTTTAATCGCGCATTGGCATTTTCGATGTCCTTCCTTGTTTTCACTCACATAAATTAAAAGGAAATTGGACACTCGGTAGACGATTCGTTGAATATACTTAAACCAAGTAATAACTGCCTAAAATTTGGGACTGCTAAAGAAAACTCGACCCTAAAATAAACATAAGAAAAAATCATTATTTTGGGGAGAGTCACCCCCTCATTGTATTCGTTCCAACTTGCTCGCGTACACACTAAGGTTAGTGCCCAAAATCCCATAATTTAGCCTAAGTGTTTGTACAATTTTTGTGATTATCATCTAACTCTAAAACAAACAAGATTAATTGATCGAACCTTTACGGTCTTCACTTTGAGTTGAGTTGGTGAACTGGGGGTTTGTATTGTGTTTGATTGCTTGTGTGCTTGCTAGATCCTTCTGTGCATTTGCGCCTTCTTCTCCATATCTTTTGGCTTGACCCTCGTGCTCTCTCATCTTTTGTTTCGAAGATGGCTGACTGGAGTTATTTTAACCCGATCTTCGCGGATACCTCGTACTCTCCAGACGATCCACCTTCCTTTTTTCAGGAGGACTTTCCTCCTGATTTTTGTGCATATCCGCCTAACCCATTATTTCAGGAAGCGGAGGATTTTGATTTTCACCCACCCTCATTCAGCCCATCCGGTCCTGAGATTTTGGAGTCACCTTTCATGATTTCCACACTTGAGACACTGAACCAGATGGTGGAGCATATGAATTCGAGGATTAACAATCTCTTTAACATAAGTACGAGCAGAACGCTACTCCACTTTTTGAGGATATGGATTCATTTGAGGATAATCATGGGAGCTTGCAATCGCCCAAACTACAAAAAAATAAGAAAAAATTAAAAATCCAAAAAGATTCTGGGAGACACATTATTGATTCATTTTGTGAAGAGAGGACCCAAATGCCCAATCATTTACCCACACAATCATTCACCACATGTCCCAATCTTGACCCTGAGGATTCTACTGTACAGACTGCTCTTGGCAATCCTCATGTAAATGATGATTCCGACCTCCTCCCTTGTATGGATGAGGTCCAAAAATTCAAAAAAATGTTGACTGAACCCGAAGTGGTAGCCACCCTTAATGAGATCATTAAAGCTCCACTTCAACAGGCCATGACAAGTTTATCTACTCCTCAACAGAAAAAGAGAAAGCGAAGGAGAAGATCTGAGCGTCACATCTTGACCATGGCCACTGCCTACGCCATCTCTCACCGTCCATATTTTAAGAAAGGGAACACTACCACACCTCTTGTGAGTTGCTCCATATCTAACTATTCTTATGATAATGCTCTCCTTGACGGAGGTTCGTCAATCAATGTAATACCCTTCTCTATGGTACAGTCTCTTCATCTTGGGCCTCTTAAGAAAACCAGGATGATAGTTCAATTTGCTGATGGATCCATCAAGAGGCCGAAGGGTATTTTAGAAAACGCTGTCATTTCTATTCAGGGCCTGAATTTTACTTCGGATTTTATTGTAATGCCCATGGAGACCTCTGCTCCTGTGGAGCACCCTCCAATCATCCTGGGACAACCTTTCCTCGCCTCTTCAGGAGTCGTTATTGACTATGGTTCAGGAGAGATTCGCTTCCGTTCTGATGTAGGGAGCGATGTGTTGATCACTACACCCACCACTGCCCAGAAACCTGCATCTCATGAGAACCCGTCTGTGTTAGTCAACCCCAAGGAATTTGACATTGATGATAATATCAGAGATTCTTGTTATATGTTGGATGATAATGAAACCCAAGAATTCCTCTTGACGGAGGAAGATTCAGAAAGCATAGACCTTGGAGTTTCCCCTTCTGGTATGTGGCGATGTATTGATGGCATCCGCGGAATTTACACGATAGACACCCTAGAGCGGAAGGTAGAGTCTGAAACTAGACAGGACGGACATGATTTGATTACTTCTACTGATGAGTCCGTTCCTATTCACCTTGATTCAGATGAGACCGATCAGGCCAAATTTGATTTGATTGCTTTTATAAAAGAATTTGGGACTTTTGATAAAGATGATGATCCAATAGAGGCTCGCCAGGCTGAAAATGATCCTACTTTTTCGGATAATGATTTCGAGCCATTTTACTTTGATGTTTGCGAGACCTCCCAGGCCAGAAATGACCATACTACTTCCAATAACCGGTTTAGGCCTGCACAATCTGAAATCGCTGAGGATACATTCTTGGTCGATTCTACTCAGTTTATATCTAATGATGATCCCAATATCGACCTACACCTTCTCAAATCCATACCTCAGCGGTCCCGCAAGAAGGTTCGCTTTCGACCTTCTAGACCTTTGTACATCCACTCTTCTTGTATATCCTTTCGTTTTACTCTGTCTTCTCCCGTATTATCATTCACCCCTTTTCCGTGTGTGTGTGTATATGCTATACTTAGGATGTGCTTTATCCTAAGTACAGGGGGGTGAATGATTTGTGTTGTTCATTTTCGTCTTGTTCATCACTCTTGTTGTTGCCTATACTTAGGGATACTCTACCTTAAGTATAGGGGGCGATGTTGTTCATATCGTGTCTTTTTATATTTTTGAGTCTGTACATTCTCGTCATCGGTTTTCCCTTTATGTATACTCTACTATACTTAGGATTACTTGATCTTAAGTATAGTGGGGATCACCATCTTCTCTTCTTTTTATCTTTTCTTTTCATTTTTCTATTCTTAGCATGAGTTATGTCTTCCTTGTTCGCTCTCTGATCACTATGAGGACATAGTTCGAGCTAAGTATAGGGGGTGTCGTATATATTGTATATATACTTTAGACATAACTCGTACTTTTAAATACGTTTATTTGTGGGGTTATGTGTGTATAGTTTGTAAAATCCACGTGCGTAAAAAAAACACAAAACAAAACAAAAAAACAAATAAAAAAACCCAAAAAAATAAAAACACAAAAAATATCAAAACACAAAAAAATCAATAAAAACACAAAAAAAACATTGTATATACTTGTATATCTTACTAACCCTTTTAAAAAAACAAAAAAATACAAACCCAAAAATCTATAAAAATTTGCAAATTTCAAAAAAAAAACTTTCTTTCACATTTGCATTTTTCCTTCAAAAAAAGCCATAAAAAGTTCAAAACTAGAAAATTGTTTAAAAAAAATGTGTTCTTTTCACATATGCATCATTCCTTTTTCAAAAAAAAAAACCCCTTGCATTGTTCATATGTTGCATTTACATGTGCATTTTTCAGGATAGTATTGACATTTAAACTATGTCTGGAATAAAATTGAAGAACGGAGCTTAGATGGACCTTAATCCACCTAATTCTCAGAGGAACTTCATCGAGAAATAGGATTTTAGAAGCTTCAGGTCTTTGACTTAATTCTTTAAGTCCCACATGACAATGTGCAGCGTTTGACTCTTAGTGTCTAACCTGATCTCTTCATTCTGGGTATATCTCTGGAATAGGGAATCAATTTGTACTCTCGCACTATGCACTTAGCTCAACTCAGACGGGATGTTGGAAGACTGTGTGAGTTTCTTTTCTAGTAGCGTGGAAATCTAAAGACCGGAGTACGGGTTGAAATAAAGCTTGGGAAAAGGGATGGACGGCTGGGCACAATTTTTTCTAAGATCCCAAAAAATGTACGGAAGCAAAAGATTCTATATCCGTAGGGGCACAACAAGATCCAAGCAGAACCACCAAAAATCCAAATACAAAGAAGCCACTACCAAATAAATATCTGACCAAAAAGGTCCAAGCTTCAAGAAAACCTGCAGATCTTGGTGGAGACTCGGCTACACTGGCCAGCTTCACAAGGAGAGGTGACTACCCTGGCCACCCTCCAGTTCTTTTCTCCTTCTTCTAACTTCTCCCCCAATTCGATTGTGAACACAGCATGACAGACCTTAGAAGGAAATACCTGACTCCCCGAGGACGAGTTACTGGAGAGGAGATTTGCATGGTAGTCCTGCATTCTGGATGGGAAGAGCTAAAACCTTTCACACACATAAGTCGATTGTTCAATGTTCATAGGGTGTGCTTTAGGAAGAGGATTGATCTAAGATGACTTCTGAGCCGAAACTGTGACAATGATGTGTAGAACTTGAAGGCTGTCGTTTTTAAAATTCTAAGTCTCACAGAAGTTCCGACACATTAATAATCCAAAGGTCCGACAGAGCTCCAAACTACAATTTTATGAAGATAAGTTTAATACTCAATGTTGTCCTACTTTCTTTATTTTCCCTTTCTTTTTCTTTTTCTTTTTCTTCACTTATTCATTCAAATAAGTGTTTGTTAAGGGACTAGCAAAGGTAAAGCATAGGAGGGTGATGAATCTGCGATTCGTCATCTTTATTCATTTATTTTAGCTTAAAATCCCTTATAAAACGCCTGCATTCAACGTTAACTCCATTTTCTTACTAACTTACATTCGTGTGTAAATATTGTACAATTCTGACTATTTTTAACCTAAAATAAATAAATAAAGAAAGAAAGGAAAAATAAAGAAAATAAAATAAAAAAGGAAGACTGTATACAGGCTGACCCGAACCCCGAGAGAAGGTCAAGACTTGGCCTGATCGATCAGGAATAAAGTAGGGGGAGATAGGGTCCTTAACCAGAAAAACCAAAAAATGTGTGTTCTCCCTTATTTTGTATATATATCTGTATAAAACTGACACTAATTTATTTGTACCTTAATTGACCTCAAATCAAATAACAGTCAAAACCAAAGTTGTAAATAAAAATGTGTTCTAATTACTAAAATTGATTGCACAATTAAATCTTGTACAGAATAAAAGTAGCCACACTTGGAAAAAGCCACTAAGCATTAATTGAAAGACCAATTCCGGCTCCATATGAGCTCAAATTGAATCAATCTCAGTTCCATTGGACTCGAAATTAAATTATCTTTAAAATGGCTGTTTTTTCATAATTTTTGGAGTTACGGTTGAAAAGTCGGTTTTCTGGGGTGGTTTGTGCATCCCATGTTTTTTGTGCATATTGTATTTGTATATATTTGTAAATTATTCTCACTAATTCTTTAAAACAAAAATAAAAATAAAAAAATAAAATCCTTTAAAAACAAAAAAATGGGCTAATTTCATCATTTACCCTTGTGTATAATGTCATATATGTATGTATTATATGTATATAGTTGCTATTTTTAATTAACCTTTATAAAAAAAATAAAAAAATAACATTTTTTATTTCAAATTAAATAAATGACGAAAATTCAAAAAAAAATAGATAATTTTGTAATTAGTTTTATCTCTCTTTTATTTTTATTTTCAAATTTCATCTCCCTCCCACCAAAAAAATTCAAAAATTCATTTTAATTTTCATCTCCCTTATCTCTTTATTTAAAAATTCAAAAATTCAAATTTCATCTCTCTTCTATTTATATGGCTCCTTCTCCCTCATTCCAACTTGATCAATCTTTAGAGAGAGGAGCCCGATCTCCGAGAGAAATTTCGTCGAGGAAGTTGCCTAGCCTCCAAGCCGTCCGGTGATAGCGAGTCGGTCTTGTCGAGGTGATCACGGTCTATTTTTCGCTCCTAAGGTGAGATCCAAATTTTTCTTCACATTTTATCTTAGTTTAATCGTAGTTTAGTTTTCACATTTTTTTCCATCATCATTTTTTTTCTAGAGTTTAAAATCCATCACGACTTGATCCGCACGCAACTCGATTTTTCATCTCATCTTCTTGATCTCTTCGCCTTCGATTTCAATCTCACACGATCTATCAACTCCGACCACGTACGGTGGCCGGAGATCGGATTCGAATCCCTCATCGCTCGCCGAATCCCCATTCACTTTCCGATTTTGTAGATAAATAAAAAAATTTCTTTTAGTTCTAACATTTGTTTTGCAGGATAATAAAAAAATAAAAAAATCTCTATTCTATCTAACGTTTGTTTTGCAGGAAAACATTATAAAAAAATAAAAAAACAAAAAAAATTATTTATCCTTTCTTGTCTTATTTTCGGATTTACAAAAAAATAAAAAATAAATAAAAGTTTTTTTCTTCTTTCTCATTCACTGTTTACATTGCATACAAAAAAATAAAAAAAAGCCATCGAGGGACGGCTGCCCCCAGGCACCGCCGCCCCTCCTCCTGAAGCTCCATCGCCGCTCCCGCACCCCCTGCCAGCGCCGCCCCGCACCTGTTGCCCCTCGCGTGCGCCGACCTCCGCCCGAGCGCGATCCTCCGCGCTGCGCTCTAGGCGGCGGTGCAGCCCTCCAGACCGCAACCGCCATCAGCTCGCGAGCGCCGACCTCCGCCCGAGTGTGACCCTCGCGCCGTCCGCGCGAGGCGTGCGCCCCCCTGCTGAGCGCCATCTCCAGATCACCTCTGCTACCCCACCATCGGCGCATTCCAGTCCCTCCGTCCGCCTTGCGTTGCCGCCCTCCAGGCACCGTCCAGTCCGCGCGCCCCCGCGCGAGCCAACCGATCTCCCCGCTCCCGTGTAGCCGGCCCCGCGTGGGGAGGAAGAAGAAGGGCGGCGCCCCTTGAGCCCCTTTGTGCTTGGATCAAAAAGAACGAAGGACCCTTCTAGGGTTTATTATTTTCTTGGGAGATATTACAGTGGAGCCCCCCAGACATTTCAGCAATTATAAAAGGGTCTTTAGCTTAAAAATATTATTTGGAAAAGTTGCCTATTCAGCCATAGACATTTCAGAAATTTCAAAGAAGCCCCTCCAGAGCTCCAAGGCACATGCACTGCATATGGTATGTTGGTAAATTTGCGCTTTCTCCTCGGTCATTCATGTTTATTATCTATTTGAGGCAAAAACTTTGAATCTTTACAGTTCAGTCCAAAACTTTCACAGTATTTACGTTCTAGTCCCTGAACTGCAGAACATTAATTTGTGTGCTCTCTTTAATTGAAATGCATGTTATTTGTGATTCAAAAATTTTGATAAAATTGTGCTATGCTCCTGATGTGATTATTTTATTAGCATAAATTTTCCATTGCATTTCTCTTTCATTTATTATCATTAAAAAATCAAAAACATGTCATTTTGCATTGCTTGAAATTCCAAAATTCATAAAAATTCGAAAAATACCTCTAAAAATTCCAAAAAAATTAGAGTAGTTGTATGTCATTGTCTTTTAATTTCTGACCAATTTTAACGCATTAATTATATATAAAACCCAAAAAATTGAAAAACATCAAAAATCTTCTAAAAATCATAAAAAAAAATTCTACAAAAATCCAAAAATTGTGATTTCAGTTCCTGTTTGTAGATATTTGTTTTATAATTGCCAGGAGTTTTGGGCATTTAAAAGATTTTTAAATTGCAAATTACTCTAGTCTGTCCACATTTTCTTATTTTCTCTTTGTTTGATTTTTAGAAAAATACAAAAACATCCGAAAAGTCTACAAAAATTCTCAAAAATATTTTAAAACTTTTAAAACCCAAAATATTTTCTTTGAATTTTTCTGATTATTTTTGACTAATTGAAAAATTACAAAAAGAGTTGGTGTGCGTATTTTTTTAATCTTTTGAATCATTACTTCGTGTCATTTTTGAAAATTAAAAAAAATTGCAAAATCAAAATCACTAAAAATTTGAGAATCAGAAAATAAAAAAATTAGAAAAAAAAAAGAAAAAAAATAAAAATATTAAAAAAAATCACAAAAACCAAGGATAGTTGTCCTTTGAGATTCTTGTTTTCTCTTCATTGATTTTCGATTAATTGAATAACCCTCGGGAATTGTAGCCTCCCTGAGTTCGACCCTGTCCGCTATACAGGTTAATAAGTAGCAAAATTTAAAAAAAATATTTTTTTTGTTGACGCGGGTTTTGGGGATAAAAGCAACAACCTATTCATCAATTAGTTTCCATCCTCCACAAATTCCCGATCAACACCCTCCTATAAAACACCCTCCACTCCAGCCTCCATCGCCATCCACCATTTTCCCTATCTTCCTCCTTCATTCGCACTTCACTCCAGGTGACAGCTAGAGCAGGGGGCATCCTTCAGGTGACAACAAGGAAGAGGTGGTGAGATCCATGACGTATCTTCGCCTGTGTCACAACTCTCCATCGAGTTGCAGGAGCTCAGTTCCCGTTCGCTAGGACCTTTCGAGCGAAGACCCATCAGGAGGCGCTCCTCCTCCTTATTCAGGTGATACCTCAACCCTCTCTGAGCACGGTCCACCCTCTGGTAACTCCTTCCCTTCTATACCTTCTCCTTACTAACCGATCTTCTTCCTCCAGGAAGAAGAAACCATTTCCTTCAATTTCATCTTTGCCACCCTCGACTCGACTCCTGCCCATGGTCAACCCCCTCTAGTTCTTCTCTATCTCTCATATCTCTCCACCTCTGACCTCGTTAAGGCCAGAGCTCATCCGTCTTCCCTCTCCTCCCGGTAATGGTGCCATTTGATGAAATTGAATTTACACCTCTTTAGTAATCGATAATTGTAGTATAGGAAGACGAAATTCGGTCGATCAAAAACTGCAATCTTTGAATGTTATGGAGAATTTATACTTGACAAGTCTAGCAAGGCCGAACACATGGCATGGTTCTAAATGTAATTTAAATAATTAATTAAATGCTAGGTTAATTTCTGTGTCAGAAAATAAAATGTTTAGATTGTAATTTATTCAATCAAAATCAAGCTGCAAAGAGAATAATGAATAATACTTCAGGATTCCCTATAATTGGCTCCTCAAAATCAGCTTTAATCAAATAAATTATTAGGGAGATTCATCGATTTAGCCCCTTCAATGATAAAGAAAAATCCACAATAATCACGACAAATTATTCAAATTAAATCATCCTCAATTGAGTCCCTACAGAAATATCATCAATTTCCACTATTTCATGTAGCTCAAATATGCCAATTCTTAGTCTCCATAAATCAAAATGCTCCTCAAACAATAATTATCAATATCCTAACATTAGATATGTCAACAAGTGTTATAATATGAAAGAGCATGGAATAAGCTTCAAAACGACATTATATGCTAAAATCGGAGTTCGTATGGAAAAGATACGCTAAAATAAACTATCGAGGACTAACAATGATATAAAAATAATTATTTTCCTTTCATCTGGTCTCTGGAGGACTTATCTGCAATTTCTGAAAGTTGTAGGGAGTTCTTTGTAATTTATCTAAGCATAAACGCACACGCACGGCCATGTGACTGTGCTGGTGGGTGGCCCTTTTGTAATATTTAGAGTTTATGGGGTCCTTTCGCAATTTACCTACACGTGCTTCTTGTGGGTGGGGGCTCTTATGCAAATCTCAAAAATGGAAAGGGTTTGGATGCAGAATACACACACACACATGCCGTACACGTGCATAGGATGTTTGAGAGGCGAGGCGGAGGCTCGGGGCCCGCTCCTTGTGAAAGCGATGCCGAGGTCGGGGCAACCCGAGCCACAAGGCTTGGCCTAGGCATCGGATGGTTGTCGTGGCGGCGTCACAATCGTTGGATCAAGGGATTAGCCTGATCCAACAGAGGAGATGGCAGCGATAGAGGGCGACGAGTCGGTGGCAGTGCTTGGTGGTGGAGACGGGCGGTGCAATTGGAGGAGTGGGATGTCCTCAGGTGACACACGCACGAGGGTGGTGAGTGGTAAACAACAGAAGAGGTCAGCGATCGGTGGTGTTCGAATGATGATTAGCGAAGGAAGAAGGGTGAAGATGGGGCACAAGGCAGAGTTGCTCCTCCTTCAATCATCTGTAGAGAATGCTCAGGGATATATAGACGTAATGCTCCAAGAGGCGTCAATACCTGCAGGTGTTAGCTAATAGGAAACCAAAGAACAGGTGGGTTAGATTCCGTCGGACGGTGAGGGAAGGGAGCTTCGAGCTTTTGGCCTCTAACGAGGCTTAGAGTGGAAGATATGATAGCTTAGAGAAGAACTAGAGGGGTTGACCATGGGGCAGAGTCGAGTCGAGGTGGAAAAGTTTGAAAATGAAGGAGATGGATTCTTCTTCCTGGGGGATCCACGACTCATGGGGCTGCAGCCTAGCTTCCTCCGCCCTCCGCAGACAGCAGAGAGGTGGCCTGTAAAGGCGACAACGGCTGCACGTCCCAGGTGTGATCCATGGCCCCTCTGGCCATGTAGAGGTTTCCCTAGGCACCGCCGAGCCCCCAGACTGGTCGACCAGTGATGAATACCCATTCATCACTCCTTTATTCTTATATTTTAGCTACAAAAACCTATGCAAATGCATGTAGATACTTGTAAATAGGAATAATTAGCAAAAGCATGCATCTTGTAAAAATCTATAATTAGCATGTTTTGTGCAAAAATAAAAGAATAAAGATGAAAAAGAAAAAAGAGGGAAATATTTAGAATAAATATTGAGCAACCTAGCCCAAGGGAGGGCTCAGCATGGGCCTGACCGCATAAAAGCCAAAGTAGAGGGAGATAGGGGCTCATGTGTAAATATTTATGTAAATAAATAAAATTATATTTTCCTCACCCAAAAATATGTTTGTAAATATTTGTACATATTTATAAAGTATAAAAACAAAATAAAAAGTTAAAAATCAAAAAGACCAAAAATATCCTTTCACCATGTACATAGACCATGCCTCCTTATTTATTTAACCTTATAAATAAATAAAATTATTTTCTAAACTTTTTGTAAATATTCTATGTTATATTTTGTAGATAAATAAAATAAAAAGAATCAAAACAAAAATCAAATAAAAATAACAAAATTAAAATAACAAAAATATATTGTACATATGCCATGTATATAAATGTATATATCAATTTATTTCACCTAAGTATATAAATAATTAAAATCAAATAAAAATACCCTTTTATTCCTCATTTTATTCTATAAATAAATAAAATATAAAATAGGAATAAAATTGTACAAAAATAATCATTAAAAATCAAAAATCAAAAATCAACATAGTGTACATATACCTATATAGCTATATATTGTAAATACTTTATTTTTATTTCCAAAAATTAATTAAAAATCACCAAAAAAATAGAAAAAAAATAAAATAAAAATAATTCATGTTTTAAGTTTTTGGAAAATCGGCCATTTGCTACCCTATTTTTGAGTTTCAAACATTCTCCACGTGGCAGCACCGCATTGGCCCACGGAGATGTTGACCTCCGGTCAACTCCCTCCGCGGACCGTCTTCTCCAGCGGATCTCACGCCCAACCGTTTTCTCCTCTTTTTCCGCGCTTGATCCGCCCGCCATTTGCGTAAACCCCGGGTCCTAATCCTTCTTCTTGCATCCGAGACCAACGCCCGGGGGATTGCATCGGGGTCCGCGCTCCATGCTGCCCTACCCGACCGGCCTTAGTCGGGTAAGCACCCATATATATCTCGAGCTCCGCCACCTTTTCTTTCCATCTTTGGTTCCCCATTCTCTGTCCCGTGACCTCCACAGCAGTCCCTGAGGTGACAGCTCTCGGTTGCCCGTGTCGCAGCGAGGAGAGGGTGGTCGGACCACTGATCCGGCGACTTAGCGCCGCCGTGCTCCGCCCAGCGCAGGAGCTCGAGCCTCGGGCCGAGACAACCCTTGAGGCCACGACCAGGAGCTACCTCAGCTCCAGCATAGTCTCATCGACCGCCCAGGTAATCCCTTAGCTTCTTTATTTAGCCTAATTTCCGTTTTGCCCCAATTTGCACCGCCGCCGTGTTTCGTTGATTCCGACCACCTCGCGCATCATTTCGATCATCGGAACCCATATTCACCTTCGCCGTCCCTCCGCGCACCTTCTCCATACACCCATCCAACCCAGCTCGCACAGGAGCTGGGGTTCGAGCTCTACCGTCCGTCGCTCGCCGGAGCTCGCTCATCCCGACACATAGACCACCTTCACGCCGCCTAACTGGGTCGAGGCACTTTGCCCTCGACCCGCGAAGCTTCTGACCCATTTTGTAGGACCAGAGGAGGCTATCTGAGGCCTCCCGACATTCGGCCAGGATCTCTCCTCCGCCGACCTCGCCGGAGCCCCTCCAGGGCTCGGCTGGGCCATCGGAGACCACCATCAGCTGCGGGACTTCATCACGAACCTTCTCCGATCTTCAGAGGCAGCAGAGGAAGACCACCGCGCTCGCACGAGGCCGGCGAAAGTCGCCGGCGACCTGTTCTTCCTGGATCCTCCCAGACCGTCGATCGTGCCTCCTCGCTCCAGGTGTGATCGGAGCCGTCCATTTGAGGAGCTGTTTCGAGCGTCAGATCTGAGGAGACGCCATCTGGAGCGCCCACCAGCCAGACCCGTCAGATCAGCCACGTGGAGCGCATCCGACGGCCCGCTTAATAAAGGGTAAATTACCCTTAGGCCCAGCTTTTGTTTTTATTTCGTTTTAGTCCTGTAATTACTTTCGTCAGTTGTTTAGTTTTAGGGTATTTTGCACCCTGGACCTCATGCTTTAGCTTATTTGCTTATATGCCCCTGTTTGTGTGAGCCACGTGCGTCGTCACGTGTATGTTTGGGTCATTTGCAACTTTAGTCCTGTAGTTCTGGATGTCCGTTAATGAATGAAATATTTTTAGTAATTGCATATATGCCCCTGTGAGTGTTTTAATTGCACATGTGCGTCTATTAGTGGGTTATTTGCAATACAGCCCCTGGACTTTTTGGTACGAGTTACCAAAAGGTCCTCGGACTTGTTTTTCTTACCAAAAGGTCCCTGAGTGCCCCAGGCACGCGCCGCGCGCGTGCGTTGCTGGGTTAATTGCACCTGGACCCCCAGAACTTCGGGTAATTGCACTTCAGTCCCTGTGCACAATGCCCTCTTATGATTTTTGAATAAAATATCAAATCACCTCCAAATTCGATGAAAATTTGACACATGGCTCCTGCCATGTTGTAGGATTTTTGAGAAATTTCGAGGACATTTTTGATTTTATTTGTTATTTTTTAAAATTCAAAAACCTTTGTTTCAGCTACTGTCTAGTTTTAAAAATCCCAAAAAAAAATATAAAAACCCCCTCAAAAATTCTATAAAAAATAGGTACTGTTTCTTTTGTGTTCCTTGATTTTTTTAGCCAATTTTGGCTATTTTTCATTGCTTAAAAACCATAAAAACTTAAAAACACCAAAAAACTCATAAAAAATATATTAAATAATCTAAAACATCAAAAACAATAATTTTGGTGCTCAAATTTTCCTTGTTTTCTCTAGTATACAGGAAAATTACCTCCAGGCCCTCTTGAGATTTTTAGATATTTTATCTAGGGATTTTGGGCCCGGCTGGACAGTACCCAGCATTTTTGTTACTGTTTGATTTTTAGTAAATAAAATATACATCAGAAAATTATCAAAAATTAACCAAAAACATTAAAAAACCTAAAAAACATAAAAACATTTTTGTTTGAATTTTTGCTTGATTTTTGACACATTTAATAATCAGCTAAAGCTTGCTTGCTTTTGTGTTTCCTTTGTTTTCTTCACATTAAAAAATCCAAAAAAAATATAAAAATCATTAAAAATCATTAAAAATACTTGTCTTTTATTTTATTTTGTTTTTACTACTTCGTAGGCCTTTGGCCAACCCGTGCTCCTTGAGTTCGACCCTGGGAGCTATACCAGGTTAATCTCATAGCTGGACCGCTTCTCACTTTGTTTTGATTGATCTTTGATTTATTTTGTGGTCCGATATTTTTCTTGATTGACCTATCCTCTGAGATCCGGGTCGCAACGACCCTTGTCTTATTACCTTCACCCGGGTCTTTGGGAATTTTAGGTCATCAACCAGGTCGAGTGACGACCCGAGACTCCAGTTCGAGCCTCATCCCAATCCACATCAGTCGCCTCCTCCGCCAATTTTCCCCTCCGATAAGGTACTCTGCTTCGTCACTTTTCTTTCATTTTCTCCCATTCATTACACATCATGCACTCCAATTCACCTTCAAATTACACCGCCCCCACCTTTACCTCACATCTCTGACCTTCGTGCCACTCCTTCTTTCCTCCAAAACCATCCCTCTCTCCGACCCAACTCTTCCATCGTCAAGGCAGAGAAAGTCCTTGGGCCGCTGCCTTCTTCACCCCCACGACCCTCCGCCTACCCTCACCTCACTCGCATTCACCTTACGCACTCTTCGACTATACTAACTCATGCAGATACCTTCAATGGACAGATCGTGTGCTCCATCGCTGGTCTCAAGCTGCTGCTCCGTCGACCCTACATCACCTCGCATCTCCAGCTACTGTCCGAGCTTCCTCTCGCCTCCATCTCATTCTTGAGGCCCTCAGTAAGCTTCCTCGACCTTTAGACATGCGAACGAGGTACGGAGAAGCGAGCCCTGTGTCACTGGAGCATAGCCTTCTCCGGTAATAAACGGCGAAGCACGAAGAAGCTAGCATAGTCCGACCATCTGGATCTGACGGATTTGCTGCTACCCGAGACTCGATGCCTACCCTATAGGCTCGGAGACCGACCCACACCCTACGGAGCACCAGAACTTGACATGTGTTGCCCGAGCCTCGTTGACTCCCGATCCAGGTCCCTCGCATGCCTCGCACGTGAGGGGCTAGGTAATTTGTAGTAAAGACCCTGGAGGTTTCCAATATTACATTTAGGTACTTCAGGCATGTGCTTCACATGCACAACTGGGGTATTTTACAAGGAGGTCCAGCCGAGTTTCATTAATTGTAGAATTCTCCATGTACGTAATGGAGAATTTATAGAAGGACCCCTCCGATTTTGTTATTTGAAATAGGTCCCTCCAGGGGCCTATTTGCAAAATTTATCTTTATTTTTTATGCATTTTTATTACATTTATGCCCTTCGCACTGTTTCTTTCATATCTTAAGCATTTTAGATCCAAATTGAACGATTTGGGATTCATACCGCAAAATAAATCACTCATGGTCATGCATTCCATTCAGCATCTCATTCATCCATGCATTCCTTGGTTGGTTTATTCCTGACACATTCACTATCACTCAAGGCTAAAGGATTTGAAGACACTAGATTTCTAAGATCTTGAGAGACTGAGTTAGCTAGACTTAGTCATTAGGGTTTTGAAACTTAATAATCCACACTTTCCTAGTTTGAAAGATTTGAGCGCTATATTGCACTCTTCATCTCAACCTTCTAAAGAATATGATCAGCACATCAGTTTCACAACTGAACAATTGATGAGATGAGTTATCACTTGAGGAACTAGGACTGGAGATTTGAGTCTAGACCTGATTTAATGATGCTCAAGGATGGGATAAGGTCAATTAAGGCTTCAAGAAACCTGAGTGTCAGCAAACCCTAGCCAGTATGTGAACAAGTTCGCATGATATCGTTTGATGTCTACCTATGTGCCAGGGTGTGATGAAACCTAATTAAATTATTGATCAGTGCGCGCCATCACTTGGTAAAAGCAGTTGAGCTATTCTAAAAGAAAAGAAAGAAATATTGAAAGAAAAGAGCTCTCAAACATCAAGTTAAATTACAAAGAGCTTCCATCAAAGATGAGCGCTCCCAACCATTTCAAAGTGTCTACTTGGACTAAACACTATTAGGACCAAGGAGTCAGGTTAGCACCAAAAAAGGGCTCTGCATAGTTTAGTGATACAAATCTGGGTGTTGAAGGTATCTTAGATACTCAAAAGAGACACACCCCGGTGTACTCCCAGCAAAACAAGTGCAGAAAACTCCGAATTCTCTTAACGGACACATTGATCAACAAACCAAAAATATACTTGTGTTGAGTAATAAGGCACTCGAGAGGCCTCTTGTTCCAATGTGAGGGAGAGAAAAATATACACAATCCTATGCCCTCCATCATTTGGCCATCCGTCTACACTTTCAAGTATGGCAAACTAATGAGACTGTAGATTGAATGCAAGAACCGACTTATTCCCCAGTGTTGAGGATTAGGTCTAGAGGAGAGTCTCTTGGACTGGAACCTTGGGTGACATCTCGACTCGACTCTCATGAATGCAGTACATTAAAAGTCATATCCTTATACTATACGTACAAACAAAGAGTCTGATAAATAGAGAAGTTGGATTCCTTTTGATTAAAGCACGGTTGAGCCCAGAATTTTAGGATCACTCAAATTAAGGGTTTTCGATGAATTGAGCCTTGAAAATTCACATGCACAATTAGGGATTTATCCAACTAAGTCATTCATTCATTGATGCATGGGGACGAGCATGGTTTAAGTATAGGGATATGATGGATCTCAGATTCATCATGCTAAAATTGGTCAATTAGGCTATGTTTCTCAAAATCCATATGCATTTAATAATTAATATAACATCATTAGCATTCATACATGTGTAAATAATATCCGTATTTCATCATACATAATTGCATAAAATAAGGAACCAAAATCCAAGCGTCAATTAACCTAAAAAGTAGCTAACTTCCCCAGTTTTATTTAATACATCCTAACTCTGATTGACTTGAAACCGCTCTATTGTATAGATATTACTAACAAGAACAAAAGGAAAATACAAAAAAATGCTAACTTAAATAAGTGACAAATAAACCCAAAACCTCATTTCACATCGGACGTACAAAATTTCGTGAAGGAATTTTTTTATTCGATCTCCTTCTATTTCTTTTCCATTTTTCATTCTCTTTTCATTTTTAATTTTTTTGGGGATGACACGTGACAGCCCCTGGACGTGCCATGTGGCACCCCACTCCCTCTCTCCTCTCTCCTCCCCGGGTCATGTGCCCAGCACGTGACCCATTCCTTCTCCCCTTCCAGTCGTTCTTCCCTCTCCTCCCCTGCAACGCCTCCGCCACCCTGCATATAACACCTCTCCCATCGCCCCATGCCTTCGGATGTTAAAACAACCGCCACGTCCCCGTCGTTACACGCCCTCCTACAAAATGCCCTCCACTCCAGCCTCCATCGCCATCCGCCCTTCTTCATACTCAGCTGGTGACAACAGCTCAAGCTTCTCAACATCGACGCGATCAAGGGTAGCTTCTCTTCCCCTGCTACAACTCATCGAGCCGCGCAGCTTGCCACATCGTTGTGTGTCTCGAGTGACCACCTGGAAGCAAGCCTCAACCTCCTCCAATCTTCGACAATCCCCCCTCCTCTATTTTTTTCTTTTCTTTTCTGATCGCACACCGCAGCCCCCGTCCACCACCCTCCAGCTTCTGCCTCCTTGCGAGGCCTCAACCCTTGTCGCCTTCCTCATTTACCGCAAAAGGAGCAACTCACCGACGCATGTGCCTTCACCGTCGTGTTCATCCGTCTTCCCCATGCTACCTGCCTCCGCATACCACCGACTCATGTGCCTCTAGTTACTCGTGCGACCTCCAAACGACCTCGCCGCCCTTAGGGCTTGCCCGCGAGCCGTGCTGCCTTGACCCCCGCTCGCGCTCCACATTACGAGATCTGCCCTTCATTGACGTTCTGCATCACCATCGTCCAAGGGGTTGGCACTCCACCCCGCACCGCCTGCCAGTGAGACTGTCGCCCTAGCCTTCCCCTACACATGCAAGACACGTGCTTTGGGGGGCAAACTTGCTCCCGTGCTTTTTTTCTCTCCGGATTAGCAAGGAGCTCTCCACCAGCAGCCCTGCACGTGTAACGTGTGCTTTGACTTGCGTCTGTGTCCTTTGACTTTCAAAGAATTTCGAAAAAGGCCCCCGCTAGTAGAGTCATGTGCCCCACGCGTAGGGTCCTTGGAAAAATTACACTAGAGCCCTACTGAGTTTGGTTAATTACAGATAAGCCCTCTAGGGACCAGAATGAAAGAAAAATAATTGCTTTTAGTGCATTTAAGTCTCTAGAATTTGGTTTTAGCATATATTCTCCGTTCAAACTCTGTTTTTAGCATATAGTATGTCGTTTTGAATATTGTTCTGTGCTCTTTCGTATTATCTATCTTGTGGACAGATCAGAGAATATTTTTAAGGATATGTGATGATTTATGTAGGCTACTCTTTGACATATTTTGCACATTATTTTATTAACAAAATTAATGACATCTTTTGTAGAAATTCGGTTGAGGAATCTAATTTGATTAATTCCTTGTGATTATTATTGATTTTTCCTAAAGAATTAATCATTGCAAGGGCTTATTTAAGGAGGATTAAATTGATTAATCCATTAGTATTTCTATTTATTTATTGAGGATTTAATTACATTGGAGTAAATCTAAGGGATTATTGGAGGATATCTACCAACATAACTGAACATATATGTGCATATATATATTTTGAGGATTTTAACTTAAATTTGCAGGGGCTTCAAAGAGGAAGATTGAGAAATTATTTCGCTGACAATTTTTGAAGATATTGACTATTCATTTGAGGAATAACTTAAAGGAAATTAACATCTTACGAATATTTCAACAGATCCCTGGTCTTATTAGATTATTCATTGGTCCTCTAAGACTGCATATTGGATTTATATTGATTACATTTCTTGAACAAACATCTCTTTCAATCTGTGATAATTTCAAGGATTAAGTGATCATCTTTTTGGAACTAAAAATCATCATCGTAGATCTTGTGTTGAATTATTCTCTCTGCTTATTTTTCACATTGCATCATCATATTTTCCATTTTATTTTCTGACATAGAAATTAACCTTGCCTTTGATTAATTATTTAATTTAATTTAAAACCATGCAACTAGAAATCACAGTTCCCTATGTTCGACCTTGGTATACTTACCAAGTAAAAATTGTTCCACAACATTCAGAGATTGTGGTTTTTGATTAATTGGATTTCATCTCATATACTACAATTCTTTATAATTAAAGAGGCGATTTTCATGTTCATCAAATGGCGCCATTGCTGGGGAACGACTTATTTTTAGGGTTTTAGATTAATTTCTGTAATTAATTTTTGTGAAACAATTTGTGCGTCAATTTTTTTCATTCTTTTGCATTTTATTTTTTGCATTATATTTTGCATATCTCTCCCTCTACATATACTAACCGCATCTTCTCTCTCCGTAGATAGCTCGGAGCGATTTTTGGATATCATTCAAGGGTCTGCAAAGAAGACTAATTTTTTTCTTTTGTGAGAGAGAGTTAGTTTAGATTTTTTTCTGCATTATTCACAGGGTCTCTATCTCTCTCTGAACCGTATTAATTTGTAATAATTTAGACTAGACTTCTTTGTGGTGTGTCGGTCTGTTTCAACCCCTTCGGTGTGGTTGGGATCTGACTTGAGTAGCGAAGGAATTAGTCACATATATGCTTGCTTAATTATTCTTGATTGTGCTCGTAATTCTTGGGCCACACTTTCACTTACTATACGCACAGGTAGATCGTTCAACTTATCCAAATTTTTAATCAATTCTTTCTCGCTAATAGAACTATCTACTTAGGGTGATTTCATATGTGCATAGCATTTATGTAAATTTTAAAAATTCCTTGTATTGCATCTTGCATGAAGAATGCGACGAATCATTGTAAGTCTTCTTCTTAAGCATGCATCATTGATTTACGCTTGCATTAGCTTTTTCGATTCTCCCTCCTCTGTTTTACAACTTAGGATAAAGGAATTGGGACTGCTCGTTAGGCATGAATTTCTATGCTCACCTAAACTTCAGTTATAACCTTAATCTAAAACTAAGACCGCTAATCAATATGGTTGTAACCTACCCTAAAATTAAGCTTGTATCTGGTGGAGAATAACCTACTCATTGTTTGTTAGGACAAGATCGCACACTTAGGGTAGAGCCAAAACTCTAAAATTTTCATTCAGAGTATTGTTTTAAAAACAACTAGCTACTTCTTAGTGAGGGTTTCGAGTAGTCGTTTTATGGCCAGACTTCCCTTAGCAGAGTGGGTGGTTTATAGGACACTCTCTATGGCTCCATCCTCAAGTAACACGGGTAGCCGTCTAACGGTCCGCACTTACACCCATACTGGCTGAAAGTAAATGCAACTAGTTGTATAAACTCGCGACGGTCTTTGTGAAATATTTCGGCACCCAATAACTCTGCTTAATTTTCAAGATTGTTTTGTCATTAAATTTAAATTGAAAAGATAAGTGGTCGAGCCTTGACATGACTTCACCAGTGTTGAGTAGGTGAATTGATGAGTTTGAATTGTGTTTGTTTTGTGCGAGTCTTCTGTATTTTACGAACAAATCCCTGAGCTCCTCAAGTAATTCATCTCCTCAGTTAGAGATGACCCTCTTCTCGAAACCCCATGGTATGGGGATGTCTATTTTCTCTAAACCATGGTTCACCTTTACCTATAGGGATTGGTCAACCCCTGACTAACCCTCTCTCTTATTTCCTTCCTGCCAAAGAAACTTTCATCTTTGGCAGAACCCCTAAACCTTCCAAGAATGAGCCTAACTCAGATTTATGTGCATCTTAAGGTAAAGAAGAAATCAAGATGCCTCCAAAGAAGGACGATAACGATAATGACCCTATTCATGCACTTTGGCTAGAATAACTGTTGCCGAACAACACAATGAACTCCTTAGAGCACAGATGGCAGAAATACAATGCGATGAAGCTGTTATGAAAGATACGTACCTCCCTGAATTAGATGAAGATTATAATTGGTTGAGGTCGGTACACCCAAGGATGTATTCGAACACAAACTGCATTTCCTCGCATTGTTGCCTAAGTTTGGAGGGAATAATGAAGAACCATATATCTTCCTTCGTGACTTCGAGCTAGTTTGCGCTAACCTATGCCACCCTAGGGTTAGTCAAGACTACGTAAGGCTGAGAGATATCCCCTTTTGTCGTAACTGATAAGGTGGCTTACTGGCTGAAAACCTAGGGGAAGTGGTCACCAAATGGGCCATCTTCAACACACTATTCTTAAAGAAATTCTACCCAGTAAAAATTAATCAAATAGGGATCAAGCTCACGAGCTTCACCCAACACCCAAGCGAGCCATCCATGAAACTTGGGAAAGGTTCGCATTCCTAGTCCAGAAACACCTAGGATACATGATAAGCAAAATGATGTTGGTCCAAAGTCTTGTCAGTGGATTGAACCTTGAGACCCAAGGGTTAGTGAATGCATCCTGCAGAGGAAGCTACATGGGACATCACGAGGACACCGTTTACAAGGTGTTCGCAAAACTAGCAGAATCCAGCTGTGCACAGACCACCAGCATGGCTTACATAGCTGGCTCTAAAAAGATGGTGAATAATCTGTCGACTGATCAGAATGCTAATTTGGGAATAATAGCTTATAAGCTAACTATGGTTGAGCAGATTTATAAGAAGGTGGACGAACTCCATAAATCATTTGATATGGAGAAATTGGCTAAATTGCCTAAGCAAATGGAGGAACTGGTTGACAGGGTATCTAAGATTCAGATACCTGCCCTGACTTCACCTCTTACCCCCATACACCAAATTCACTACATTCAAGGACAAGGAGTAGGGAAACAGAGCCATTGGGGTGGAGGCCAATCCTTTTCCCATCAAATAGAAGAAACCTCCGTTCAAACTATTTACGAGGAACCTCCACAAGTCATGGAGATAAACGGAGTCTGGTATAACCTAGATCATGTCAAATAATCGAATCTAAACTCTACTCTGAACCCTCGTCCTCCACAATCTTGGCCCATCTACCAACCTCGGCAGCAACAACAACATCAACGTCAGTAGTACCGTCAGGGTTATCAGAACCCGCAACCTCAACAACAACAGTATCAACGCCAGGGCCAATTCAGACAGAATTAGTAGCCTCAGGCCAAGCAGGGCCAGGGGTCTTCCTCTTCTTCGATCTCTCCCCAACTCCAGCGAGTGTTAGACAAACTTCATGACGAGAGTCGACACCAATCCACTATCTCGATGGAAAGATGAGTTGACTGCACGCCAAACCGTGATTCCAGCTCAAGTCCAAGCCAATCCAAACAGCCTCAGGTAGAATCAGGTATTAATCTCTGAATATTCTTTACCGGAATATGAGATCTTTTTGCATGATGACACTTATCATATTTCTCTTAGGAGCGGAAAGACCGTAACCATGCCTGATCGAGCGAAAGAAAATGATGACATAGCCCAGTGTCTAGTAATACACATAATTCTAGGGAAGAAGAGGAAGAGAGGCAAGAGGAGGAGAAAAAAGAACTCTCACCCATACCACCCGTCGAGCACTACACCACTGAGGACCCCAAAGGGTCAGAGTCTGAAGAAGAGACACCAAGACATCCGTAACAGTCATCCATCAATTTCCCTGTTTTTGTTTCCGTCAGTCTGAGTCTTGTAAATACGTTTAATTCCTCATTCAATAAAAGTGATGTTTTTATTCACAATGAGCCCATTCCTTTCCATCGCGCTCTTACGTCAAGAAAGAAGAATAAACATAAAAAACCAAAAAAAATGATGAAGAGATGGCCTGCATCTGCAAAGAAAACGTCAAGATCACTTTATCCCTAGACGAGATGATGGAAATGGACACAACTTTTAGGAAATACCTTAAGGTGAGATGCACGCCAACAAGGGTCAGAAAAAAGAATCCTAGCCGAACAAAGAAGCACATACTTCTCGCTTCCTTTTATTGATCAAATTTTGAAGAGATTGGTAGGAACATAATACTTATGTTTCTTAGATGAGTACTCGGGCTACAACCAAGTAGCCATCGTCCCAAAGAACCAGGAAAAGACTACTTTTACATGTCCTTTCGACACTTATGCATTCAAGCACATGCCTTTTGGTCTTTGCAACGTCTCTAACACTTTTCAATGGTGCATGATTGCAGTTTTTACCGAAATGGTTGGAGATTTACTGGAATCTTCATGGATGACTTCTCGGTCTATGGTGATTCATTCTATGATTGCCAAGCGCACCTAGATCGAGTTCTCGAGAAGTTTAGGGAAGTGAATCTGGTGCTCTCTTGGGAGAAAAGTCATTTCATGGAAAAAGAGGGGATCGTGTTAGGGCATGTCATCTCCAAGAAGGGAATTTAGGTTGACCCTGCCAATATGGATGTGATCAAGAAACTCGAGCCACCTACCAACGTTAAACAAGTGCGATCTTTTCTGGGGCATGTCGGATTTTATAGGAGATTTATTAAGGATTTTTCAAAAATTGTTGACCACTTAGGGAAAGACACCGAGTTCCTTGTAGATCATAAGTGCCTTGAAGCCTTCGAACTTCTCAAAAAGAGGATAATTGAGACTCCTGTCCTACAAGCCCCTGATTGGTATCTTCCCTTCGAGATCATGATAGATGCTTCAGACTTCGTAGTAGGGGTTGTGTTAGGACAAAGAAAAGAAGGAATCCCGTATGCTATTCACAACGCAAGCAAAGTTTTAGATCTAGCTCAGAAAAATTACATTGTGACCGAAAAGGAAATGTTTGCAGTAGTCTTTGCTTTGGAGAAATTTCGATCTCTACTTTTAGGGTCTAAGGTGATAGTATACACGGATCACTCATATATTCGATACTTAATGATGAAAAAAATGCAAAAGCATGTCTCTTCAGATGGATACTCTTGCTTCGGGAATATGATTTGGAGATTAAAGATAAACCTGTAGTTAAGAATGTTGTGGCTAATCATTTATCATGAATTGAAAAAATAAAATCCCTGATTTTGAATACATCCATGAAACCTTCCCAGATGAGTAAATTTTTGCTATTGACTTCCTCCCATGGTATGCTGATATGGTTAACAATCTTGTCTCCAAGAAAGTTCCCCAGGGTTGGCCCAAGAATAGAATCGACTAACTCAAGTCGGAAGCCAGACACTACCATTTGGAGGGTCTGTTCCTTTTCTTTGAAAGACCAGGTTGTATATGGAGGAGATGTGTTCCACAAGAGGAATACCAAAGTGTCTTCAATCTATGCGATACCTTGGAGGTAGGAGGACATCACTCTGGGAAGAGGACTGTTGAGAATATACTACAATGTGGATTTTACTGGCCGACCTTATTTAAGGATGCCTACAACTTTGTCAGGTCGTGCTCGGTCTGTCAGAGAATGGAAGGGACTATTGGTCTCAAAGATGTCATGCATATGCAATCCGTGATCATTTATGATGTATTCGATGCATGGGGAATTGACTTTATGGGCCCATTCAGTAACAGTCAAGGATTTGAATATATTCTTCTCACAGTAGACTATTTATCTAGGTGGGTGGAGGATATCCCTACTCGAGTGGCAGACAACAAGACTGTATGCAAGTTTTTGAAAGATCATATTATTTCAAGGTTTGGGATCCCTAAGGTATCAATATCTTATGGGATTAGCCACTTTGTCAACCATGAGGTGAAGAAGTTGACTAAGGAATACGACATCGAGCACCGTGTCGCTAGTCCTTACCATCTACAATCCAATGGCATGGCCAAGGTGTCAAATAGGGAGGTTAAAGGAATTTTACAGAAGCTAGTCTGCCCTGACAGGAAGAACCGGTCCCAACTCCTGGACCAAGTTCTATGGGCTTACCGGACGGCTTACAAGACCCCATTGGGCACCTCCCCATTTTGAATGGTACATGGAAAACTGTATCATTTGCCGCAGAACTTTTGCATGAATCAGAATGGGCAATCAAAAAGATCAATTGGAACTGTCACCAAGGAAAGAAGAACAGAGATATGGATTTGAATGAACTATCTGAAATCTGAAATCATGCATATGAAAACAACACCATTGACAAGGACATAGTGAAGAAATGACACGACAAGAACATCTGAACAAAGATCTTTATCCCGGGGTAGAAAGTATGGTTGTTTAATGCAAAATTGAAAATTTTCCAAGGTAAATTGAAATCCAAATGGACAGGACCCTTCATCATGAGAGAGGTGCACAATAACGGAAGTGCTGATCTCAGAGACTGTAGACAACACGTAAATTTCTATAGTCAACGGTCAACTATTTAAACATTTTATCGAATCAAGCGAGCATTAGGGCAAGTAGAGCAGATCTCCTTCAGTCAGGGCATTGTATTAGATGAAAGACTCAAACGGCCTAGATGAACCACCTCTTCCATAAAAATTCCACCACTCTTCTGTATATCCATCACTCCGTTCATCTCCTTGGTCCCTCACTTGTGATTACTTCTCATACTTAGGCTGACCTGAGCCTAAGTATAGGGGGACCTGTACCATTGTTTATACATCACTTCTATTTTTTTTCTTTTTGGCTCAACTATACTTAGTACGAGCTATGTCTCAATTTCACATTGTGCCATGAGGACATAGCACAAGCTAAGTATAAGTGGTGTTTGTATACATTATACATACTTTATCCATAGCTCGTACTTTAATTGTTTTCATCTAAAATCGAGGATGGATACAAGTTGTGTATATTATGTATATTATACTAAAGTATGTCTTTGTAAAAACAACAAAAATATTGGTTCCTTATTCATTATTGCATTTAAAAAAATCACTCATGGTCTTGCATTTCATTCAGCATCTCATGCATCCATGCATTCCTTGCTTGTTTTATTCCTGACACATTTACTATCACTCAAGGCTTGAGGATTTGAAGACATTGGATTTCTGAGATCTTGAGAGACTGAGTTAGCTAGCCTTAGTCATTACGGTTTTGAAACTTCCACATTTTCCTAATTTGAAATATTTGAGCGCAATATTGTACTCTTCAATTCTACCTTCTAAAGAATATGATCAGCACATCACTTTCACAACTGCATGATTGAGATGAGCTGAGTTATCACTTGAGGAACTAGGACTAGAGATTTGAGTATAGACCTGATTTAATGATGCTCAAGGATGGGATAAGGTCAATGAAGGCTTCTAGAAACCTAAGTGTCAGCAAACCCTAGCCAGTACGAGAACAAGTTCGCATGCTATCATTTGATATCTACCTATGTGCCATGGTGTGATGAAACCTAATTAAATTGTTGATCATTGTGGGCCAACTCTTGATAAAAGCAGTTGAGCTAGTTAAAAAGAAAAGAAAAGAAATAAATATTGAAAGAAAAGAACTCTCAAATATCAAGTCAAATTACAAAGAGCTTTCACCAAAGGAGAGCGCTCCCAACCATTTCAAAGTGTCCACTTGGACCAAACGCTATTAGAACCAAAGAGTTGGGCTAGCACCAAAAAAATGGCTCTGCATCATATAGTGATACAAGTCTGGGTGTCGAAGGTATCTTAGATACTCAAAAGAGACACAACCCGATGTACTCCCAGGAAAACAAATGCAGATGACTCTGAATTCTCTTGACAGACACATTGATCAACAAACCAAAAATATACTAGTGTTGAGTAATAAGGCACTCAAGAGGCCCCTTGTTCCAATGTGAGGGAGAGAAAAATATACACAATCCTATGCCATCCATCATCTGTCCATCCATCTACACTTTCAAGTCTGACAAACTAATGAGACCATAGATTGAATGTAAGAACCGACTTATTCCCTAGTATTGAGTATTAGGTCTAGAGGAGAGTCTCTTGGAATGGGACATCGGGTGACGTCTTGACTTGACTCTCATGAATGCAATACACTAAAAGTCATATCCTTATATTATGCGTACAAACAAAGAGTCTGACAAATAGAGAAGTTGGATTCCTTTTGATTAAAGCATGGCTGAGCTTAGAATTTTAGGATCACTCAAATTAAGGGTCTTCGATGAATTGAGTCTTGAAAATTGACATGCATAGTCAGGGATTTATCCAACTAAGTCATTCATTCATTGATGCATGGGGACGAGCATGGTTTAAGTATAGGGGTATGATGAATCTCAGATTCAACATGATAACATTGGTCAATCAGGCTATGTTCACAAGAATCCATATGCATTTAATAATTAATATAGCATCATTAGCACCCATACATGTGCTAGTAATATTTGCATTTCATCATGAATTATTGCATAAAATAAGGAACCCTAAAATCCGTGTAAATTGACCTAATAAGTTGCTATCTTCCCATATTTTTCATTAAATCATCCTAAATCCACTTTACCCCAAACCACCTCCATTGTGTAAATATTACTAATAAGAATAAATAAAAAATACAAAAAATTACTAACTCAAATAAGTGACAAATAAATCCAAAACCTAATTTTACATCAAACAGACTAAAGCACACATATCTTCGTCACACAGTATCTGATTTTAGTCTACTCACTTTTAAAGTACTCCATCTTCAAATACCTTCAAAATAAGACCGATTTCATAAAATTTGGAGCTCATTTTTGAAAGTTGGATTTGGGGCCTCTTTTGCGATTTTTAACCTAAGATTTTATGTACATAATTAACCTTTTTAATTTTATTTATGTACATAATTAACCTTTTTAATTTTATTTCTTTTTCATTTGTGTTCTTTGATGAAGTTTTATCAAACGGCATAAAAATCCAAATCCAAATCAAGATTAAAATCAAAGAAACCAACTGAGTCCGAATGACCTTTGTAAGTCTGTATGAAATTTGCTTGTTTTGTACTTCTGTTTTATTTTCCTATTTTCTTATATATTAAAAATCCAAAAAATAGATTAATATGTAATTAAGTGTCTTTTATTTTATCTTATTTTTCTAGATTTTATCCTCTTTTAAAACCACTAAAAAATTACAAAACCCCCAAAAGTGGTTTTCTATACACATGGAGAACCACCAAAAATACCACTTTTTACAGATGATATCAATGCTCCTGGTTCCTTCATAAAAATTTTAGATCTCATCGAGACGAACAACTTTTGTGAAGGAAATTTTTCGATCCAAGATCCCTTCCATTTCTTCTCTATTTTTCTTTCCCTTTTAAATTTTGATTTTTTTGGTGACATGTGGCAGCTCCTGGGCATGCCACGTGGCACCCCCACTTTTTCTCTCTCCAGCCGCCTCCTCCCCCTCCAATCGTTCTCACCCCGCCCCCTCCCCAGCTGTTCTCCTCCGCTTCCATGTAACGACAGATAAATCACCATTTCATCACCTTTATTCTATCATTTTGGTTTAAAAAACCCTAGTAAATGCATGTAAATAGCCATAATTCATGCAAATTAACATTCATCTCTTGTTGTACAAATATTGTATAAAATATTATTTTTAATGCCAAAATTATAGAATAAAGAAAGAAAAGAAAATGAATAAAATATCAAAGATATTTTATGATCCTAAACCCCGAGACCTAGACATCTTGATGACTAGGTCAACAAGGAATAAAGTATGGGGAGATAAGGGCCAATAATCCAATAAAATTCCCATTTATTTATTCATTCTTTATTCATTTTTGGGACCTATTATATTTTCCACTTTATATACCTCAAAAAAATAAACTTTGTACATAAAAGTTGTAGATAATAATAGATAGAAAAATACAAAATTGATTTCATGAAAAAATATTATGCATTGTAAAAGATATACACTGAATAAGATTCCCAAATCCTAATTTCTCAAACCCATATCTCTCAAATAAAACCTTAAAATATATCAAAATCACATTTAGTTTATATAACTTTTGATAAGTTATTTAATGAAGGTGGTTTCCTATTTTTTGGAGTTAAGGTGTGAAAGTTAGATTTTCGACCTCTATTGTATAATATACCCGAATAAAATATTCATTTTATTTATTCTTTATTATTTTTATAATTTTATATTTTTAGAATATTGTAAATATTATTTATAAAATGTGTACATATTAAAACTAAAATAAAACCATAAAAAAAGACACTAAACAAAATAAAACATAAAAATACATAGATGAAATACCAATAACTATACCTATATATTTAATATACCTATTTATTTAAGTGTAAATAATATATCAGAAAAATAAAATAAATATATATTTATATATATAAAAATGAGTTATAATTTTATAAAATAATAAACTAAAATAATAAAATCAAAATAATAAAATAAAATAAAAATACACAAAACATAGAAGAATATACCTATAATTAAACCCTAAAAACTAACTTGTAATTAAACACCTCTAAAAAATAAAAAATCATAATAAAATACTATAAAAAATAATAAACATTTTTATTTTATAATCTAAAAATAATAAAATCATTTAATAATTACTTTAGATTTAATAAAGCATTTTGTGTCAGGTTTTTCCTAGTTGGTCCACGTGGACCAACCAGGAGGCTCGGTCAGTTGACCTCGGTCAACTGACTGGCCTACCTTTGCGCCTCTGACACCTATCGTTTGACCTCGATTTCTTCCCTTTTTGGAGCTTGATTCTTTCATCAATCCGCGTTGATTCCTTCATGCCTTTTTGCCCTCGATATGTGCTCTTACATGCCTCCTCGTTATCACGAGAATTGGATCAATGCTCCGCCGGATTTGCTTTGCTCTTTGGGGCCACCTGTCAACCTGTACATAAACAGCCTCCATCTTCCATTCGACTTTTGAATCCCTTTTGACCATTGTCTTCCCTTCCTGATGCGTTCAATGGTTGGAGGAGGTGACAGCATCCTCACCATACCTTTAGGTTGGTCGAAGAAGCGATCTCATGTGGCTTCCACCATCTCCGTTGCTTCGTCGGCATGAGGTCAACTTCCTGGTTCAGGCCGGTAAGGTACTCGTTTTCTTGCATTTCCTAGCATAATATAGCTCCTAGGATCGTTTTAGCCTTTTGTTTTATCTTTTAATTGTGGGTTTTAGCCGTAACATAACCCTTCGAAGTTTGCTGGAGCTTGGCCTCCGGCAAACCTCCCACTTGTTTCTGCATGTTGCCGACGCGCAAAACCACCTCCATTCCCGTCTAAAGCATCTCCGCCATGACTCCCTACACCCCCATTCACCTCGTTGCAGGACCGATGCAGTTTGCCCTTGACCCTTTAACACTTTTTTGCCAGAACCCGGAGATACCTGGGGCCTCTATTCTATCTCAACCTCACAGAGAAGCTTCGGTAACCCTCTGGCCGTTTTGAAGCCTCCAGTAGACAAAGGGACCATCCAGGAAGGTTTTGGGATGCGTCATAGCAAAAAAGACCATCGAAGAAGGGGACTCTCGTTGGAGGAAACTCGCTCTCGCGAGATATCTTCCTTGTTCGTCCATTGATACTCCCCGTCGTCGGATCGACCCGTGTTCTTCCTGTACTCCAGTAGCCGTAGGATCCTAGCGCACCTCCTCTGTTCGATCGCCTTGGGTGATCAAATCAAGACCGTCGGCGTGAAGCGTCACCAAGTGCTCCCAGTGCAACATGTGGCATCTCATGAGCCATCTGATCGCGCTACGTTGGGTATTTTTCATATTTATCCCAAACGATTTTTGTATTTAATATTTGAACCTCAAACTTTTCCTACCATTTAAAAGATTTTGTAATATTTGCATTCAACCCCCTAAACTTGTGTTAATTGCTTATAGGTCCTCCGTCACGTCACCTCACGTGCCTGTGCGCGTGAGTTGCGGGCATTGTGCAGGAGCACCCCTAGGGATATTTATTTCGCTTTAGTCCATTAACTTTTTATGCACATTGTATAATTTTTGAAGATTGCAATTTGGCCCTCACAATATATTTTATTAACATAAATGCCCCTACTAGTATTGTAGTTTCTCTTTGTTTCCTCTATTTATTTAAAACAGAATTTGTGCTCGAAAAATCTCAAAAAATAGAATTAAGTGCATGACATGTTGTAGTTTCACACCATAATTTTGCATTTCAATTTTAGGCATTTTTCTTATTTTATAAAAATAAAAAATAACACATTTAGTCCATATCGTATAAAATACCAAAAAATTATAAATAGCTTTCGAAAAATGCCAAAAAAAATATTTCTTGTGTTTATTCACTTATTTTGCAACTCTAGAAATTGAAAAAACTAAAAATAGAAAAAGAAAACTCTTAAAAAATTAAAAGTCCCCAAAAAACTTATATAAATAAAAAAAACTCTTAAAAAGCCCAAAAATAATATTTTCTATTTTGTAATTTTATTTACATTATTATTTATAAATTAAAATTAAATTAGGAAATCTCAGACTAAATTTTCTATTTTTAATTTCCATTTCAATTTCGACTAGTTAATTAAACACTGATTTAGGGTCTTTTTATTTTAAAAATATATAACAATTAGCTAATTATCCATAAAATCACAAAAATAGTAAAAAATCATTTTAAACCCCAAAATATTTAATTCTACAATTTTTTTGATATTTTTAGTTATATTTATAATTATATTAGCTTGCATTGTACATATATCCTATATATAGTAATATTATATATTTAAAAAAATATACAAAGTAGAAAACTATAAAAAGAAAATTAAAAAATAAAAATTAAAAATAAAATAGAAAAATAGAAAATCAAAATAAAATAAAATAGTTAATTAAAAATAAAAAATCCACATAAAAACATATAGACAAGGATCACAATCACATTTTTTCATATGATTTGCATAATCTATCCATTCTACTCCCTATGTTCGACCTCTACATACTTCCAAACTATACACATATACTGTAGAGTTATAATAAATTTTAACTCCGCACTTTTATTTTCATTTCTTGATTATTATTGTGTGTTAATTGTCGAATTAATGGTTTTCTTGAGTGGTCGCTTCGACGATTGTTGATCTGCCTTGTGGATTGACAAGATCCTCAAGGAAAAGATTATTTCAAATGGCGTCATTTCCGGAGAGCAACAACGCATAGATTAGTTTTTGCCTAATTGTGATTTATTTGTCTATATGTTTCCTTTATTTATTTTCCTATTTATTTGATAATATTGTTGAGCTATCTAACCTCTCTCTGGGTGGACTTTGCTGCGAGGTACCACGGATCGAGGGAGGCTCTTCTAGGAGCTGTGCACCCACGTGCAGCCAGCCTTGGTGTTTGACCTAGCACCAAAGAAGACTCAGAGAAATTTTGAAGACAGTGTCGCATTTATTTTTGTTATGTTATTTGTGTAATTCAAGAGAGAGAGAGAGACCACTAATTTGTAATATTCAGGAAACTCTGAAGACTCTGCTACGCATCACGAGGTCCAGTGCCTGAGGGATTGTTCCCTTGGCGGCCTCGTCGGTTTTTACCATTATTTTCATCGCATTTTTTGTTTTATTTTCTGATTTTCACTTTTCTTTTTTTGTGTGATTGAGCTCTAGCATTAGAATTTCTTGTCGACAGAATAAGTCCAAACACCTAATATCATTGCATGCACCTATAGCCTCGTTTGGACTTAGTCAAATCTTAATTGTCAATTATTTGGATTTGAGACCGCGTGCCGAGAGAGGTCGTATACAGCGCTTGCATGACCTATTGTGGCAGGCACCGATCGGCACCAAAGACTAGACCTTGGTATCCTTTCTGAGTATTTGACATTTTGTGCTTCACGATAATAGCAATTTCTGTACCTAGGGGGATTTCATCGGTTGCATTTGCATATAGTATAGGTTTAATTTTGCCTAGCATCTTTGCATGTAGAGAGCTGGAGGCAAGTTGAGTATTTATGATTTAGCATTCATCATCTATTTGTCGCTTGCATTGCCTTTCCGACTCTCTCCCTCTGATTTTGATCACCTAGGTTGCTAACGAAATCAGCTCCTCATTAGGCGCGTGCATTTCTTATTAAAAATACAAAAAAGTGATGACAATAAAATTAGGACTGCTAATATTACTTGACCCTAAAATAAATCAAAAAGAAAAATCATTGTCTTGGGGCGAGTAATACCCTCATTGTATTCATTTTTAATTACTCACGTACACACTAAAGTTAGTGCCCAAATCTCATAAGCCAACCAAGTGTTTGTATAATTTTGTGATTCTCACCTAACTCTAAAACATACAAGATAAAAAGACCGAACTTTCATAGTCTTCACCGAGTTGAGTAGGTGAATTTGAGGGGTAGTGTTTGTTTTGTCTGCGTTTGTTTGTGATTGCTTGTGTGTATACTTGATCATCACAATACATTTGCACCTTTTTTCTCACATCTCTTGATTTGACTATCGTGTTCTCCCGGTCATTTTCTCTTTGGTTTCGAGATGATCGATTGGAGCGATTTTTATCCGAACTTTGCGGATCCCTCATACCTCCAGTTGGTCCACCTCCTTTTTTCCAGGAGGACTTTTATCCTAACTTTTGTACATATCCACCTCAGCCACAGTACTAGACCTCAAAGTTTAATCCACCACCACCCTCACATTATCCAACTTCACCTCCACCCAAGACTGATCTGTTGGGGTCATCTCTCATGGAGTCCACCCTTGAGCACTTGACCCAGATGATGGGTCATATGAGACAGAGGCTTGATGACCTCACTAGTATAAATAAGAGCCACCATGATACTCCACCATTTGATGAGATGGGTTCATTCGAGGATTTTCATGAGAGCTTGCAATCATCAAAAATACAAAAAAAAATGAGATAAGTTTGAAAAACCAAAAAGAATTCGGGAGACACTTTGTTGATCCAGACTGTGAGGAGAGAGACCATTTGCCAGATCATTTACCCACACATCCACTCACCTCTTGTCCCGCCTTTAACCTTGAGGACGATAATGTACAGACTGCTCTTCGTGGTCTTCATGTAGATGATGATTCTGATCTCCTCCCTTGTATGGAGGAGATCCAAAAATTCAAAAAAATATTGATTGAACCCGAAGTAGTGGACACTATTCATGAGATCATTCAAGCCCCACTTAACTAGGCCATGGCCCAATTATCTACTCCTCAAACCCAAGAAGAGAAAGTGGAGGAGCATATATGAGCGTCATATCTTGACCATGGTCACTACCCACACCATTACCCATAGTCCATTTTCTAAGAAAGGGAACACTACTACTCTGTCATTAAATGCACTATCTCTGACCATACATGTGATCACACTCTCCTTGACAGTGGTACTTCGATTAGCATAATACCCTTCTCGTCGGTACAGTCTCTTCACTTAGGGCCTCTCAAGAAAATCAGGATGATCGTTTAGTTTGTTGATCGATCTATTAAGAGGCCAAAGGGTATTCTTGAGAACATTGTCATTTGTATTCAGGGCATGAGCTATATTGTTTACTTTGTCGTATTGCCCATGGAGGCCTCCACTGGAGAGCACTCTCCAATCAACCTGGGATGACCCTTTCTCGCCTCTACGAGAGTCGTCATTGATTACGGATCAGGAGCGATTCGCTTCCATCCTGATGATGGAAGTGCTATGGTCATTACTGCACCCACTTCCGACCAAAGACATGCATCTGATGCGACTTCACCTATCTTATCTGACCTTGAGGACTGTGACCTTGATGAGACTATTAGAGATTTTTGTTGCATGTCGGATTCTACAGAGTCCCAAGAATTCCTCTCCCAAGAGGAAGACTAGGAAATCATAGACCTTGGAGTTCCTTCTTCTGGTACTTGGCGATGTGTTGATGACATCCGCAAGATTTACACGATTGACACCTTAGAGCAAAGGGCAGATATTTGTGAGATTGAAAAGGCCGAATTTGATCTTATTGTGTTCATCCGTGAATTCATGCCTTTTGATGAGAATTATGATCCAGTTGAGACTTTAGAGGATGAACATGACTTGACTATTCCACAGACGAGTTCATTCCTTTTAGTTTTGACTAAGCTGAGACTTGTCAGGCTGGATTTGACATTACTTCTTCTGATGATGAGTTCGAGCCTTTTCACGTTGATGACATCTGTGAGACACCCAAGGTCATACCTAGCCACACTTCTTCCACTGACCCACATGTGCCTTCTCATCCTAGGACCACTGAGGATATTCACCAGGTCGATCCTGATCGGTCGGTTTCTGAGGACCCAATATCGACCTACACCTTGTCAGATCCATTCCTCAGAGGTCTCATAACAAGGTTCGATTTCTACCTTCTTGATCTATGTACATCCATCCTCTTGTATATTCTCTTTCGTTTACCTCTGTCCATCTACCATTTCACTCATCCACCCCATTCTCATGTGTGACTTGCTAGGACGTGCTTTGTTCTAAGTATAGGGGGTGGAGTTTTCTTTCTTTGTTCCCTCATCACTCTTGGCATTTCCTATACTTAGGACTCTTTTACCCTAAGTATCGGGGGAGTGATGTGTACATTCTCTTCGATCTCTTCTTCTATCTTCATCCGACTTTTCTTCTTTTCTTCTTTTCGTTTTCATTTTTTCTGCTGAAAAGGTGTCACCCCTTTTTTGTCAGTCTTCTATACTTAGGATGAACTTTGTCCTAAGTATAGGGGGTGTGCAAATCGAGTTCGTCTATTCTTTGATCCTCTCCACTGTATCCTCTTCTTGTCTATACTTAGGTATATCTTACCCTAAATATAGGAGGAGATGGTCTGAGTACGATCTGTTCATTCCCACCCTTTACCCTCCCTACTTTGTGTACAGTCTGCTATACTTAGGATAATTTGATCATAAGTATGGGGGGATGGTCGATTTCTCATTCATTTCTTCGCCATTCCTTTATTCTTGAGGCTTTTCTATACTCAGTACGAGTTATGTCTTCTCTTTTTCTCTCTGATCTATAAGTTTAGGGGATCGTATATACTACGTATATACTTTAGCCATAACTCGTACTTCCGTATTTTTAATAATAAATATGGCTAAAATACTATACATATACTATAAAATTCATTAACAGCACTTAATACAAAGATGTTTATTATTCCTCAGATTCTTTATATATATATTGATTAATAAATCAGGTAAAAATATTTTTTGCAAAATTTTTGAAAAAATAGTTTGAAAATCTTTTTGAAAAATCTTTTAAAAACTATTTGGAAAATGCTTTGTTAAATATTTTTAATCTTTGTAAAAATAATTTGTTTGTTGAAATTTCTTTTCTTTGTATGAAATAAAATGTTTGAAAAATGATTTGCAAACGATTTTGAAAATGATTGCAAAAATATTTTGAAAAATCAATATATATTACTTGAAAAACCTTTACAAAATGATTTTTAAATGTTTGTAAATGTTTGCAAAAATTATTTATAAAATCTATTTTGGACTATAGTTTTTAAATTTGTTTGTAAAATGATTTTCAAATAAGTTTGAGGAATATATACATCACACTAAAATTCTGTATTAATTGTTTAAAAATATCAGTAAAAAGGATCACTTTATCCCTTGTAAATTCTTAAAAAATCAACTTTTGTAAATATAAAATGCATCCCCATGTAAATATTTGCACCTATTTTATCCAAAATCTATTGTTTTCAAAAATCACAAAAATATTTGTAAAACCAAAAATACCAAAAATATTTACAAAATCTTTTTACCAAAATTTTGAATTTGCATCGTTTTTTCAAAAAATCCATAAAAAGTTCAAAATTTTGAAAAATGCATCACAAAAATATTTTCTGCATAGCATTTGAATAGCATTCACATTTTTCTGATTGAGTTTAATAATTGAACAAGTCTAAGTAAAATCCAAAGATTGGAGCTTGGTTGGACCTTAATTCTACTTAATACAGGAACCTTATAGGAGCTGGAATTGAGGCACTTCAGGTTTTGTTGACTTAATTCTTTGAGAATCATGAGACTTGGTTCAATGGATCTTGACTGCCTCCGTAGAGTATTTTGGAGCATACACATGGCTCTTGTCGATAATGACCTAACTTGGACACATGCACCTTTCACTTGGCTCTCAGTTGGAATGGTGAGGCAATTGGATTTGCCGATGTGAGACGCACACAAGTGGAAACATTTGTCCTCGTCTAAGAAGGGAAGTACACCCCAACCTGTCCAGTAGAAAGATGTCTAAAGACGGGAGAGTGCGGGTTGCAATAACGCTTCAAAAGAGGGATAGTTTACTGGCTCAAGAGGAAAAAATCCTTGTGTAAATGTTGTTGTATATATAAAAAAGAAAAAACTCTAAAAAAGTGAACATGCCTGATTGAAAATAAAATATCTGTCGGAATTTATATATTTATATAGTCAATAAGCAAGCGTTAGTTTCAAAGTCATATCTTGTGAGCCTGCAGATGGATGACTTGACTACACTGGTCAGGCATCCTAGGATATACACTGGCTACTGTCCATTTTTCTCTTCACCCCCTCCTCTTGAGATGGTTGTCGCTTGAACTTAGAAGGGAATATCCCGCTCCTTGAGGAAGGAGTTGTTGGATTAGGGAATCATTAGGTTGTCATGCTGGAAAAGTCAGTCTCTTTATCATTTCAGTTGGGGGGAGCCACTATCACATACACTGTACAAGTTAGATTCATAGTCGTAAGGGTTTGTGTATGAGTTGAAGTATTCTGACATGTCTATTAAGGAAACTTGAGTAGAGTTTTGGGATTCTCAAAGGTTGTTGTGTTTCAGATCCGATTCCCAATAAGGTTCCGACCGCACTAAAATTCCAAAGGTCCAACTTAAGCTCCAAACTTTGATTTTGTGAAGACAAGTTTGAGAATTAATTCAATCCACTTTCTTTCGTTTTCTTTTCTTTATTTTTATTTTCTGCAATTATTGCATAAGTGTTTGCTAGGGACTAGCAAAGGCAAGTATAGAGGCTGGTGAATCTCTATTTCATCACCTTTATTACATCATTTTGGCCTTAAAAATCCTAATAAATGCAAGTCCTAATTCATGCAAATTAACATTCATCCCTTGTTGTACAAATAATGTATAAAATATTGTTTTTTAATGTCAACATTATAGAATAAAGAAAAGAAAAGGAATAACACATCAAAGATATTTTATGACCCTAAACCCCGAGACCTAGGCATCTTGATGACTAGGTTGACAAGGAATAAAGTAGAGGGAGATAAGGGCTGATAATCCAATAAAATTCCCATTTATTTTTTAATTCATTATTCATTTTTGGGACCAATTTTATTTTCCACATTTTATACCTCAAATAAAGAAACTTTGTACATGAAATTTTGTAGATAATAATATATAGAAAAATATAAAATTGATTTCATGAAAAAATAATACACAGTGTAAAAGATATACTCTGAATAAGATTCCAAAATCCCAACTTCCCAGACCCATATCTCTCAAATAAAAACTCAAAATAATCAAAATCATCTTTCTTTGTATATATATTTTAATAAACTATTTAATTAAGATAGTTTCATATTTTTTTGGAGTTAAGATATGAAAGTTAGGTTTTGGACCCCTATTATATAATGGGGTTGATGGGGCTGCCCCCTGGGGTAGCCAACATGGCTGCCCCGGCCCTTTTTTGGGCAATTTTTTTTATTTTTTGAAAAATATCACCATGTATATTCATACTTATATCCCTCTTATAGGCCATTCGAATTTTGTCAGAAACAAAGACTCCTACGGCCTCCATCCAGACAGGTCGATTTAAAAAATCCTGCGACCGTTAAAAAATGGTGTCTCGATGGAGGCTGTAGGAGTCTCTGTTTCTGACGAAATTCGAATGGCATATAGGAGGGATATAGGGATGAATATACATGATGATATTTTTCCAAAAAATAAAAAAATTTTGCGAAAAATGGGGTGGGGGCAGCCATGTTGGCTGCCCCTAGGGGGCAACCCCATTTTTCCCTTATATAATATACATGAATAAAATATTCATTTTACTTATTTTTTGTTATTTTTTATAATTTTATATTTTTATAAGTTTGTAAATATTATTTAAAATATTTGTACACATAAAACTAAAATAAAACTTTAAATAAAATACTAAATAAAATAAAATATAAAAAAATAGATGAAATACCAATAACTGTACCTATATATTTAATATACATATTTATTTAAGTGTAAATAATATATCAGAAAAATAGAGTAAAAATATATTTATATATATATAAATAATTTATAATTTTATAAAATAATAAACTAAAATAATAAAATCAAAAATACAAAATAAAACAAAAATACACAAAACGTAGAAGAATATACCTATAACTAAACCCTAAAAACTAACTTGCAATTAAACATTATAAAAAATAAATAAAAATCATAATAAAATACTATGAAAAATAATAAACATTTTTATTTATAATATAAAAAAAAATAAAATTATTTAATAATTATGTTGGATTTAATAAATTTTTTGTGGCACGTTTTTCTTGGTTGGTCCACATGGACCAACCAGGAGGCTCGGTCAACTGACCTCGGTCAATTGACTGGCATATCCCTATGCCTCTTACATCTTTTGTTTGAACCCGATTTCTTCCCTTTTTGGAGCTCAATTCTTTCAGCGATCCGCGTTGATTCCTTCATGGCCTTTTGTCCTCGATATGTGCTCTTACACGCCTACTCGTTATCACGAGGAGGATCAATGCTCCACTAGATTTGCTTCGATCTTTGGAGCCACCCTGTCAACTTGTACATAAACCACCTTTTTCTTCCATTCGACTTTTGAACCCCTTTTGACCATTGTCTTCCCCTCCTGATGTGTTCAATGGTTGGAGGATGGTGACAACTTCCTCACCATACCTTTAGGTTGGTCGAAGAAGCAGTCTCAGGTGGTTTACACCATCTCCACCGCCTCGCCAGCGTGAGGTCGACTTCCTGGTTCAGGATGGTGAGGTACTCATTTTCTTGCATTTCTTAGCGTAATATAGCTCCTAGGGTCATTTTAGGCTTTATTTATCTTTTAAATGCGTGTTTTAGCCGTAAAATAGCCCTTCAAAGTTCGTCGGAGCTTGGCCTCCGGCGAACCCCCCACTTGTTTCTGTAAGTTCTCGATGCGCAAAACCACCTCTATTCCCTTCCAAAGCACCTCTGCCACGACTCTCTATGCCCCCATTCACCTCGCTGCACGGTCAAGGCGGTTTGCCCTCGACCCTTAACACTTTTTTGCTCCTGGGGCCCCCATTCTTCCTTGACCTCGCGGAGAAGCTTCGGTACCCCTCCGACCAAGTTGAAGCCTCTAGTAGATAAAGGGACCATCCATGAAGATTTTGGGATGCGTCACAACAAAAAAGACCATCGGAGAAGGATTCTCTCATCGGAGGAAACTCGCACTTGTGAGGTATCTTCCCTGTTCATCCATCGATACTCCTCGTCATCGGATTGACCCATGTTCTTCATACACTTAAGTAGCCGTCGGATTCTAGCATACCTCATCCGATCGATCGCCTTGGGTGATCAAATCAAGACCGTCGGCACGAAGCATCATTGGGTGCTCCTAGCACGACATGTGACATCATAGGAGTCGTCCAATCGCGCTACGCTGGTATTTTGCATATTTAACCCAGACAATTTTTGTATTTAATATTTGAACCACAAAATTTCCTCTGCCATTTAAAATATTTTGTAATATTTGCGTTCAACCGTTCGAACTTGTGTTAATTGCTTATAGGTCTTCCGCCACATCAGCTCATGTGCCTGTGTGCGTGAGGTGCATGCATTTTGCAGGAGCGCCCCTAGGGATTTATGTATTTTACTTTAGTCCATAACTTTTTATGCATGTTGTATAATTTTTTAAAAATTATAATTTGGCCCTCACACTATATTTCATTTACAGAAATGTCCCTACCAATATGGTTGTTTCTCTTTATTTCCTCTATTTTATTTAAAATAGCATTTGCACTCGAAGAATCCCAAAAAATAGGATTAAGTGTCTAACATGTTGTAGTTTCATGCCATAATTTTGTATTTCAGTTTTAAGCATTTTCCCTATTTTATAAAAATTGAAAATAACACATTTTGTCCATGTCTACAGTATAAAATACACCAAAAATATAAATAGTTTTCAAAAAATTCCAAAAAAAATATTTGGTGTTTATTTACTTATTTTACAACTTGGGAAATTGACAAACCTAAAAATAGTAAAAGAAAACCCTTAATAATTAAAAAGCCTGAAAAGCACTTATAAAAAACTAAAAAACCTCTGAAATAGTATTTTTCTATTTTATAATTTTATTTACATTATTATTTATATAATAAAATAGATTTGGAAAATTTTTAACTTGATTTTCTACTTTTAATTTCCATTTCAATTTCAGTTATTTAATTAAACCCTGATTCAAGGTCTTTTTATTTTAAAAATAAATAAAATTAGCTAAATTATCCATAACATCATAAAAATGGTAAAAAATCATTTAAAACCCAAAAATATTTAATTCTGGATTTTTTGGATATTTTTAGTTATATTTATAATTATATTAGTATTTATTGTACATATATCCTATATATAACTATATTATATATTTAAAAAATATACTAAATATAAAATATAAAATATAAAAAAAACATAAAAATATAAAATTAAAAACAAAATACAAAAATATAAAACAAAATAAATAAAAAATAATTAAAAATTAAAAACCCACATAAAAATATATAGACAAGGATCACAATCACATTTTTGCACCTCATTTGCACAATCTATACATCCTGCTCTCTGTGTTCGACCTCTACGTACTTACACACTATACACATCTATTGTAGAGTTATAATAAATTTTAACTCCACACATGTATTTTCATTTCTTGATTATTAGTGTGGGTTAATTATTGAATTTAATGGTTTTTTTGAATGATCGCTTCGACGACTATTGATCTACCTTGTGGATTGACAAGAACCTCTAGGAAAACGTTATTTCAACAGTTGTCGCACCCACTCCCCTTCCCCGACCGTTAGGAGGTCGGCCCCTCGCCCGCATAATCGCCATCGCCCCACAGCCTCCTATAAAATGCCCGCCACTCCAGCCTCCATCGCCATCCACCATTTTCGCTATCTTCCTCCTTCGTTCGCACTATGCTCCAGGTGACAGTTAGAGCAGGGGACATCCTTCAGGCAATGACGGGGAAGAGGTGGTGAGATCCACGATGTATCTTCGACCATTTTGCAACTCTCCATCGAGTTGCAGGAGCTCAGGTTCTCGTTCGCCAGGACCTTTTGAGCAAAGCCCCATCAGGAGGTGCTGCTCCTCCTTATTCAGGTGATACCTCAACCCCCTCTGAGCATGGTCCACCCTCTGGTAACTCCTTCACCTTCTATTCCTTCTCGTTCCTAACCGGTCTTCTTCCCCCAAGAAGAAGAACACATTTCCTTCAATTTCATATTTTCTACCCTCGACTCAGCTCTGCCCCATGGTCGACCCCTTCTAGTTCTTCTCTATCTCTCATATCTCTCCACCTCCTGCCTCTTAAGTCCAGAGATCGAAGCTCCCTTCCCTCACCGTCTGACGGAGCTACACCCTCCTCTTCTTTGGTTTCCTATTAGCTAACACCTGCATGTATTGACGCCTCTTGGAGCATTATGTCTATCAGATCCCTAAGCGTTCTCTATAAATAATTAAAGGAGGAGTAACTTTGCCTTATGCCCCATCTTCACCCTTATTCCTCCACTAATCATCATTCGAACACCACCGACTCTTATGTTGTTCACCACCCACCACCCTCGGGCGTGTGTCGCCTGAGGACGTCCCCACCCCACCGATTGCACTGCCTGTCTCCACCACCGAGCACTGCCACTGACTCGTCGCCCTCTGGCACTGCCATCTCCTTCGTTGGCTCAGGCTAAGCTCTTGATCCAACAATTGTGACGCTGCCACGACAACCATCCTGAGCCTAGGCTAAGCCTTGTGGCTCGGGTCGTCTTGACCTCGCATCGCCAGCCACGTAGGCTCGGGCCCCGAGCCTCCGCCTCACCTCTCAAACCTCTAATGCATGTGTACGACATGTGTGTGGGGGGGGGACAATCTGCATCTAGATCCCTGCCATTTTTTAGATTTGCAGAAGAGCCCCGCCTGCAAGAAGCACATGCAACACACATAGATTGAGGGGTAAATTGCAAAAGGACCTCTGTAAACTCCATATATTACAAATGGGCCACCCACCAGCACAGTCACGTGCCCCGCACGTGAGCGCATAGATAAATTAAAAAGAACTCCCTACGACTTTTAAAAATTGCAGATAAGTCCTCCAGAGACCTGATTGAAAGGAAAATAATTATATTTATTATATTTTAGTCCCTGATAGTTCATTTTAGCATATCTTCTCCATACGAACTCTGATTTTAGCATATAATATGTCATTTTGAAGCTTATTCCATGCTCTTTCATATTATACAACTTATGGACAAATTTGAAGTTAGATATTGATAATTATTATTTGAAGAGCATTTTGATTTATGGAGACTAAGAATTGACATATTTGGGCTACATGAAATAGAGGAAATTAATAATCTTTCTGTAGGGACTCAATTAAGGATGTTTAATTTGAATAATTTCTCGTGATTATTGTGGATTTTTCTGTATCATTGCAGGGGCTAAATCGAGGGATCTCCCTAATAATTTATCCGATTAAAAATTGATTTTGAGGAGCAAATTATAGGGAATCCTGACATGATTATTCATTATTCTTTTTGCATCTTGAATTTGATTGAATAAATTACAGTATGAATTTCTTTATGATCTATGATCAATTTTGAGGATTTATTGATCATATCTTTGTGGATTTAATTCGTATAAAAATCACAGATCCTGTGCCGAATTATTCTCTCTGTTATTTTTTGCATTGCATTATCATATTTTCTATTTTATTTTCTGACACATAAATTAACTTAGCATTTAATAATTATTTAAATTAATTTAGAACTACATAACTAAAAATCACCATTCCTTGTGTTTGACTTTGGTAGACTTGCCAAGTATAAATACTCCACAACATTCAAAGATTATGGTTTTTGAACGACCGAATTTCATCTCCTATACTACAATTATAGATTATTAAAGAGGAAAAATTCGAGTCCATTAAAGGGGGTGACTATTCTTCATGCGTGATGGGCTAGATGATAGGGTAGCGAAGGGGGTTTCCATAGGAGCTGGAGGATCGAGGGTCTCCTCTGCGAATTCCTTCAACACCTAATCTCGCTAACAAACACAACCCTCTAGAAGACATTGGTCCCATAAGTGAGATTGAGAACGAGGGTGATCACATCATCATCCCTCGATCTCGAGCTTGCATTCCATGCATCCACAACATCCTTGAAGAAGAAAATGTCACCTATCTTCACCTCTGACTCCAACCATTCTTCCTTGCGCCTTGCATCCAAATATGTACCTATGATCTCGTGGTGAGGGAATGCCAGCTCCTGACCTGATGGAGGAACTTCCGGTGGAATGACAACAGCTCGACCTGACGGAGGAACTCCTAGAACCTAAGATGCTTGAAACGGAGAAGGCGATAGCTCCACTGGCTTCAAAGACCCACTTAGCAAGGTGGGTCTGGCGTATTGCTGATGGCGGAGGAGGGGACGGTAGAGGAGGGCAAGGTAAAGGAGGGACTAGAAGCAGCAACAGTGGGGGTGGCATATGAGGACTGGAGAAGGGGCGTAGGAGGAGGGTGAGATGGAGGAGGGATTGGAAGGGGCGGTGAAAGGGGTGGTGTATGGGGGTTGGAGGAGGAGATTGGAGGGGGCTGGCATAGGGTGCGCTGGAGGAGGGCAAGGTGGAGGAGGGGTGTCGACAAAACTGCGGGCGGAGAGGGGGACGACAAGCGACATCGGAGTGTTGTTGTTGTTGCTGTGGGAGGAGAGGAGGAGGATGAGGAAGGAGGAAAGGGGGAGGATGGGGAAGAGGGGAGAGGATGGTTGCTCTTGATTAAAAAATAAAAAATAAGTAAATGGCAAGCTTTATATGTTGTGTGGTTAGATTAATCCTGCATTAGTGATTAAGTTAGTAGACCAACTTAACGAAGAGTTATGACCGTGAGATGGAGTGACTAGTCAGGTTTTCTCATGTAATTATGAATTATCGAGGATTATATACATGAATATGAAAGTATACATGGTTATGTGTGTAAATATCCTTGATAATATTGTTCGTCATCATGATCTTCTTCTTCTTCTTTATATTGAATTTAGCATGGGATGAAGCTCCACTTCTACGATATTAATAAATAAACTTCATGAAGAGCGGTCAACTGCCAGCAAATGATTTTTTTGAAGGAAAAGGGTGCGACGACGAGGAGATGCCCACCCTGAGCAAATGATTTTATTTGCAATTCACCTACTATTATGCTAAATTGTTCAGTGAATTGTTAGTAACCTTTCAAATAGCTGGTCACCTGCTAGGAGATAAATTGACTTGCAAGGATATCACTTTTCCAAGGGAATGGATCGTCTGTTGTAATTGACAATTACAACAGGTGTTGTAATCAAGGCGGTCCGTCGGATGAGAATCGGACGATCCTCATGGGGGCCATTGATAGTGGGTTCGCGTCTCGAGATAGGGGCTATTGATTGGACTATTCCGCTATGTACAACAGAGTATGTTGCACAGCAGACGATCCTTTCTACTTCTCCAAACTTTCTCACCACCTGTTAAGACATGATCGATGCTGATCTGTCAGGAAATGTGTTATTTTCTAAAGGTGGTGGCAGACTTTGTTACAGAGGGCTTTGTCTACACTGTAATTGCTATCATCATCAATGGATGGGTAATTGGCTTTTCCTAATAGTTTTCACCCATCTAAGAAATTTCATATCTATTGTTTTACTATACTTCTTCAATTTTTACAATATATCCCATAACAATTGTATATATACCACGACAATTATGATACTTTTTGCGCAAAAAACAATCAAATATAAGATTAGGGATATCTCCAACTTATCCATCAAATGTAAAATCGATCAAACCAGAAATGAAAATAAGGCGTCCTCCTTCCTTGTTTTTCCAACCTAGCCCGTGTTCCCAATTTAAGACGGATAACTAAAGAATAGCCCCAACAACCAAACATAACCCGTCCCCTATACGTGAAGCACAAAGCCCCGTCCTCTCCCTCTCTATACCGTGAAGTGTTGCTATCTTGTGACCATCCTACCCGTCTGCCCCACCTTCCTTAGCTTCTACCAGCCTATGTTAAATATTTGTTCTTGTTACAAAGCAATTCCATCCCTAACTGTTACTTTAAACCTTTAATCTGCATTCAATCGGTGCAGCAGGCCAGCGAAGAAGCTTCTTGTTTGAAGCAACTGCCTGCCATGGGAGTTTGTCAGCAAACGTGATAGATAAAAGAACACAACTTGCTTGTAAGAAAGGTTAACGAATCACATCAGAAGAGAGAAGGAGAACTACACAATTCGTGGATCAAATGGAGAACAACCATTGCCAACTATCGAACTTCACAATGCACCACTGCTATCTATCGATCAAATGGACCCAACAATCCGTTCTTTACCAAAAAAACGGCAAGAAAAATGGGGGAAATCGAATGCGATGATCAGAGACTGGTGACGGAAGAGACCTCGTTGGAGAGAGCGGAGTCGTCGGGAGAGCAATGGGCCCTGCTCTTGTGACCACCCAGAGCCTGCCCCGACGGGAACACCTTCCAGCAGTAGCCGCACCTGTACTGCTCGCTGCTCGTCTTCTTCTCGTCCTCGCTCTTCTTCTTCCCCGTCTCCTTCGTCCTCCTGTGAGCCGTGGCGCAATGGCCCCCGAGAGCTTGGTGGGAAGGGAAGGCCTTGTGGCAGCTGATGCACTCGAACAGGAGGAGCCCCATTTCCGTCGTCCCCTTGTTATTATGCTTCTTCTTCTTCGTTACGATGATATCTCCCGCTTTCTTGGGCTCGGACGTTACTCCCACGCGATGATCCCTCGAGAGCATGACCAGGCAGAGGGCCGCGTCCGTGACCTCCAGCTCCGTCTCCTTTGCTTGCTGGTGTGAAATCTTGGTGAGGCTCCTCCACGTCTTCTTCGGATTCTTCCGGAGGGCGTAGGGGTTGGGTTTCTTGGGCTTCGTCTCCTTCTCGTCCATGAGAGGGGATCGATCTGTGAATCAGAACCTACGGGAAAGGTGGGGAATCAATTGGTGGCGTTGCCCGGTTTTACTTGCAGATCTCGCGAGAGGGCTGTTGCTCGTGGGTTCGATGTCGAGGGTAGCAGTGCAGCATCGCTGCTTGTTCCTGTTCTATGTTTGTTGGTGGTGCGACGGACGGGAATGGAATAGGGGAGAATGTTGGGAACTTCCAAGGCGAAATCCATGCATCCAAGCAAAGGCTATCGAGTGGGGAATGGGGCTATGGCGGATCCGACGGCTTAGATGCTGCCTAGTTGGTTGGAGAGAGCCTATGATTGGTATCGTATGCTAAGTAGTGACTAGAATATAATCACATAGCAAGGTTCATAAATGATCCAAGGCTCTAATAGCAAGAGTATTGATAGCTTAATTCCACTTATTTAATTGAAAAGAAAAAAAATCAGAAGGAAGAGTGGAACCCAAATATCATTTACAAATTATTACAATCAATATATCATGGTCGTGAAATACAAGATGTATAATAATTCCATTTGTTCATTAAGCATACCCTATAATCTTGGTAGGTTGCATGTGTACAAGATTTAATGGATTGACAGCCTAAATCATAGTACTGTGTTACTATTTTTCTGTTTGGTTCAAATGTCACACTTCATGCAGCTAATTTTCACTTGTGTGGCGAAGTATAACATATGCCAATGTAAGCTAGTTGGTAATATGCTTATCTAAGGATTAGAACACACAAAAACTAGAATTTGGATTATCTGTAGAGACATAATTGTCCAATGAATCAATAAAATATGTATGATCGCAACAACACATCAAATTTATGCATTGAAAGTTAGTAAGTTAAAAGTAATAGTGTATCATGTATAAAGGTGTAAGAAAACTGAGCTCTTTACCACGTGCCATATAAGCACTATAACATCTAGTCTAAAGCGTAGTAATTAAGTATAAAAACAAACAAGTGAACTAGTCATCCCAAGACGTGTCTAAAGTCTTCAGATAATTGTGTGTGCCATTATAATTCATCTACTTCCATGTCACAAGTATAGGGTGAGCTTTGTATATTAATAATTAATGGTTATCTTAGCATAAATGATAGAATTATCACAATCAATATCATGGCATAGATCTCACAATTTCAATGGAGCAAGAGAAGTCTCAAAGCAAAAGGATTCACTTCGATTAAGTATAAGAAAAAGTAAATGTGTTCTTCCATTTTGATGCATGAGTGTAATGGTATATAGATGGGGTCGTAATGGACAAATAAAAATTGTAATTTTCCTGACCCCAACATGAGTTGTCACTTGGAATTGAAGACTACAAAAGAGGAAGTACCCCCTCCTTATTGATTGATAGTAGGACCCCCTCAAGCCCCGACACCCTTCCCCCATGGGCCCCACCCTTTTGACCCGAGCAACTGAGCTCGTTAACCATCGTCCAAAATGCTTAAGTCCAAGTTGCTTAGTAATAGTCCCCACTACTTATTACCCACTATCACACTTTGTGGTTACCAGAACCTCAACCCAAGCCATTACATATTATAAGCGGCGCTCACAACATTTATATCTTGGGTTCAATTAGGCCTATTGACCATCGTAAAAAATGCTTAAACTCAAGTTGTTTAGTAGTAATCCCAATTACCTATTACCCACTATCACACTTTGTGTTCAGCATAGACCTCACTCCAAGCTATTATCGATGATAACTGACCTTCTCAACTTTCGATCTTGGGATCAACTAGGACTAATGACCACTGCCCAAAATGCTTAAGACAAAGTTGTTTAGTAGTAGTCCACACTACCTATAACCACTTTTTGCATTCTGTGATTGCTAGATTTGGGACTATAGAGGGGTTGCTACAATTTCCCTCATATATTATGCCATCATTGCCATATTGTCCATCACTATTCTCATTAATAGTGGTGGTTGCATATTTTGGGTAGCCATTTCCTTTTTATCTCTTTGGTAGGGTGACAGTTGCAGATTATCCTAAGTTAATTTAGCTTTTGTGTTCTAGTCAGGCAATCAATGATTAATAAAAAATCACTCAAAAAATACACAATTAAGGTCAATTGGTCCATTGTGTTATTTTTACTTGGGCAAGCCCAAGGTCCAACAAAAGGAAACAAATATGAAATTCAAATTTAGTCAATTTAGTGAATCAATTTCAATGAGATATTTTTTTATTTTTTATGTAAATAGCAACAAAAATGAAAATGTAAATGCACATGATTCTTACTGAAAAATGAGCGACTTAACAAATTTAATGTTAGTTCAAAACTAATCTAGATTAGCATAGTACTATTTTTCCTATAAACCTTGTTAATGAGAAATTGAAACGTATTTTTTTATTTTTTAGCAACTAATATGCATATATAAAATACACTATGATTTGTATAGTGTTTTATGGAATTTTTTAAATAAAACAAGATGAAATACAATTACTCTAATTTTTAAGATTTTTTGGGCAATATTTATTTTTCATGAATTTTTGAAGAAACAAAGTGAGTTTTAGTAATTTTATTTTAATGAATCCATATGTTCAAATTAATGCAGACCAAAATTATGGCAAGTGTAGATTTCATTGAGAGATAAAGAACATCGTTATATTTGGCAAAAAGATATTTACGAACCTAATAAAAATAAAATAATTAATTCACTATATAGTTTATTTTAAGCAGAGAACACATGCATTTAAGTTGGGGTACATGAAAGAACATGTAAATATACATAGTTAGTTATTTTAGTGATTTTTAGCATAAGTAATGATTTTCTAGAATTCCTAGAAGCTAAAAGGGTAAATTATCACTTATTTTTAATAAAAAGATTTTAGTAATATACCCTTTATCAGAAAAAATGTAAACCATGATTCACATGATAGAGAATAAATTGACAAATATCAAGATATTTTTGCTTTTGAAAAAGATATAAATTTAAGTCCAAATATTTGCTCAAAATTAGGGCCATATTTGCAATATATAAATGAGTTGCAAATAAAACAAGTTCGCATGAGATGCCATTTTTTAAAATTTAAATTACTTAGGAGACCCTTTAAGCAAAGATAAAGGGGAGCCTTTAACTCATGGGGAACCCATATTAAAAAGAATATTTTCAAACAAAGAATGAAGAGATTGTTTAGTCTCCTCTTTATCCAAATACTGGTATAAATTAACTTTTGATATATGTTTAGATCTTTGATTATGTCAGAAAAGGGGATAGAAAAAGTGATTACAAAACTCTCTTAAAGTTTCTTGGGGAGAGAATATTTCCAAATTGTTTCACACACACTTGTTTTTGCAAAAAAAATCAAAGTATTTTGTCATCGTCAAAAAGGGGGAGATTATTAGTTCATGCATGATCACACTTATTCTAGTGACAACAAAACTTGTGCAGATATACAAACTTGTGTAGTTAGTTTGAAGCTAGGTCGAGAAAAGAAAGCTACTAGACTAAGAACATGCTCAAACTTAAGTGAAGAATAAGCTAAGAATATCAAAGAACTTCAAATCTAAGGAACTCCATCTCAAGCTCAAGATATGATTTCAAACTCAAGAAGAAGACTAAGCCTTTTCTTTTACTGAGTCATGTTTTTTGTAATTGTCTTAGAATATAAAAAACCTCAAGCATCATGTATCTTACACTTTCTTTGACTTTGACCTTTAGGTCAAAAAGTCAAGTTGATCGATCTACCACTCTATACTTATCGATCAAACGTGATCGATCAACCTTTTATTTCCTGATCGATCAAATTTTGAATTCTAACAGCTATATTATGATCGATCAACTGTTGATTCTGATCTATCATTATAATCCACCTGATTGATCATTTGATTATGATAGATCATCTAAATATCATGATCAATCATATTCCATTTCAAGAAGATTTTTGAACGTGATTTCATTCTTGCTTTGTTCATAATGGCTACTTTTTTAAAGCCAATGGCTTAGGGATCTAGCACTATAAAGAGGACCCCATACCTCATTTTACAACACACAACAAGTTTAACAAGTTCACTTCACTCTGCTTTCCACTTTATACTCTTAGAGAAAGGTTTGGGAGCATTTTTTTTGCTCTGTTCTTCATGCTTACAACTCTAGTGCTTTGCGATCAATTCTTACGAGCATGCTCCTCACCCTGTAAGATTGTTTTAGCTTTTGCCTCGATTCATTTTGTACAATTTTTTATTCTCAGACTAATAAAGTTAGTGCATCGCTTATCATATTCCATGTTGTCTTCATTTGAGCACAAGAACTTTCTTGATGACATATTTTACGTGCTTTTATTTTTGTTAAAATAATATTTTAGAACATAAGAACCCAAAAACGTATTAAATGTATTGCCATATTGTAATTCTACATTCATCTCGTATTCTTTGGAACAATTTTAAGATGAAAAACTGCTCATCAACGTCTATTAAAGCGTGAATAGTAATTAACCCGAAAAAGTAATCTGTACAGTTGTGTAATATAGTGTGGCATGATATGGTAAAGGTATGCAGTTTTTAATAATATTATGAACGAGCTATTAGTTTTATGAATATCACGACAACTATACTAGTGTTGAGAACAATTTTACAACTATATAAAATACCACATTTAATGAAGGTCAATCCAAAATATCAACATCATTTTGAAAATAAAAATACAGAAACATGCAGTACATATGATTAGACACATCTAAAGAAAAGGAGAATCAACGAAACAAAATAGATTAAATAAATATATGAATAATAGATTACAATTACACTTATGCCTCTACATTTTTGCATCAACACTTGTGTTCACAATATCGTCCTTCTACTATTACACTTATGCCATTATATGTTACATCAAATGAAGAATATTATGGTGAATTTTGTAAGAATATATGGACACAAATATAATTACAAAAAACTTAGGGGTTTAACAGTAATTACAGAAATTTGGAGGAGGACGAGTGTAAAACCCTAAATTCGAACAACATATACAAGCAATGGCGAAAGGAAAGTGGTTAGAATGAAGGCACTGAACCCGGTCCCCACGGAGGCCCGAGCACTGCGCAGCCTCCTGCACTCGTTGAGCACGCCTTGGTCGCTCCCCCTGGTCCTCCAGCACCACGCCCACATCCTTCACCACGCCGCTCCCTGCGTCCCTCACCAACCACATCATTTCCTTCTACTCTCGTTGCTGCCTCCCCTTCTCCTCCCTCCTCGCTTTTCGCCTCTGCCCCTCCCCTCTCCACCCCGTCCTCCCTCCTCTCTCTCTCTCTCTCTCTCCCGCAACTCCCTCTTCTGCCTCTCCCTGCTCCACCTTTTCCTCCTCCTCCGCTCCCCCTCCTCCCCCCTCCCCAGCCTCCACACCCTCCCCGTCTCCCTCCATTCCTGCGCCGCCCAACCCTCTGCCCCCGTCGTCCGTTCCTGTTGAGATATTTACTATTTACGATTATCTTTTGTATTTTCCTATTTTTCCTTTCCCCTTTTTGTAATTTATCCAATGGGTTCTTCTCCTATATAAGGGAACCCTTGGGCCTCTCATAATATACCTCAGTCTTTCCCCTTTACATGGTATCGGAGCAACGGTCATAGACCGGACTTCCATATCAACCCTAACCCTACCCTACTCGCACACTTCACGAGACCACCCGCCCTTGCCCCTCCCCCCCCCCCGTATGTGCCCCTGCGCCCTGTGCGAGGACCCTCGCACCCGGCCACCAGCGCGCGTCCTTGTGCCCCGGCCCCCTGCGCGACATGTGCCCTGCTCCCGGCCCCTTGCGCGACTCGTGCGCTCCCCGCGTGACCCACTCTCGATCCCTTACATGCCCCCTGCGCAACTCCCGCGTGACCCACTCTCGATCCCCTACATGCCTCTAAGCGCCACTGTTCCCCTACGTGCCCCCAGGCCCGAGGCCCGCCCCGCGCCTCTGTGCCCTTGTGCCCCACGCCCCTACGCCCCCCAGCGACTCCAACTCCTGCGACCCGTCGACTCTAGCCCTCCCTACGCACAAGTCCATGTCCAGCCCCCCAGGTCCCTGCGATATGTTTTCTACCGGCGAGTGTGATTCGAACCTCTAGGTCATGTTTCTTGGCCCTAGCGAGCGACAAGGATTAACAAGGATAATTATATGAGTCTACACATACAACCAATCCTTCATATAATTATGTAGACATGTTTATATCTGTCTACTCCCCAGTTAATTCTGTTATTTGGCTATTTTATCATGTCAGACAACAAGGGTGACATCTTCTCGTTCGGAGCCTTCAAGGGCCCGACTCACATTGCTAAGATGGATGGAATCAACTATGAGTTATGGTCCATGCAGTTTCTCACCCTTATTCAGTTCAACAACAAGGAGCACATCATCACAGATCTAGGGCCAACGGATAAGACTAGGCAAATGCTTCTTGGAAGCAAGATGATGCATACACACATGTTTGGCTTTGTGGGACTCTCGCTACAGAAATAGTCAATGATATTCTAACCTAGCCACTGCCAAGTCAATGTGGGACACTTTGGCATCAACTTATGCACAGGCGAAGAATGAGGCCAAGATTCCTCAACTACAGTTTGATATCTACAATACCAAAAAGAATGGGTGCCCCCTGCATGTTTACTACTCCTCTCTATGTGGCATGTTGGAAAAACTTCATAGCTACATGCCCATTACGACGACTACTGAGAAACATAAGATGTATAGAAACACCACGATGGTTGGAGTTTTCATGGCTGGACTTGATACAAAGTATGATGCTCCACGTACTCATCTTCTTACTGGAGCTACCATTCCCCCTATAGAGGAGCCTTATAGCCGTCTCAGCCGGATCATCGTCCCTTCAACGGCCACATCTTCGCACTCTCTAGCAATGGCCACTTCTCGTGGCCGATGTGGGACGATATGGTCTAGAGGACACACACCTCGAGGAAGAGGCGGTGGATGCCAACGTGGTCCCTACACCTACTACCACAAGCCTGGACATGTAGAGGATACATGCTATCAAAAGCATGGATATCCTAATTATGGTCGAGCAGCAGAACAGATTGTGTCTTCAGAGGCTTCAGCTCCCTAGGCTGATCCTCGCCTGGATGATTTTATCTCTCGTATTTGAGAGATCATGACTCCTACTGCTGATATCACCACTACAGATATCTCTACAGCAGCCAGAGCCTCTTCAAGCTCCTCAGGTATCACCTATGCCTTTACTGGTAGCATGAATACAGACATGACAGAGGGATTATGGATTCTGGTGCTTCTCACCACTTGTGTGGAGATAGAACACAGTTGAAGTCCTACAGGGTTATACCATGTGGCAAATGAGTTGTCATTGCTAATGGCGACCACTTATCGTTACAGGACAAGGGAAGGTGCATTTGACACCATATATGCACCTAAAGAATGTTTTATATGCCACTGCCTTTCAGATGAATTTACTTTCTATTAGTCAGATCACTAAGGATCTGCATTGTCGTACCATCTTTGACCCTTCATCTCTTGTGTTTCAGTACATACTCACATGCAGAGTGATTGGATGTGGCTGTGAGAAGCGGGGACTCTACAGGTTGATCCAACCTCCACATGCTAGTGTTTCCACTAAACCTACTGAACCTGTCTCTCCTTATATGTGGCACTTAGGTTTGGACATCTTCCTCCGCAGAAGCTATGTCATGTTATCCCTTAGATTTCGATGAGATCCTCCTTTAGTGTGAGGCATGTCAATTTGGGAAGTATCACAGTTCTTCTTTTCCATCCCGTCGGAGTTGGAGCAATATTCAGTTATTTGAACTTCTTCATTTAGACATTTGGGATCCTAGTCGTGTTCCTGATCACCTAGGACATCATTTTTATCTTGTAGCAGTCGATGATTTTTCTAGACTTTCATGGGTCTTCCTATTGAAGAATAAGACTGAGGCTGGATCCGTTATCAAGTATTTCATTAATGAATTAAAGAATATTTTTTCTGTCAATGTCAAGTATATTCGTTCTAATAATGCGTTGGAGTTTTACACCTTACAGTTTTCTGAGTTCCTTAGATCATATGGCATTGTTCACCAGACCTCATGTGTCTATATTTCCCATAGAACGGTGTTGTCGAGCGCAAACACCATCACTTACTTGATGTAACTAGAACTTTGTTGATACAGAGTTGTGCTCCTCAGAGAAGGATCTTTTCTCTCTTACACCTCGTATGTTTGGGTCTATTGCATTTGTCCATGATGTCTCTCCAGGGCATGACAAGCTCTCTCATAGAGCTGTCAAGTGGGTGTTTGTCGGCTACTCTCGTACCCAAAAAGGGTATTGCTGCTTTGATCTACTAAGCCAGAAATATTTGTTAGTGCTAACGTGACTTTCTTTGAGTCTGTCATGTATTATTTTCCTACAGGTGACAGACTTGCTCCATCTAACTCTTGTTGTGACAAGAGATTGGCCTCTTTATCGACTTGATGTGAAGAATGCATTCCTCTATGGTGATCTACAGGAGGAGGTCTACATGCAGCAGCCACCTGGGTTTGCTGCTGAGGGGGAGTGTCAGAAGGTTTGCAGGTTACACAAGGCTATCTATGGCCTCAAGCAGAGTTCAAGAGCATGGTTACAAAAGCTCTCGAACTTGATAGAGTAGCAGGGGTTTGTGAGATCAACTACTGATCACTCCTTGTTCTTACAAAAGACCCAGAGAGGTACTACAGTCATTCTTGTTCATGTTGATGACATTATTTTTACAGGGGATGACGAGCAGGGTATTCAGGGTGCCAAGGACTTCCTAGGTCAGCAGTTTTTGACCAAGGACCTTGGACATTTATATTACTTCCTTGGAATGGAGTTTGCCAGGAACCAACGAGGTCTTGTGATGACCCAGAGGAAGTATGTTATAGATCTTCTTTCAGAGACATGCATGGCAGATTGCAGACCTGCCACTACTCCGCTTGACCCAAGCATGAAGTTCTATGATGATGATATTGAGGAGATCGACAAGAGGAGGTACAGAGAGCTTGTTGGCAAGCTACTATATGTAACTATTACCAGGCCCGACATATCATTTGTCGTGAGCAAAGTGAGTCAGTTTATGGAGCAACCCAGACAGGCACATATGGATGCAGTCCATATGTGATGAATCTCAGATTCACCATTCTAAGTCTCATTAATTAAAGCTCAAGTCCCTCAAAATCAATTGCATTTCTGCATTTATTCTGCATAATTAGCATTCATGCACGATTGCATAAGAATTGCATTTTAGCATTAATTTCTGCATAAAATAAGAAGCCAAAAATCCAAGCCAGAATTGACCTGTAAATAGCCTAACTTCCCCTATTTTTAACTCCTTCACGCTAACACCGCATACCACAAACTCACTTCCACTGTGTACACATCACTAACAAGAATAAATAAAAAATACAAAAAAATAATTAACCCAGGTAAGTGGACCAAAAACCCAAACCCTAGTTTCAGGATTTTCGGACTAAAAGCCACATATCTTCCCCGTCCAGTGTCCGATTTGATCCTACTCACTTTTGAACTAATACACATACAATTACCTTCAAAACAAGACCAAGTTCAAGTGAATCGGAGCTCGTATGTGAAAGTTGGGTTTTGGGCCTCTTTTGTACATTGTATTTTCGCGGCTTTTTGACCTGTATTTTATGTGTATATTTTCTTTATTAATAAAAATCCAAAAAAATTAAATTAAGGTCTCTTTTATTTATCTTTGAGTTCTCCTTATTTTTCCGGATTTTTATCGTGTTTAAAATTGACAAAAAAAATTAGAAAACCCAAAAATCAAGGTATTCTATGTACATGGGATACCCCAAAAATTCACTTTTCACATTTGACCGAATTTGGCTTTGATGTCTTCATGAAAGTTGTAGATCTCGTCGAGACGAGCATTTTTCGTGAAGGAACTTTTTCGATCCGAGTCATTTGCTATTTTATATCGATTTTAGAAATCTTTTATTCGCGGATTTTTCTGGAGCTGACACGTGGCAGCCCCAGAGGCCGCCACGTGTCAACGTTTTTTGGGCCTTTCTTTAACTCGTTTCGTTAATTAAAAAAAAATTAAAAAAAATTAAAAAGCACCCGCACGTGCAGCGCACGTGCCACCGCCGCACGCGCACTGCACGTGCGCCGGCTCCCTCTAACCCCCTCGCCACGTGGCGCCTTTTTGGCCGTCCGATCTCGGCCGATCGGACGGCCCATCCACATCTCCTTCCTCCCGCGCCCCCTTCCTCCGTAACCTCCGCCGCACCTCTCGCCACCCACCAACGGCCTCCTCCTCCATCGCCGTTGACCCTAACAACCGCAGCCAATCGCCTCCGCTTCCCTCGCCTCTCCAACGACCTCCCGTCTCGCCTTTAAATAGCCCCGTCGCCCCCCCAGCATCGCCATCCGCCGATCTTCTCCCTAGGAAGGCCTCCGAGGTGGTGACAGCCCTCCGCAACCTTGCTCCGCCGGCGTGATCCGAAGCTCCCCATCCCCTCGGTGCTTCGTCGCAGCCCCTTCCAGGCGCTGCCGTGCTCCGGCCACTCGCCGTTGAGCCTCCGACCTCCCCCAGGTATCTCTCTCTTCTTCTCTCTCTACCTCTCTCTCTCCCGCTCTCTCTCTCTACCTCTCTCCGCCGCCTCGATCTCTTCGTCTCCGACAACTCGTCTCCTCCACCCGGCTCGCCTTCGTCTTCTGTCGAGCCACCGGCCAACATCCTCGACCAACGTCATCTTCACCACGTCGTCTTCAGCACCGCCAGCCGCCTCATCTTCATCGACCGCCGACGCTCCTCCAGCGACATTCGCCGCCTTCGCCTCCTGGGCTCCACCTCGCCGACCACCAGCTACCGCCTCCAACTCCGCTCGCCGTCGCTGCTGCACCCTCGACGTCCCACGGCCGTGTGTCGGCCATCGCCGCTTCACCGACCAGCTGCTCCGCCTCCTACGTCGCCTTCTTCTCCGACCAACGTCTTCGCCACCTCGCCACCACCGCCAGGAGCTCGGCTCGCTCCGCCTTACGCCAACGACGCCGACCCTCCTCCGCCTTCGTCTTCGACCCCTCTCCTCCACTTCGCATCGTCATCAACAACAACAACCCCACGCGCTTCGCCGTGCTCCATCGACAACCGCCATCTCCGCCACTCCGCCTGTCAGCCCAGCTCATCCTCGCCACCGTCTTGGCCGGAAGACCATCTCTAGCAGCTCTCTCTCTCGCCGGAGGCCGTTTGTCGGCCACAGCACCACCGCCTTTAGCAGCCACCAGAGGAGCCTCCACCTCGTCGCCGGCCGGGCCCAAAGCCCGAAGCCCCCCCGCACGCCCCTCGCACGTGCGTGGGGGAACGTCTCCAGCAAGCCACCTTCCAGGGTCACGTGCGTGGCACGTGATCCCTGGGCAAATTACGAAGAACCCCCGGAGGTTTCCCCTATTCGCAGAGCACTCCCCGCCGACCAGAGGCACGTGCAGTGCACGTGCCCTCTGGTGATTTTGCAGATACACCCCGGAGATTCTTGGTAATTACACAAAAGTCCCCCCCCCTGCTTTTATTTATTTATTTATATTGCAATCAGACCCCTGTGTTCCCCCTTAGTGTTGAACCTTCTCTCTACATTATTTAATTAATCAAAAAATAGCATGATGTTCGTTAATTAATTCTCTACTGTTTGACATCTTGTGGGTAATTTTGTGATTGATGGTTAATTAATAAATATTTGTTTTGTGAAAATTGGCATATTTTACCCATTTTCTGCTTGGAAATTCGTAGTTAATGAACCGTTGATTTAAAAATTCCCCAAAAATCAAATATCGTAGAGATTAATTTGATTAACATTGTGCCCAAAAATCATTGCATTTGCATGCATTATTTGCCTTGTAAAAATCATTTTGTGCATTTCAATGTTTGATTTTTAATAGTATTAAACCCCACATTTTTAAGATTTAGGATTTTTCTCAGATCCGTCACCTAGTGATAGATCTCAGATAATTTTAGATCTCGAAAATAAGTAGGTTTAATATTTATTAAAATTAAATATTGAAAATCATTCTGTTTGCATTTAAAAATTCATAAAAAATTCATATAGCATCTAAAAATTCCAAAAAAATTACAGTGCACTTGTTTCATCATTTTTTACATCTCGGCCAAGTTTCGTAATTTTCGAATACCGTTTGAACGTATTTTACATTTTAGTCCCTAAAATAGGCCGAATTTGCATTTTGCATTTCATCTTGCATTGAAAAATTCCAAAAAAAGACCGCCTTGAAAACCGAACTAAAAATTGGATAGACATTAATCTAGGTTGTTCCTTTGCCTCCTTGTGATCGACCTTGGGACTTGCCCAAGTAAAATAAACATACACCACGAGATTAAAATTGAATCATTATTTTGTGGATTTTTCTTGACTGTTTCTGAATCGCCGCCTACAACGAACGACATATTTATTTTCACGATTGACGATTAAAAACGATTTCTTAACGCGGCTTTTGCGGGCTCGTCAGATGGCACCGTTGCCGGGGAGGCAAACGGCTTAATTTTTTGTCTTGAAAATTTTTTGTTCGGTTTTCCGAATTCGGGTAGTCTGACCCCCGATTCTTTCATTGTAAATCCCATTTTATTTCTTGTATTTATTTTTCAACATTTCTTTCATTTTTGATTATTTTCTAAGTCACTCTCTTACATTGTCTCTCTTATTTTTCTTGCGAGGTACCCGGCGCACGTGGAGCGGTTTTTCAAGGAACCGACGTATCTTCACCGACACCCGAAGAAACCGCAATTAAATTAAGATCGAGTCGAGTCGTGAGAGAGAGTAGAGTCTAAGTTTTTAATTTCTGCATTTTTATTTTTCTGCTCATTTATAGCGGTGTCCGTTTGGACTCTCGCGTGTGTACAAGGACATTGAACTTTATTTGTGGTGTGTCGTGGCCTGTTTCACTCTCCGGAGAGGGTGGGGCCCGACTTGAGTGGCGATTAGGATAGACCTGCACATACGGCTCTTAGAGCAATTTTTATTTCTGATTGTGCTCGTAGGATCTTAAGCCACACTGCACTTTAACTGAGACGCACATTAGATCGTTCAACTTAGCCAAATTCAACTCAATTCTTCCCGCTAATAGAACTGTCTGCTTAGGTGCGGTTTTCATCGGCTTGCACGCATTTAGTGTAAATTTTCAATTCTGTATTGCATCCCACATGGAGATTGCGAGGAGGCACTGTAAGTCTTCTAACTGAGCATTCATCATCGTTTTCCGCGTGCATCGGCTTTTCCCGAATTCCTCTCTCTTGTTTTATCACATAAGTTAAAGGAAATTGGGACTGGACGGTAGACGTGAATTTGTGTTCACCAAAATTCTACAGTGATCGCCTTAATAAAACTGGGACTGCTAAATATAGCCGATCTAAAAATCCATAAAATCAAGAATTTCTGCGGGAGAGCAACCCCGACATTGTTTGATTTATCTTGCAGCGAGGAGAGAGACGCACACTAGGATAGAGCCCAGCTCCAAACCTAAACAGCTCGCGTAAACGGCTTGCAAGATTGAATTCTCACCAATTAAAATTAACAAGATAATTGACCGAACCTTTACGGTCTTCACTTTGAGTTGAGTTGGTGAAACAACCCTTGTATTGTGTTTGGTTGTGCGTAGAAAATAGAGCATCAACGAATACCACACAATTGTATCTACATCATAAAACATCTTGTTGACTCCGAGAATGGAGAATTGTGGTAATTTTTGTTCAGGCTCATCTCTCTCTACCACAAACTCCCCAACCTCAAAAACACAGAGAAACTCTTACTCTGGACCTGCTTGGCCTCCGGGAAACTCCTCCCAAGAACCCTATTCCTTCTTCCTCCTAGACGGAGTACAGACCCACCCTGTCCATTTCTCACCCCAAAAGATCGATAACAACTGTTACATCAATTCTTTCCATTCTATTAACTCAAATCCTTTATATTCTCCAGATAAAGAAATGCCGCCCAAGATACCTTCCAAAAAAGACCCTGAAGATGAAAATAATGAAGATCCCATGAAGATGATTCTCGCGAGACTGGCTGCATCTGAGCAGCAACAGCAGCTGCTGAGGGAGCAGCTCGAACAAATGAATGCTGGGGGAGAAGTTCCAATGGAAGCTGCATACAACCCTGGACAGTACAGAGTGTGGAATTATTTGCAGCCACCACAACCAGAGATCCACTATGAATTAAAGCCACATTTTGTCAGTCAATTACCTCAATTCCATGGTAATACGACTGAGGAGCCATATGAATTCCTGAGGGACCTAGAGCTGATATGTTCTAATCTGAGGCACCCACAAGTCAGCCAAGACTACATTCGTCTCACTGCGCTACCTTTCGCCTTGAAAGGGAAAGCAGACTACTGGGTGAAGAACTTGGGGGTAATTGTGACGACTTATGAGAGGTTTAAAAACCTCTTTCTGAAGAAATTCTACCCCTTGAGCCGGACCAATCAAATGAGGACCCGCATCACCAGTTTCGCTCAGATGCCCAATGAACCACTTTGTGAGGCATGGGATAGGTTTAAGGACCTGCTACAAAAATGTCCCTGTCATGATCTGGACAACAACATCCTAGTCCAATCACTCTACTCTGGCCTCAACCACGAGACTCAAGGGTTAGTTAGTGCTGCCTGCGGAGGGAATTACACATCACGTGGAGCTGAGACCGTCTGGAAAATACTAGAGCAGATGGCAGAAACAAGCCGGTCTCAAATTGCCAGTCGAGCATACACTGATTCCCTGAACACCCTTCAAGCCAAAGGCGGGAAGCAGACGGTGGCAGAAATAGCTGAGGACTTGATTCCGAGCATGCACTTTATTTCTGATAAATTGACAATTGTGGACAAGAGAATGAACGATATTGACAGCAGGATTTCGCAATTCCCGAAGCAGATGGAGGAACTCACCGAGAAGGTGTCCAAGATGGGGATGCCTAGTGCACCTACTGTCCCGATATATCATGTGCATCATGTCCAGGAGCAACCAGGAGCAGAGCAACAACAACCATGGGCTCACGATCAATCCCACGCCCAATTTTCCCAACAGCCGCCCCCACCGACCGAGACAGTCAAGGAAGCCCCGCCTCTGACATTTGAAGTGAATGGCATCTGGTACACCCAAGACACTACCCGACAGGGTAATATGGGAGACCGTCAGACGTATCAGCGCCCACCTACTTTCTATAATACCGCATTCCAGCAACCGAAGCAGCAGCAACCCTACAATCGCCAGAGCCAACCTCAGCAATACCATCAGCAATCTCAAGCCCCCAGATAATCAGCTCAGTCATCCAAACCCCCAGAAGAACCGATCGACATCCAGAGACAACTACTTGAGGAGTTTCGTCACTTCCGACATGAACTGGAAGATCTACGGGTTGATGTCAACCGCTTGTCCCGCTGGAAGGATGAGCAGACAGCTCCATCCACAACCATTCCCGCCCAGGTTCAAGCTAACCCCAATAGCTTGAACAAATTCGACTCATCTCAACACAATAACCAGGTATACTATCCAGACTTTCCCACATCTGAACATGAGATCCTTTCGTTTGACAAAATAAATGCCATGTCACTCAGGAGCAGAAGGACCGTGGTCGTACCTGACCGGGCAAGGGAATCGGACCATGAAGACTCGGAAGATCAACCGGAGGATGTTTCCGAGGAGGAAGATGAAGGACGCCTGAAGATCCCAGCAGTAGATAGAGGGAAAGCATCTATGGAGTCTGCAGAGGACCTTGAGCCTCTAGTTGCTGCAAAAATACCTTTGTCACCTTTTCAGCAACCTGATTTTGATTATTATGATTGTAATAAAAACTCCAAGTCGATTAAAGATGCTCGTATTTTTGATTCTGATCCTCTATCTCCTGTCTCACATGCATCCATTCCTTTCCCCCATGCCTTAAAGAAAGAAAAGCAAAAGAAAAACATCAAAGATGACCCAGTCATGGAAAAATTCTGCCAACAAAACATCATAGTCAAAGTACCCTTTGATCAATACGTGGCAGGTAACCCAGCCTTTCAGAAATACTTGAAGGCGAAATGCACCCCCACCCGGACTCGTACAAAGAGAACAAGTCAATTCGTGGAGACTCACATCTTGACAGTTGCCACCACCAAGTGCGTCAAAAACCAGCATCTGCCAAGAAAGAAAAGGGATCTGGGTGCCCATTATGTGGAGAGTCACATTGGCGGCATAGCATTCACACGCACACTTCTCGACAATGGATCTTCCATAAACCTTCTACCCTTAGCCTTATATTATCGATTGGAGTTGGGCCCTCTCAAGAAATCATCATCTTTACTCCAATTTGCTGACAAATCCACTAAAAGACCTAAGGGAGAAGTGAAGAATGTCATCATCATCATCGAGGGTACAGAATACAAAGTGGACTTCATGGTCCTGGACATGGAGACCCCGAACCATTGGAAGGAATCGCAAATCATTCTCGGAAGACCTTTCTTAAGAACCGCTAAGGCCGTATTCGACTACGGAACTGGCATGATGAAATTCCGTTCTCCAGGCGGAGAAGTGGACATGGAGATGAAACAAACAAAGTGGCAAAGACCAGACTCTGAATCCACGACTGAAGATGCCGAAACATCAGAATGCAATCTCCTCAGAACCACTGGGCCATGGGACCAACTGCCAGACATACAGATAGAAGGCACATCCTCGGAAGAAGAAATAATCCACCATGCAGTCTCTGAGATTTCTACACCCCCAGACAACACTGAAATCCTCTTGGATTCATCAAGCACCTCACCTTTGGGACAGACAATCGATGATGAGTCGGACACGGCTCTGGCCGAATTACCATTCTCCTCTATCGATCCGACTCACTTTTCTTTGGAATTGGTATCCAACATCTCACACAGTGATTCACCGCCAACCGATACTGAGCCAGAAGCAAAAGTCATTCAGCCAGACTTGATCGACGATTCAGAATTGCCAGAGCTGAAACCTCTACCTCCCACGCTGAAATATGCATTCCTCAATGGACCCAAAGAAAAATTCCCTGTGATCATTAGCTCATCATTAACCGTGGACCAAGAATCCAGACTGATCGAAGTCCTTGAGCGAAATCGAAAAGCCATAGGTTGGACTGTGTCGGATCTCGTAGGAATAAACCCCGCTCTCTGCTCGCACCAAATTTATGTTGAGGATAATGCAAGGCCTTCCCGTGAATTTCAGAGAAGATTAAACCCCAATCTTCGGGAAGTGGTGAAGAAAGAAATAGAGAAATGGTGCAAAGCAGGATTTATTTACCCCATCTCTGACTCCAAGTGGGTAGCCCCCCTTCATGTCGTCCCGAAGAAGTCGGGAATCCAGATGGTTACCAACGAGGAGGGGGTAGAGATCGCGACCAGAGTACCCACGTCGTGGCGCGTCTGTGTCGATTACCGGCGCCCGAATGCTGCGACCAAGAAAGACTACTTTCCACTGCCATTCATTGATCAAATATTGGAGAGACTTGCAGGGAAAGCATTCTTCTGTTTTCTTGATGGGTACTCCGGCTACAATCAAGTAGCTATCGCTCCCGAGGACCAGGAAAAGACCACATTCACATGTCCCTTCGGTACTTACGCATTCAAGCGCATGCCATTCGGGCTTTGCAATGCCCCAGGCACATTTCAGCGGTGCATGATTGCCGTATTTGCCGAAATGGTTGGTGATTTCCTGGAAGTCTTCATGGACGACTTCTCGGTTCATGGTGATTCATTTGATACATGCTTAGCACACTTGGACCGAGTCCTTCAGAGATGCAGGGAGGTAAATTTGGTACTCTCCTGGGAGAAGAGTCACTTCATGGTGACTGAGGGTATCGTGTTGGGGCACGTCATCTCCAAAAAGGGAATGGAGGTGGACCCTGCCAAGGTGGATGTGATCAAGAAACTTGAGCCACCAACCAACGTCAAGTCAGTGAGGTCGTTCCTAGGGCATGTTGGATTTTATCGACGGTTTATTCCTGATTTTTCAAAGATCGCCCGCCCACTGACTGAACTCTTAGGAAAAGACACCGAGTTTATTGTAAATCACAGATGTCTAGAGGCCTTCGAGCTCCTGAAAAAGAAAATATGTGAATCGCCGATATTACAAGCTCCCGACTGGTCTCTTCCCTTCGAGATCATGACTGATGCATCGGATTTTGCTGTCGGAGCGGTACTCGGACAAAGAAGAGATGGAATTCCTTATGCGATTCACTACGCGAGCAAAGTATTGGACCCTGCACAGAGAAACTATACAGTGACTGAAAAGGAAATGCTCGCGGTTGTTTGGGCCCTGGAAAAATTCAGATCATACATATTGGGCTCCAAGGTGACAATCTTCACAGATCACACGGCAATCAGATATCTCATGGATAAGAAGGATGCTAAGGCACGACTTTTGAGATGGATCTTGTTAATCCAGGAATTTAATTTGGAGATCAAGGATAAACCTGGAATAAAGAATGTTGTTGCTGATCACCTTTCCCGAATCGAGCAAAACGATCATCCTGATATCGGACCAATCAAGGAGACTTTTCCAGACGAATCGATTTGCGTCATTGAGTCAACCCCATGGTATTCCGACATAGTGAACTATCTTGTCTCCAAGAAGGTTCCCTATGGTTGGACCAAAAAAATGATTGATCGATTAAAGACGGATTCGAGAAAATACCATTGGGACGATCCTTTCCTTTTCTATGAAGGACCGGATTGTGTCTGGAGAAGATGTATCCCTCAGGAGGAATATCAGAGTGTTCTCACACACTGTCATTCTCTCGAAGCTGGAGGACACCATTCGGGAAAGAGAACCGCACACAAGGTACTCCAATGTGGACTTTACTGGCGGACCTTATTTCAGGATGCTAATGAATTTGTACGGTCATGCCCGATTTGTCAAAGAATGGGAGGGACTATGGGATATAGAGATGAAATGCCCATGCAACCAATAATTTTCTGTGATGTTTTTGATGCATGGGGGATTGATTTTATGGGTCCCTTTCCCAACAGCAATGGATTTGAGTACATCTTGTTAGCAGTGGATTATTTATCAAGATGGGTAGAGGCTATTCCAACCCGAACCGCAGATAGCAAAGTCGTCTGTAAGTTTATCAAAGATAACATCATTGCGAGGTTCGGGATACCAAAAGTATTGATTTCTGATGGAGGTAGCCACTTCGTGAACAGGGAGATGAGATCTTTGGCTAAGGAGTACAAATTTGAGCATAGAATAGCCAACCCATATCATCCACAATCTAACGGCATGGCAGAGGTTTCAAACAGAGAGGTGAAGAGCATTCTCCAGAAGTTGGTTCGTCCCGATAGGAAGAATTGGTCAACACTGTTGGACCAAGTTCTATGGGCCTATAGGACAGCCTATAAGACTCCACTCGGTACTTCACCTTTTAGGATGATCTATGGCAAGCCATGTCATCTTCCTGCAGAATTGATCCACAAATCTGAATGGGCGATCAAAAAGTTGAATTGGAGTTGTCACCTCGGGAAACTATGTCGAGACTTAAATCTGAATGAGCTAATTGAAATCCGAAATCGGGCATATGACAACAGTGTGATTTATAAGGACAAGGTCAAGAGATGGCATGATAGACACATTCGAGAGAAGACCTTTGTCCCTGGACAAAAAGTGTGGTTGTTTAATGCTCGATTGAAGATTTTTCATGGGAAACTCAAATCAAAATGGACGGGTCCCTACATTGTCGTCGATGTGCATACCAATGGAAGCATAGACATTGCCGAACTCAAAGAGAATGCACAACCGTTCTCAGTAAATGGACAAATGCTGAAGCCATACATTGAATCACCCAAAGAACAACCAGTTCAAGTCGAGGCCATCTATTTCACGCAGAGCGAGGATATTGAAAATCTATCTGACCACTCCCACCCTCCCTCCCGACCACATCGGCCTCCGTGTACAGCTTCTTCCTTTACTTAGGCCAAGGCCTAAGTATAGGGGGAGACCGATGCCATCTGTATATACCATTCTTCTCCTAACTCCTAATCGCTCCATATCCACCCTTCTTCCATACTTAGGCTGTTCAAAGCCTAAGTATAGGGGGAACCGACATCCACCCGTATATACTCTCCTCATTTCCTGACCGCTTTTCTTTTCATTCTTTTTCTTCTTTTCTTTTTTCTTTCTTTTTTTTCTCACTCTCTTACGCTTAGCCCGAGCTATGTCTTCTTTACGCTTCTTGTGCTCTGAGGACACAACACTCGCTAAGTATAGGGGGGTCTGTATATATACTTTGTATATATTTTACCCATATCTCGTACTTTCGCGTAAGTCTATATGTATTTACGGGGTGGGTACTAACTGAAAAAAAAAAAGAAAGAAGAACACTGACTTGCCCTAATTTTCTGGAAAAAAAAATGAATGAAAAAGAGGCTTCTTATTCCATTTTTTGCATAAAAAAAAAGTGTCTGCATTTCACGCACCTGCACTCCATCCAACATCACATGCACTTGCATCTGTGAAAAGTCATTGGGTTCTGAACCAAGTTATGAGCCGAAACCGAGAGTGGTCTGGGCTTGACTTTAATCCACCTAATTTTCAGAGGAACTTCACCGAGAAATAGAATTTTAAGAGCTTCAGGTCTTTGTGACTTAATTCCTTAAGTTCCACATGACAATGTGCAGCGTTTGACTCTTAGTGTCTAACCTAGTCTCTTCATTCTGGGTACAACTCTGGAATAGGGAATTAATTCGCACTCTCGCACTATGCACTTAGCTCAACCCAGACGGGATGTTGGAAGACTGTGTGAGTCTCTTTTCTGGTAGCGTGGAAATCTAAAGACCGGAGTACGGGTTGAAATAAAGCTTCGGAAAAGGGATGGACGGCTGGGCACAATTTTTTCTAAGACCCCCAAAAAATGTACGGAACAAAAGATTCTATATCCGTAGGGGCACAACAAGATCCAAGCAGAACCACCAAAAATTCCAAATACATAGAAGCATTCTACCAAATAAAAAAATCCGACCAAAAAGGTCCAAGCTTCAGAAACCTGCAGATCTTGGTGGAGACTCGGCTACACTGGCTATCTCCACAAGGAGAGGTGACTACACTGGCCACCCTCCAGTTCTTTTCTCTTTCTTCTATCTTCTCCCTCATTCGATTGTGAACACAGCACGACAGACCTTAGAAGGAAATACCTGACTCCCCGAGGACGAGTTACTGGAGAGGAGAGGAGCATGGTAGTCCGGCATTCTGAATGGGAAGAGCTAAAACCCTTCACACACATGAGTCGGTTATTCAATGTTCATAGGGTATACTTTGGGAAGAGGATTGATCTAAGATGACTTCTGAGTTGAAACTGTGTCAATGATGTGTAGAACTTGAGGGCTGTTGATTTTGAAATTCTAAGTCTCACAGAAGTTCCGCCACATTATTAATCCAAAGGTCGAGTTTAGTCTCACTTTCACCTTCAGTTCATGGTCTTGGTATGGAACCCAGTCTCATTTCACTTCATGGCATTTCTTTTTAATGCTCAGGGACGAGCATGGTTTAAGTATAGGGGGATGATGAATCTCAGATTCACCATTCTAAGTCTCATTAATTAAAGCTCAAGTCCCTCAAAATCAATTGCATTTCTGCATTTATTCTGCATAATTAGCATTCATGCACGATTGCATAAGAATTGCATTTTAGCATTAATTTCTGCATAAAATAAGAAGCCAAAAATCCAAGCCAGAATTGACCTGTAAATAGCCTAACTTCCCCTATTTTTAACTCCTTCACGCTAACACCGCATACCACAAACTCACTTCCACTGTGTACACATCACTAACAAGAATAAATAAAAAATACAAAAAAATAATTAACCCAGGTAAGTGGACCAAAAACCCAAACCCTAGTTTCAGGATTTTCGGACTAAAAGCCACATATCTTCCCCGTCCAGTGTCCGATTTGATCCTACTCACTTTTGAACTAATACACATACAATTACCTTCAAAACAAGACCAAGTTCAAGTGAATCGGAGCTCGTATGTGAAAGTTGGGTTTTGGGCCTCTTTTGTACATTGTATTTTCGCGGCTTTTTGACCTGTATTTTATGTGTATATTTTCTTTATTAATAAAAATCCAAAAAAATTAAATTAAGGTCTCTTTTATTTATCTTTGAGTTCTCCTTATTTTTTCGGATTTTTATCGTGTTTAAAATTGACAAAAAAAATTAGAAAACCCAAAAATCAAGGTATTCTATGTACATGGGATACCCCAAAAATTCACTTTTCACATTTGACCGAATTTGGCTTTGATGTCTTCATGAAAGTTGTAGATCTCGTCGAGACGAGCATTTTTCGTGAAGGAACTTTTTCGATCCGAGGTCATTTGCTATTTTATATCGATTTTAGAAATCTTTTATTCGCGGATTTTTCTGGAGCTGACACGTGGCAGCCCCAGAGGCCGCCACGTGTCAACGTTTTTTGGGCCTTTCTTTAACTCGTTTCGTTAATTAAAAAAAAATTAAAAAAATTAAAAAGCACCCGCACGTGCAGCGCACGTGCCACCGCCGCACGCGCACTGCACGTGCGCCGGCTCCCTCTAACCCCCTCGCCACGTGGCGCCTTTTTGGCCGTCCGATCTCGGCCGATCGGACGGCCCATCCACATCTCCTTCCTCCCGCGCCCCCTTCCTCCGTAACCTCCGCCGCACCTCTCGCCACCCACCAACGGCCTCCTCCTCCATCGCCGTTGACCCTAACGACCGCAGCCAACCGCCTCCGCTTCCCTCGCCTCTCCAACGACCTCCCGTCTCGCCTTTAAATAGCCCCGTCGCCCCCCCAGCATCGCCATCCACCGATCTTCTCCCTAGGAAGGCCTCCGAGGTGGTGACAGCCCTCCGCAACCTTGCTCCGCCGGCGTGATCCGAAGCTCCTCATCCCCTCGGTGCTTCGTCGCAGCCCCTTCCAGGCGCTGCCGTGCTCCGGCCACTCGCCGTTGAGCCTCCGACCTCCCCCAGGTATCTCTCTCTTCTTCTCTCTCTACCTCTCTCTCTCCCGCTCTCTCTCTCTACCTCTCTCCGCCGCCTCGATCTCTTCGTCTCCGACAACTCGTCTCCTCCACCCGGCTCGCCTTCGTCTTCTGTCGAGCCACCGGCCAACATCCTCGACCAACGTCATCTTCACCACGTCGTCTTCAGCACCGCCAGCCGCCTCATCTTCATCGACCGCCGACGCTCCTCCAGCGACATTCGCCGCCTTCGCCTCCTGGGCTCCACCTCGCCGACCACCAGCTACCGCCTCCAACTCCGCTCGCCGTCGCTGCTGCACCCTCGACGTCCCACGGCCGTGTGTCGGCCATCGCCGCTTCACCGACCAGCTGCTCCGCCTCCTACGTCGCCTTCTTCTCCGACCAACGTCCTCGCCACCTCGCCACCTCAACAACAACAACCCCACGCGCTTCGTCGTGCTCCATCGACAACCGCCATCTCCGCCACTCCGCCTGTCAGCCCAGCTCATCCTCGCCACCGTCTTGGCCGGAAGACCATCTCTAGCAGCTCTCTCTCTCGCCGGAGGCCGTTTGTCGGCCACAGCACCACCGCCTTTAGCAGCCACCAGAGGAGCCTCCACCTCGTCGCCGGCCGGGCCCAAAGCCCGAAGCCCCCCCGCACGCCCCTCGCACGTGCGTGGGGGAACGTCTCCAGCAAGCCACCTTCCAGGGTCACGTGTGTGGCACGTGATCCCTGGGCAAATTACGAAGAACCCCCGGAGGTTTCCCCTATTCGCAGAGCACTCCCCGCCGACCAGAGGCACGTGCAGTGCACGTGCCCTCTGGTGATTTTGCAGATACACCCCGGAGATTCTTGGTAATTACACAAAAGTCCCCCCCCTCTGCTTTTATTTATTTATTTATATTGCAATCAGACCCCTGTGTTCCCCCTTAGTGTTGAACCTTCTCTCTACATTATTTAATTAATCAAAAAATAGCATGATGTTCGTTAATTAATTCTCTACTGTTTGACATCTTGTGGGTAATTTTGTGATTGATGGTTAATTAATAAATATTTGTTTTGTGAAAATTGGCATATTTTACCCATTTTCTGCTTGGAAATTTGTAGTTAATTAACCGTTGATTTAAAAATTCCCCAAAAATCAAATATCGTAGAGATTAATTTGATTAACATTGTGCCCAAAAATCATTGCATTTGCATGCATTATTTGCCTTGTAAAAATCATTTTGTGCATTTCAATGTTTGATTTTTAATACATATTAAACCCCACATTTTTAAGATTTAGGATTTTTCTGAGATCCGTCACCTAGTGATAGATCTCAGATAATTTTAGATCTCGAAAATAAGTAGGTTTAATATTTATTAAAATTAAATATTGAAAATCATTCTGTTTGCATTTAAAAATTCATAAAAAATTCATATAGCATCTAAAAATTCCAAAAAAATTACAGTGCACTTGTTTCATCATTTTTTACATCTCGGCCAAGTTTCGTAATTTTCGGACACCGTTTGAACGTATTTTACATTTTAGTCCCTAAAATAGGCCGAATTTGCATTTTGCATTTCATCTTGCATTGAAAAATTCCAAAAAAAGTCCGCCTTGAAAACCGAACTAAAAATTGGATAGACATTAATCTAGGTTGTTCCTTTGCCTCCTTGTGATCGACCTTGGGACTTGCCCAAGTAAAATAAACATACACCACGAGATTAAAATTGAATCATTATTTTGTGGATATTTCTTGACTGTTTCCGAATCGCCGCCTACAACGAACGACATATTTATTTTCACGATTGACGATTAAAAACGATTTCTTAACGCGGCTTTTGCGGGCTCGTCAATATGATTCTGAGATACTTAAAGACTTCACCTGGTATTGGACTTCTTTTCAGCAGAGCTACACATCTCTCAATTACAGCATGCGCAGATGCAGATTATGTTGGGTGTCCAAAGGATAGAAAGTGTACATCTGGCTTTGCTGTGTTCATAGGGAATTCTCTTATTTCATGGAAGATCAAGAAGCAGACTGTGGTTGCTAGATCAAGTGCTGAATCGGAATACACGGCCATGGCACAGGCTAGTACAGAGATGATGTGGGCCAGATCCATTCTTACTAACCTGACTATAGAAGTGCCTCTTCCCATGCACCTTCAATGTGATAATCAAGCTGCTCTCTTCATTGCAAATAACCCAGCCTTTCATGAGAGGACGAAGCACATAGAGATGGATTGTCACTACACTCATGACATGATACAAAAGGGTATTATCACTACTACGCATGTCAGCTCTGGAGATGAGACAACAAATATACTTACAAAGGCTCTAGCGAGAGGACATTATCAGAGATGTTGTTCCAAGCTGAGTCTTATTGATATCTACGCTCCAGCTTGAGGGGGAGTGTTGAGATATTTACTATTTTAGTATCATCTTTTGTAATTTTCTACTTTTCCTTTCCTCTTTCTGTAATTTACCCAATAGGTTCTTCTCCTATATAAGGGAACCCTTCTCCTAATATATCACAGTCGTACCCCTTTATAGTTCCCTTCACTCCATCTCCTTCAACCTCTCCCTCCACTCCGATGTCTTCTTCGGCATCGCCCTCATCTATGTGTATGCTAAGTTCGGTTGGATCGACAATGCACGCAAAGTTTTCGTTGAAATGCCCGAGTGGAACGTTGTCACCTGGAGCGGCTTGATCAATGGGTATGTCCAACTGGGTTTTTACTCGGAGGCGTTGGGAGTGCTCGAGATGGTCCCGTGCTCGAACGATTACACGTACACGACAGCCTTGTGGGCCTGCGCGGAGGCGACGCTTATGGAAGTCGGCTGCCAGGTGCACGGGTGCTGCATGAGAAGCGGTTTTGATTTGTCCCCCTTTGTGGGAAGCTTGTTGGTCTCATCGTACTCGAAGTGCGGGGTCGTGGAGGATGCCTACATGGTGTTTGATGAAGTGGCAAAGAAGAATGTAGGGCTCTGGAATGTGATGATCATCGCGTGCGTGCATCATGGACATGGTAAGAATGTGTTTGTACTTCAGGCAGATGAGGGATTCTGGGATCGATCCGAATTTCACCATGTTTCTTTGCGTGCTATACCCCTGCAGCCACACTTGTCTTGTCGAGGAAGGGAAGAAGTACTTTGAGCTCATGGTTAATTATGGCATTTATGCTAGAACTCATCATTACGCCTGCATGGTAGGGCGCGGATCCTCTGCAGTAAGTGAATTGCAGCAGAATCTACTGCAATTCACGGATGGAGGACACGTGTCCCGTGTGACATCCAACGGCCCGCGCGCGATCCCGCCCTGACTCCCCTCCTCGCCCGAATCCTCCTCGACCTCAGCGCCTCACCGCCGCCCTCTCCCCGACCCCAAGCCCCCTCTCTCTGCTGACCCTCTCCCCCAACCTCAAGCCCTCTTCCCCTGCCGCATTCCTCCAGGAGCGCCCCGTCCATAACCCCGACCAAGCACGGAACCCGTGTCAGCTCCGAGTCGCTATCCGCTGCAAACTGCATCCTCCCACCGTCATCCACCGCCGCCGAGACCCACACCTGCGCAGTGCACCCCATGACACGATTCGCCGGGACCCTCTCGGCGTCGGATAGAAGCAAGAGTGAGGCGGCAGAGGCGGCATAGTCGAGGAGGTGACGGACGCGATCGATCGGCTGGGGGAGGGAGCGGAATTCATCGGAGAGGTGCCGGAGGCGGCGGTGCGGGGTGTCATCATGGGGGAGGTCCACGGGGGTCTCCTGGACGAGGGCAGCGAGCGCGGGGTGGCGGCGGCGGCGGAGGGGGCAAGGAGGGGAGGGCGGCGGAGGCGAACGAGGCGGGGGAGTGGGGTTGGGCGGAGAGGGCTGTGGGAGAGCCTAGGGTTAGGGCTCGGGGCCGCGGAGTCCATTTGGACGGTGGAGGAAGGAGAGGTTGAGGTCGGGGGAGAGGGTCGGCGGCGGGGGGAGAGGGCTTGAGGTCGGGGGAGAGGGTCGGCGGCGAGAGGGGGCTCGGGGTCGGGGAGAGGGCGGCAGCAGGCGCTGAGGTCGGGGAGGATTCGGGCGAGGAGGGGAGTCGGGGCGGGATCGCGCACGGGCCGTTGGATGTCACACAGGACACGTGTCCTCTATCCGTGAATTGCAGCAGATTCTGCTGCAATTCACTTGCTGCAGAGGATCCGCGCCCTGCATGGTAAACCTCCCCGGCCATGCTGGAAGCTGCTGGAGGCTGTGGACTTCATTGCAAGGATGCCGATCGAGCCACCGGATTCAGTTTGGGCAGCCTTGCTGACAGGCTGCCGCATTCACAAAGATGCGGAAACTGCAGCTTATGCTGCATCGAGGCTCCATCAATCCGGAAGCAGGAGCTCTGGTTCGCTCACGCTCATATGCAATGCTTATGCAGCTGCAGGCACATATGTGGAGGCTGCAGAAGCAAGGAAGATGATGAGAGACAAGGAAGTGAGGAAGGAAACAGGTATGAGTTGGGTGGAGTTTGATGGCCAAATCCAAACTTTTGTATGTGGTGATCAATTGCACCCAATCAGTGAGGCAATGTATAGAAAGTTGGAGGAGGTTGAGGAGGAGATGAGGTGTGTTGGGTATCTACCAGAGAAAGGGGAGGACAAGAGGAGGAACACCGGAGGGCATAGCGAGAGATTGGCAGCGGTGTTCATGCTGGTGAGCTCGAAGGAGAGCGATGGGAGGCCCATCGAGGTGCTGAAGAACTTGAGGGTATGTGAGGATTGCCACACTTGGCTCAAGTTCCTTACCGTGTGCATTGGGAGAACAGGTGTGCTGAAGGACAACTATAGGTTTCACCGGTTCCAAGGAGGGGCGTGCTCTTGCGGGGATTATTGGTGATCAGCATGCTTGGCCAAGCATTCCAGTGTGGGAATGCTGCACACACTCATGCCCTGTTCGTTTGGGTCATAAGGAGGAATGGAATAAGGGGAATAAGCCCCCAACACGCTTCCCCGTGGTACGACTATTCCCCATTATTTCATCTTATTTCACTCTTATTCTTATCTTTATCCCACCTTACCTACCTTTATTTCACCTTATTCTCCTTATTCTTATCCTCCAGCCGAACGGAGAATAGACCCTTATTCCCCATCCTTATTCCTGCTTATTCTCCTACCGAACGGGCCCTCCGTGGACAATGGGGCTCCGTCTTAACTAATGGTCAGCTCATATGACCAAAGAATGATGGGTATTAAGAGCAATAAAAAGAGGTCGACAATGAGGCAGGCAAGACTGATACTGAGCAACTAATTGAAGGAGGCCTAGGCGCTCCTTGGCTTGGTTAATTGTTTAAGGGTGATGCCCCTTCACGGTAATGCTCTGGCTAGAAATTGGAGGGGCATTTACAATAGACAAGAATCCCCCCGCTGATAGCAGCAGCATGTCCTTTATCTGTGCTGTTCTCCATTGACTATAGAGGATCTAGTATCATCGAGGATTCACAGTTATGGGTCATTCTTATGCTCATCGGAGTCCAGAAAAGTTTGCGTTTTGATTTGCTGAATATTTTGATGAATTTATCCAATTCTTGAGGTAGTTCTCATCTCCTAAACTCTGCCCTTAATTGGAAACTTCAAATTGAGGAGGTTCCAAGTAACCAGTTATAGTCATAGTCTTTAATTTAAAAATAGTTTAGTTTCTGAATTTGTATTTGTTTGAGAGTGGCTCCACCTAGTCACCATCCAGGGCCGTCCCTGAGGGTAGTTTGTGAGTGCAATGGCCCATGGCCCATCAATTTTAGGGACCTATTTTTACATATTCTTCAATCTTTAGTTTAGGAAAAAAAATAGTATCTATCCTATTGGACTCTTATAGAATCGAAGTTTTGGTGAAAGAACTCACCAAAAATGGACCCTTATAAAATCAAATTTTCGATGAAACAACTCACCGAAAAATGGACGTAATGGAATCCAAGGTGAACAACTCAATGTGAAAGCCTAAAATTTAATGGCATTCTGTAAGGGCACTTTGTTCCCCGAAAAATTGTTAAGGGCTCATTCTTTTCTTTTGCCTAGGGCCCACGAAATGTCAGGGACGACACTGTCACCATCCAAAAAAGGACCCAATCTCCGGGATTTCTTCTAGCAGATTGCCAATTCTCAGAAGACTTGCATTATTGCATGTAATTTTTGTGGTTTGATCTTCATGATTAACAAAAGATCCAATGAACTAGGAAAGTGATTTTCATAGGAACATGCTGAAGATCTCGCCTCATTTGAAATCTTCCACGTGTAGTTGGGATTTTTGACCGCAACCTCTTAAAACTGTCAATTACATGCAAGGTTTACAACCTTTGTAATTATACTATAACCCCCAAACTGGTTAAATCTTACACCATGACTCTTGTGGATTAACCTCAATCATATCAATGTTGTCTTTAACCGATCCCATCAAAACTAATTTTTCCCTTTACATCATATCACATTTACAAATGTGAGGCACCTCATTGCCCTATGCATCATAACAAACCAACATCTCACCAACAAACGCCTCTGCCATGGCATCATCTTTGTTGGTCATGCAATGCCCTTAACACATTCTGCTTCATCAATGTCATCAAGAACACCATCGACAACACTATCAACGCCACTTATAGTCCTTGTGGGCATCTCTTTTGCCAGAAAACTTACCTCAGGGATTCTCCACACTTCTGGCATTAAACTACCTCTGCATCTGTGAGTAGATCCTCTGGATCCTCCTTGTCAAGATCAGGTCTCAGGTCACTAAGCGTGGCGAGGTGATAGTTGTAACTGGAGGCCTTTCAATGATACATGTTTCGCCTCCTCATTGTCAACTTCATAGGGGAGAAGCTTGATGAGGAGAAAGGTCAAGGTGGCTTTATCTTGTTGTTGATGTCAATGTCAAGGAGGATGTTAGAGTATGTGTCCATCGATGTGTAATTGGATTCCTTCATGGTTTAATTAGCACATCCACAAGTTTAGTCTGACATCGTCTATTAAGAGGACTTGATCATATTGATGGGGCTATATAAGAAGCCCAATGCCAGTGGTAACCATTGAGAGAGAGAATAATAGAAACATCAGTCTTTTGAGGCGATTCTTGTGTGGTTTCTATCTTGCTCCTTATGGAATAGGGTTCTACGTAAAATCTCGGTTCGTTTTCTGTATCATTCTATCTCTGATTACGCTGGTACATTGTCATTTTCTACGTTGGAGGGTTCGAAACTGTATTTTACTATTGAAGAATTATTTTAATTATGCTCATGATCTGTTTAAGATCGAGAAATTCGGGGGTTCTTGAAACTGTAATTCTGCGAGACAATACGGGGGCAACAACTAGGGTTCCTAAAGTTTATGGATTTGTTCTTAATTTTTTTATTATGTTCACGATATTCATGATCTGTTCTGAGTCCAAGAAGGAAAATGGTTGATGCAATTCCTACGTCATTGCATCTCCATATGCGAAGATGCAAGGCGCGGTCATCTCTGAGCATATGTGCCTGCCTTTCTGCTAGCTATTTAGGTGGAGCCTTTGCGACCAAGTCATCTCCAAGGCACCGGACTCTAGGCAGCGTGATAGCGCCACACCTCCCCCTCCAGGATAGCCCCTAGCCACACCCACCAACAACCCCATCTCCATTCGTGCGAGCATCAGGTGGCTACATGCGGAGCCCCGCTCTTCTCATGTGCCATCTCCAGGAGTCATCGATCAGCTCTAACAAGCCCTTTGCACAAGGACCATGATCCTGCGTAGGACCAGACCGCAACTCCAGGCCCCGATTCCCATCGCACAGGTCTAAAGAGAGGTCAACCGATTCCGCCACGGTTGCCTTATTCTCCAAGGCACAGGCGGCGATCGCGCAAGAAGAAGCGCCATCTGGGCAATATACTTCGAAGGATGGGTTCCCTTCAAGGGAACTCTAAACAGCCACGACTCATTTTCTGGTAGAGAGAGTTTGGACCCAATGGCCTATTGCAGTTATTAAAAAATGGAGGCAGGGTGTGTTGAATGGGCCTACATGGCTGCTAAAAAAGAAAATAACTTGAGTTTATGGGCCCAATTTGCGTCATAGTGATTTTTTAAAAAAGTTTTTTTTGGAAAAAAGGCTACCGTACAGAAGAAATAAAGCATCGAAAACATATTAAAAAGGAAAGAAAGGCTGAAGAAAAAGAGAATAACATATTAAAAAAGGGTAAAATGGGACTGCCCCTGTTGGCTCTCCCCGCTCTATTTTTTTTCATTTTTTTATTCTTTTTGAAAAATGATTCCATGGAATTCATCACTATATCCCTATATTATGTCATTCAAGTTTCGTACAAAACAGAGACTCCTACGGCCTCCATCTGGACAATAATTTTTTAACGGTCATAGAATTGTTGAAATCGACCCCGTCCGGATGGAGGCCAAAGAAGTTTTTATTTCGCACAAAACATGAATGACATATATAGTGATCAAAATCCATGGAAGCATTTTTCAAAAAAAAAGTAAAGTAAGACGGGGGAACCAAGTTAGCTCCCCCATGGGGCGGTCCCATTTTACCTTAAAAAAAGATGATGACGATGATGATGAGATAAAAAATGATTTTGTTTTCCCAATCTTCAATTCTTCTCCCAACTTGATCAAGCATCCTATTTTCTGACAAGTATGGGAGAAATGATGAGTATTATGTGAGAGGTCTCATACTCTTGGTTTGAGCTCAGGGTTTTCATGTGGATCATGTATGACAAAAAATATATGGTAGAGGCATGAAGAGCTCCATGGGGATTCCATTTTCTAAGCTAGGATGGGAGAGGCCCAGTTTCTTCGAGTTCTCCCAACTAGGAGACTCAATTCAGCTTCCATCTCCAACGACCGTGAACTCTGGTATAGACATTCCCACGACTTTCTCCAGCGATCATGACATCTAGTACTCGATATTCTCATGACTTTCTTCAGTTTGGCTTTCATAGAGATGGACATGTTTTTCACATATTGCACTATCTTCCACCATGTTGTGGGTTAGAGATCTTCGACGAGGAGACTCAGTTCAGTTCTGATGACTATGGCAAACACATTACATGACCCGTGTTCTTTGACAAGGAGATTCATTCCACTCCAACCCTTCAGTTCATACAGGGTCCAATTACCACATCCATAGATTTAGTCTCACACCATTTATTAGCGAGACTTTATCATATCGATGGGGCTATATAAGAAGCCTCACCCCTCCTATAACCTTTGAGAGAGAGGGTAATAGAAACATCAACCCTTTGAGGTAATTCTCTTGTGGTTTCATCCCACTCCTTATGGTATGGAGTAGGGTTCCACGTAAGATCTGGTGTTCTTTCATGTTCTTTATCATTCTATCCCTGATTACGCTTTCGCATTATCATTTTCTTTAGAGGACAATGGTCACTACATGTCTATCCCATTGTTTGAGCTCCAGACAGGAATACCAGCAGGCATGACCAAGATGTAGCCTTGAGTTCGACGGTGGACCTTCTGGTTTTGGTCCTTCTATTGTTGGCTTCCTTCATGAGTGTTTAACCTCTCTTCTTCATCAAATGTAGTGGTTATCTTGGGCTTGCCCCCCCTCCTAGAGAATGAATATTTCTAAATGGAATAGAAGGATTCATGGTAGTCGAGAATTACTAGCCCATCGATACCCTCCCCTTGAAAACATAGACGAGCCCTAGGGAGTTAGAAATGGATGGCTAGAACAAACCTCTAAGCTCCATAGTGTGATGGACAAGGTACTTTCTAATGCAGCTCGTGCCTCATATTAGAGTTGCTTTGTGCGCGCAAGGGCTTTGAGTTGATCTATGCTGCATTGCTCGTTGCTCCTCTTCCTACGTGGTTGTTGCTATTGTGGCCCTTCAGGAAGAGGTAACCATTGGGCAAGAGAGACGACGGGTTGCAGGAGGATGAGACAAAGATCAAGGGTTAGTTCTTCCTACAACATAAAAAGCAATCACAAGTAGTCATGATAACAATTTTTACCCTGCATTTATGACAATTTAAGGCTTAAGCCCAACCAGGGAGGCTATTCCGGGTTCTTCACATGTTAGGTGCCCCTCCAACTCATTAGTCGCCTCCTAAAGCATGAGGAGAAGAACTTTTCAAATGGAGGAGTGTCTATTTCACTAGGTGATTGGGTAAGTGGGTTGTTAACCAAGGAAGCCTGGTGAACAATAATTGGCCACTTCAACCTTCAGAGGGGTTACGTGACCACAAAAAAATCTTGAAATGATGGAAGATCACAAAGAGAGATTGCCATACATGTGTGCATCTAATGAAAAAAAGCAGCTAAAGGTGGGATCTGACCTCAAAAACTGCCACTGCTGCGAATGAGAGTTCTTGTAATACGGTTGTGGAGTCATTTAGCCTGACATTCATCGTCTTAGTCTGACAAACCTTATAGGAAGTACACGAAGAAGACTCTCCCCTACTTCAACATGGTGGAACTTACTAATATAGAAATGTTTTTTTTAAAAAAAATATTAATTGCTAGTAAATTACCTCAAAAAACTATTACAGAGAGATTGACAGGAGACAGGCAACAAGATGTGCCGCCAATCTCTTTTGGATGGCAAATCCAATTCTTCGAAAAACAACATCTATAGATCATGGAATGATAATATTGCTATGCATAATTCTTTGGACCCTTTTCAGGATCCCTACTGCTTCAGAAGCCAAGAATCCGAAGGTGTCAAAGCCAAAAGGAATGAATACATGTTGATTGTCAATACAAGCCTTCTCGTGCTTAGCAACTTTAGCCGAGGTAACTTTTTGTGCAGCGTATCCCGCAATAAAATCACTCCTTATCGGACTCGCCAATGGAGAAAATCCAGTCAAATCAACACATGCATGCTTCCCTCCAATCCATCCAAATATTAACACATCTGTTGGTCTGAGTGTCGATCTCCCCTCTTGTGGATCTGTTAAAAAATTCACAGGTGCTTCTTTCTTTGAAGCAACTCCAGCATGTCTGAGTACATCATAAAGGGCATCCCTTACAAAATCATGTATATATTTAAAATCTGGGAGTTCACGACAATGAACTGCATGCTCCCCAAAAGCGTCCAAGCATGATTTGTGGCATATCGGGCAAAGCTCATCAGCTGGAAAAAGAGGAATCATAAGATGATACTTAAAGATAGTACGATAATCAATAGGTGACATATGCATCCCAAGGCTCTCAATAGGAATAGCAAGGAGGAAGTCTTGAGCATGATCAGCCCGTAAACAACGAAAAATTGCTTTCTGTCTAACAGTCATGTAAAACTTAATTTCCATTTCTTCAACAATTTCGCTAAAAAGAGAACTCGCCAAAACATTCTGGGCTTTAGGGGGGACGATATCCTTGTTAGCAAAACATGTAAGATCGAGAGATGGAAGTGTGGTACGTTGGCCCTTCAAAGCGTATAGAAAGTCAGAATCCATACCATGTATCCCACTGTCTCGTAAAATGAGGAGCATGTCTGCATACTCCTCACAAACACGATCCATTGAAACATTTTTTCAATACGATGGCCTGTGCATTTTAGGCATTCAAAGCTAAAATGGAGGATGGTGTTGGCACCTACGGTGTGGATCAACCTGTGTACGTAAGGGGGGATCCCAATACTCTTGTTAGGAACTTAGGAGGAGTCTTTGTCGAGATTCGACTGTGCAGTCATCTGAGTAATTAATTTCATGAGCATTATATTCACTCAATGTTCCTTCACTTTAATTACTACTATTTGCATCTGTTTCATCTAAGGTTACGTTCTCCAGAAGAAGAGAGAGGAACGACACAAATGCAGTTAAATTCAAAGTAATGTTAGTGAGCATTAATGAGCATGTGTTATCAACAAGCGTTCAAAAACCCTTGACTCGGGAGAGCAATATTGCTTCAAAAATGATGTTGAAAATTTTTAACATCTCTTCAAGGATTGTTGTATCACGAATAAAAAATTTAGTGCTTGTGTTATTCGCATAACGTGATTGATTTAAAAAAACTTCTTGTCGGCATTAACCAGTCCCAATGGTGAATCGTATTGGAAACTTACGAGCATGAAAGCATCCATCTGATTTGAAAAATATGACGTCTTTCGGCATTTCTGAGTATTCATATATCTGTTGACATTATTCACGAATTCAACTTCCTTGCATTAATATGAATTGTTCGCTAAATGTCAGTTTAAAAGTATACAACTAATGATCATGATCTGCTTGCCGATGTAAACAACAAGAGATCCACTCTGATTAAACCACTCAAAGGTGCACAACCTTATACGAACGTGCCGGATGGGATAGAGTTGACCACTACAAGAAATTATGGTATTTATTGTGTTTTGTACCATTTTATTTTGAATATTTTTTTATTTTTACTACTTATCGAATCTTATTATCGAACTCCAGTTGTTTCAAACTTATTTATATATACAAGTTTGAGTTAAGTTAAATCATTATTATCGAATCGAACTCGAACGTTCGTTTTCTAAACGGACTCAAACTCGAACATATCCTATCAAATATAACAAATCGAACTCGAATTCAAACTTTCAAACTTTCTTATCGAACCGAATTTGAACATAGGTTCGTTCATTATAGTTCGATTCAATTAGCTGCCCTATAAGTTATGCCCCTAGTTTACTTTAATGGAAAGGCAGGACTATGGGTTCTGTATAGGGGTGTAAACAAGTCGAACCCGTGCGAACCAACCCAGGCTCAATTCGGTTCGTTTAGCATACTTTCAGGCTTGGGTTCGGTTTGGCTCCATAAAAAGAAAACTGTAATCAGGTTCGGTTCGGCTCGGGTAAGGTTCGTTAAGGTTCAGTTCGGCATGTTAAAGGTTCATTTTAGAATAACATTAAATAATATCAAATATGTATGTATTTTTGCATTGATTGATGGTTTTTTGATAACAAAACTTCAACATTGTGTTATATGTCATTTTTCCTTAGATTTGTATGTATCATTTGATTTTAATAACTTCGATTTTTTTATGCTTACTTCATATGCTTTTGTTTCTTGGATATTTCCCAAGGGACTGGTGTTTAGCGCTGTATTTGTTATATACTGTATATATTTGTGGTTTTTTCTATGATGTTGCCAACTGAAGTGCACATGTTCTGGCTTTTGGAATGAACAAAGAAGGCAGTGGTAGACCCTCTAAAAAAGGGTTGTTGATAAAAAATATCATTAGAGACAACAATAATCAAGGTTGGAAGGGAAAAAAGAGACCCATACAAGTACAACACGTGATGTGCCAGTGTGCCAACGAGAGGGAAGGGGGGTTGAGATGAGTGGTGGGCCTGCGACGTGCGTGTGTCTTGCGGTGTGCGCACGACCTGTAGCGTGCAGGCCGATGGCATGCAAGCGAGAGGCGAGGGGGGACGACCGCACGAGACGGGCCTGCAGCTTTGCGTCGCTACGTGCGGCCTGCAGACCGGCAGCGTGGGGGCGAGAGGAGAGGGGGGCGATCGTTGATCGCAGTTCGTAAGGTGGGGAGGGGATACGGCGGCGTCAGAGGGGATGAGGTGAGTGTTTCATGTGGGTTTCAGGAATAGGGATTGGATGGGTTTGGAATAATAAAGGAATAGCCCTTATGTTATGATAGAGTATATTTTTTCCTTATATATATACAATATATATGTATATATACTTTTATGTATGTGTGTAATGAACTTTTAATGAGCCAAACCTGAGCGAACCTATATTTTGAGGTTCGGTTCCTTTATTTAATCGAGCCCAAACTCGTGTTCAGGTTCGGTTCGTTTACTTTCGAATCGAATATGAATCGAACTTTTAGTGAGTTGAATCTGAACGAGTGTCGAACCTGAGAATTTTCTGACAGCCCTAATTCTGTAAGAATGTAGGCACATGATGAATCCATGATTCTTCGCCTTTATTCTTTCATTTTGGTTAAAATCCTTGGTAAAATACATGTAAATATCACTAATTCCTACTAATTATCATTTTAACTACAAATGTTAATATTATATATTTAATATATATTTTATCCAAAATAAAAGAATAAAGATAAAAAGAAAGAAAAGAAAAGAAAGTTGTAGATATAAAATATATATAGACCAATCCTAACCCCCAGACTAGGTCAATATTGACTTAGACAATCTAATTTATATCAAGCAAATCAAGACCAAAAATATAATTTATCCATTGTACACAATCTAAATATTTCACCTATTTTATTTATCACTTAGACAATCTCAAATCGAAACACTTTATTAAAGTTGATCACAAAAATATATATTAATTTATAAAAAATATCAGAAAAATAATTCGACACAAAATAAAATATCATAATGAACCGAAAAAGCCGTAAAAGTTGATTTTCGAGGTTTATAAATATTTATAGAAAACTCCAAATGGACCAAACTCACTTTTAAACTTCATTTTATACATAATACTATTTATTAAAAATATCAAAAAAATATTAGAATAAAACATGTGAGTTTTGACATTTGGGACCCGTTGTATAAATGTACTATATGTAGAAACTTCTCGAATTTTTAATTAATTGATCGTAAATGTGATTAACTTAATTTCTTTTTCTAAAAATCTTCTAAAAATGTATAGATAAATATAAAAATATAACTAAGTCAAAATACCAATAAAATCCGAAGCCACGAAGCCGTTACCTAAATTTTTCGAACCTTATAGCTCGACCGTACGAAATACGAATTGGGCAAGCTCAGTTTTAAAATTTGTATTATTTAATTATCTACAACATAACACCGATTTCACTAAAATCAGAGTTAATATGAAAAACACGTGTTTTGGGATCGTATTAGTATATTATACAATGTACTATAACTTTTATTATTATTTAGTATGTTAATACTCTATTCTTAAATTATAAAAAATAAAAAATTATTTAGTTATTATTTAAGTATTTAATCGTATACTTAATTATTTATTAAATGATTTATTTAATTATTAATTACATATTTAATTACTTAATTAATTACTTAATTATATCGTAAAATTATTTAATTCTTAATTTAATCAATTATTAATTATCAATTTAATTTATTTATTTATTTTTATTAATTAATTATTTTTTATTTTTTTCCTTCTCTCTCCTCTTTTCTCTCCATTCCTTTCCTTTTTCTTCCCTCCTTCCTTCTTCCCCGACACCTCACCTCTTCTTCCCTTCTTCTTCCTCTGCCCGTTGACTAACCTCCCAGTTGTTCCAACGGCCGGCCGGTGGCCCAACCACCCCATTTCCCGTCACCTCTCTGCTATACCAACCGTCTCCTTCCCTATAAATAGGGCTGAACCTCCATTATTGGCGGGATCCACCATTTCTTCTTCTGGTCTCCCTCAATTTTGGTGAAAGAGTGCGAGTGACAGTCGTGTTCCGACATCCTGTCGAGCAGCGGGTGGTTGAGAGGGTGAAGAAAGGCATGATCGACGCCGATGTTGAGGTTGAAGCTCCGCCGCGCTTAGCCTCCGCACTGCCGAGCGTTGAGGTAAGGATCGTCTGGAGCTTCGAGCTCTAGAGCCACAGACAATCATGCATCGTCTGCTTCCATCTTCGTCCAGGTTAGATTCTCACTCTAGAATCCTTCTTCTTCTTCTTCTTCCTATTGCTTCCTCCTATCTATCTTCCTTCTTCTGATTTTCCCTCTTATTTCTTGTCTTAGTTATATTGTTTCCCTGTTGTTTTTTTGATTCGAAGTCCAAGCTACGAATCCATTTCACCATCTAAAACCCCTGCGATTCCCTTCTATTCTCACATACCTAACCACCTCCGGCCACGCACGATGGTCGGAGATCAGGAGCTCAATCCCCCGCTTCCATCGGCTCTTCTTCTCACCCTTTTGTGTCTTAACCCCTGGCCGAGGTCTTTCGACTTCGAATCCTAATATTCCTTGCAGGTTCTCATCATTAAAGTGAATCATCGAGAGATAAATAGGCAATGAGTGAGGCTCCATCGATGGAAGCATCAGGAATATCGAAGCCAATTTAAACACATTTGAGTGTTTGGATCTAAGGATCGATCTATCCTGGAGCATACCACCGTATCCGATCACCTTCACTTTCAAGCATCATGAAGGAGCAGATTCTCATTATGTTTTAATGAAACTTGAAGCGAGATGAGCAAACTAACTTGGACCTAATCGTGGTCTGAATTTCATCGCATCCGACCTTCTCACCGCCTACGAGAAAATCTGATTTTCAACGCCGCCACACCTCCAACAATCATGCGAGCCATGATTGTCGCTGGACATCGGACCACTATCTGGAAAATGAACCAACACGCACGAGCTCTGTCGTCGTAGCCTCTTGGAATCGTCACTTTCGCCGGAGATCACCTTCTGATTCAGAGCATTGCGTCGCTATTCGCATCGACTCTCTGATTCGATAACCAGTAGACCTTCATTGAGCCATAGGAGCAGTTTCAAAATAGCCACCCCTGACAATTTGGGGAAGAACGACGCCCCCTCCAGATGTTACAGTAACCGTCCGATTAGCATTCGATCGGATGACCTGGACCCAACCATATGTTGCCACCACCTTAAACCCGCCACCTCATGTTAGAGCACGCACACGCTTCACGCGTGTGTTGGAATATTTTTTGGGCATTTTGCAGATAAGCCCTCGGCATTTCTTGAAATCACAAGTAGGTCCAGACGCTTTGAAGTCACATGCCTAAGCATGTGGTTTCTGTTATATTTATGTGTAAACCCTCATATTTTCATGAATTGCAATGAGAACCAGGTGCTGGAGAGCAAGTACCTAAGCACGTGAACTTTAGACTGATTGCAGGACGCCCTCCAACTTCTTGCATATTTACACGAATACCCACATTTTCCAGTTTTAATACATATACACGCTTATACTGTATAGATTATAATACATAATTAGTAAAGTACAAAGTATAAAGATACAATAAAAATACATAAAAATATTGTATAATATACTATATAGAATATTAAATAAATTCAGGAAAAAATATAAATAAAAATATTTCTATTTTTCATAAATCTTTTAAACACTAAAAAAATAATAACAAACTTTAAAAATTCATAAAAAATAAAAATGCCTTTAAAAATCTAATCAAAATTACCTAAAAATTAAAAAAAAACAAAAATGAAATATAAAAACCAATAAAAAATACAAAGTACATAAAAATATATAAAAATCATAACTAAATAAATAAAAATCATCCAAAAATGCATAGCATATCATATTAAAGATAATTTTACCTACTTTCCATTAAAAATAATTAAAAATATTTTCACATTATTTTCAATCCTAGAAATTCAAAAATAAAAAATCTATTTTCAATAAAAATTCAATTTTCAACATTAAAAATAAATCAAACCATAAAAATCCTAAAAACCTTCTAAAAATTCTTTAAAATAGAAAATAAAAATAAAAACATAAAAATAACAAAATAAAAATCAACTAAAAATTTAAAAACATTTTCTAAAATAATAAAAAATTACAAAATACATGAAAAATCATAAAAATATGATAAAATTCATTTAAATTCCAATAAAAATCTAGAAAATATCTAAAAAATAAAAATGAGAAAAGTCATAAAACCTTAGTTTTCTATAGTAACTCATAAAACCTTAGTTTTTAATAGTTAACCCTAGTTTTCAATAGTTTGCCTCCCTGAGTTCGACACTCCTATACTTTATCTCTATACATCAAAGTTTAGGAATATAAATAAAATAAATAAAAAGATTAACTCAAAATTAATCTTTTCTACAAAAATTTCACCTGGTCAATTCAACGACACTGTTTTTCTTTTAGAATAGTAGATCAGGTGGTTTTTTAGGGCACAACTGATATTACAAAAAGTGAGGGGCATAATTAATGTTACTAAAGTTAAGAGGGGTATAAATGTAAATAAATCCTTAAAACTTCACAACTTCCATTTCTCATGCATGTGTTGGTACTGTTTATTTTGGCATGTACTTAGATACTCCTCTATATTTGAGTGTTTAATGAATAAATTTGATCTTTTTTTTAAAGAGAGAGAGAGAGAGAGAGAAATGATAACGTGCGACCTCAAATAGACTCTTATACACAAGTAACTATGTGTAGAGCCACGTTAGATTTGCACATAATAGATTTGCCATTATTTATTACTTTTAGATAAGATTAATGTGTCATATAGACTTTATTTTATGAATATATACATGTGTTTTACCAAGGATTTTAGCTAAAATAAAAGAATAAAGATGTTGAATCATGGATTCATCAGCTAGATATGTAGTATTCTATAATAAATACATCAATATATAGTAAAAAATTACAAAATAAAATATTTGTATCTTTTTGATACTTTTCTTTTCTTGAAATTTTCTTATAATTTTGCTATTTTTTGTATTTTTATTAATTAAAATGGTAAATAGGGATAATAATGGGCTGGATTATTTTGGAATTTTAAAATACATAAATACCTCAAAATTTTCTAAATCTATTTTTAATATATAATATAGATAAAATTTAGAAATAATTGAGTTTTTAAATAATTTTTAATGATTTTTGTAAGGTTTTTAGTGTTTTTAATTTTTAGTGTTATTCTTTTGTATTTTTTAACGATTTTTGGTCTGAGGTTGCAAAATACAATAATAAATATACTTTAATTTTTTTGGAATTTTCAAAATATTTTTCTATTTTTTTGTACTTTAAATGAAACCAAGAGAAAATGCAATATTTTTTGTATTTTAAAATAGGAAAATATTTTTAATTAGCTCACAAAAAATAGATGTGATTTAATATAGTCCCATGCACTTAAAATAGTTTTCCTAAAATTTCTAAATGCAAAATGCCATTTTTAATAATAAAAAAACAAGAAATAAAATTAATTATTTTGGTAGGGACCTAAATGTAATTAAAATAAAACTTTAATGCATTCTAGAACACTTCACCAAAGTCCAAGAGAATACATGCAACATTCCCTTAACATTAAATAAATAACATGCTAGCAGGGGTATTTTTATAATATCCTCAAAAGTTACAAGATTTGATTACAAATTTTCCAAAAATATAACACAGAAATAAGAATTTCTTGGACTAAATAATAACATTAACATGTAGGGGGATCTTTGAAAAATATCTCAGCCCCTGATGTGGATTGGACTTGATTGTAAATAAAATAAAGGTAGGGGCTAAATTTTCAATATTACAAAAATAAATGAACTACAATGAATGCTTGTCGACTAAAATTAAAATACAAAAACTAAGGGTATACAGGTAAAATTACACCTCTTATGTACTGATGGGCGGTCAGATATGCTTCACTTGCCATGTGGATGACCTTGATCTCTCAATATTGGTTCACGTTGGATGGCTGAGATTAGATCCCTCGGATGGATTTGATGGCCGAGGGCTCCTTCATCGAATGGTGGGTGCTCCACCTGGCGTCGACTCCTGATCAGATGGCTTGAAGAACATGAGAAGAATTGGACTTCGGTGAACTTCGAGAGTCAATCCTAAGTGGCTCCGACCTCCTCCCTCTTGTTTGATGGCCGGAGAAGGTTCATGGGAGAATGTCGGAGCTGCTGGAGCTGTTAAAGAAGAGCTAGAGCCCAGCGATGGGGCCTTGGAGGTCGGAGAAAAAGATGGCCTCCTGGACCTTTTTCTTGGAACAAAAAATACCTCTAACGAGGCCTTTATCTTTCTTGACCTACATGAGAAGCTTACGTACCCCAAAATAGCAATCCATAGGGTCTTATTGCGTGAAGATGGAGTAGAATCGAGTCGAGGTAGCGTTCTCCAGTGAGTGGTGGCATAGGAGAGCAGATTTTCTAATCGAGGGTTGATCATAGGGAATGAATGGGTGTGGGATGTAGAGAACACGATGGGGAAGGACATGTGGCGGTCAACGGGTTCGGAACAATGGCGGAAATGAAGGAGAACGATGGGTAGAGCTTACAACTCTGACAAACTACGAATGGGGATTTTACGAATTAAAAAAAGAAATTACATAAAACTAAAACCCAAACTATGTTAACGCTAGGAATGAAAAGATCAAGAAAAACTAGGATACTACCTGCAGAATAGGGAGCCAAGGTGGAGCTCTGCCTGAGCTACTCCGACAATCGCGTATCGCCACCTCCGAACCAATTCCTCCACACCAAAGGCTCCGACGAGGTTGTTGCAATCACTAGCAAGCTTGACCACGAGGAATCTTGGAGATTCAAGGGTAGAGTGGGATCAAATTCAAAATGCATTCGGCGAGGTGTTTATGTACAGAGGTTGGTTTGACCGAGGCTCCTATTCAATGCATTGATCTATCAATCGAGGAGTTATTGGTGCGTAAAAGAGAGATGATCGAGGAATAAAAGTCAAAGAGGAATCGATCTAAAAGGATGAAAGAATCGAAGGGGGAAATTGAGGAAAGACAGAGGTGTAACACCCGACATGAGCTGACTTAGGGAGGCCGGAGAGTTGATCAAGGTCAGCTAGGACCGATCTCCAATTGGTCCACGTAGGACGCTAGACGACAAAATAAGGAATTAAACCCTTATTAATTTAAATTTAAAATATTAATTTATTTCTATTATTTTTTATCAAAATATAAACAAATGTTTATTATTTTATGTAGTATTTTATTATGATTTTTAATTATTTATTTGTGTTAATTTATTAGGCGTTAATTTTTACATGTATAATTATAGGTATATTTAACTATATCTTAAGTATTTTATTATTTTATTATTTTATTATTTTATTATTTTATATACAAAATTTATGTATTTATAATTTATTTAAATACACATTTAGCTGTTTTTATAGTATTTTTTGAGTTTAATTATGTACTTAAGTAATTATGTGTATATAATATATATTTATATGATAAGTATGCTTATTAGTAATATACATTAGTTATTTTAATGTAATTTTAATTGTTTTATTCTACTTTTATTATGTACATGTATTTGAAATAATATTTACAAATTTATAAAAACATAAGAATGTGAAAAATATGAAGAATAAATACATATTGTTTTATACATGTATATCGTATTAGGAGGGCCCAAAAACCAACTTATGCATCTTAACTCCAAATTGAATGAACTAGCTTCATTAAATAGATATTTAATTTTATGAACAATAAAGGTGGGTTTGGTGAATTTTGATCTTGTATGGAGAAGATACATGTCTGAGAAGTTTTCTTTACGGCTTTTTATTCTGTCAAGTATTTTATATTTTATATTCTTTAACTTTTAATTATTTACAAATAAGACCACTATCCCCTTCGTCCTCCAAGCAGCACCCACCTCGTCCTCCCCTTCATCCTCCAAGCAACACCCCCACCCCAGGTCTCCGGCCGCCTCGCTTCCCACCGCAAGCCCTCCACCCCCTCCTCCTCCGCCTACAACCCCAGGTCGAGCCCTCCCTTCCTCCCCCGGGTAGAAGGCCCGCCCGCAAGCCCGGCTCAGGTCGGAGCCCCTCCTCCCCCCTGCCTACCTACAAGCCCAGGTCGAGCACCTTACCCCCACCCACCCTCCTGCGCGCCTCCGACTGCAAGATCCCAGGTCGTGCCCCTCGGTCGCGCCTTCGCCTGCAAGCCTAGGTCAAGCCCCCCCCCCCATTCCCACCCCTGGCTCAGGTTGGAGCCCCCGCCCACCTGCGAGTCTGCCTCAGGTCAGATCTCCCTCCTGCACGCACCTCCGCCCTCCTACCCCCGTCGTTGCCCGCCGCCCTCCGTGAAAGACCCCACCTCTTGCTCCAAGCTCTAGAATCAAACCCACCTCCTCCTCTCTTTCCTTTTTTTGATTAATCTCAGTCATTAGATCACGGATTGGGTTAGATTAACTTAGCCATCATGGTCTTATGTGTAATTCATGATTATCGAAGGTTCCTACGGTAATTACGAAATTACTCAGGGTTATGGGTGTAAATATCCCATTAAAAATCAGGGTTTTGTACATTTATTAGCCCCGTACCTACTTTATTCCTTGTCGAACAAGTCATCATGATGACTAAGTCTTAGGATTGAGGGTCATTCAATACCTTTGATATTTCTTTTCTTTCATTTATTCTTTTATTTTAGAATTAAATCAATAATTTTATACAATATTTATATTATATATAAAGAATGCTATTTATGCAATTTAAGGTTATTTGCATGCATTTAATTAGGGATTTGAGGTTAAAATGAATGAATAAACGTGATGAAATGGATATTCATCAGTGACTCATTATTTTACACACCAAATTGAAAATTAGAGAGCCATCGTCTCATCTCTCCATTACCTAAGAAGGTTTTTGCAGTCAGGGCTAAGGGAGGGAGAAAAGACAAAGTAAGGATCACATTATCTTCTCCTAGCTTACCTCACAATTGCAATGGAAGGAGGTAACTCGCGAATCTTTACATATTATTTATGTTGATTCCTTTATGATGCACATACAATATCTATACATTTCTCATGCTTAAATAAATGTCAGTGTATTCTCTCTGTATAGGATTACATATGTCCTATTACACCACAATATGTACGATACTTTGAGAGAGAGAGAGAGCATTTTTAATCATCGCATAGGATCATTATAGGTAAATAAACATATAATCATTACATATTTTCATATATATCAACAATTAAGAATCATTGATCAAAAGAGCAAGAAGTTCATAAAATTCCTTCATAATGCCATAAGCAAGTTCCAATTGGTCATGTCTATAAACAAACAATCATTTATTAATATCTCCTCCATATGAACTCTAAATTCATCAAACTCACTTAATTGTATTTCAAATTATTTTTTATCTAATAAAGGCGGTTCATTTAAAATGAGGTAAGATACACAAGTCGATTTTCTGGGGTACCATTGTACAAGAGCATATGTATATAACATTACATTATTTTATTCTTTGCATTTTTACTCTTTATAATTTTAAATAATTATACAGCTTATATAAAACATTTTAAAAATCTAAACACAAATAAAACATCTAAAATAAATTCAAAAAAATAATAACATGTAATAAATAAACATACTATATCTATAACATGTATAATTGTAATTATTTACATATGGAAACAGAATAATAAAAACCCTAATTTATTTTGCCCAATATTAAGTTTTAAGACCTAATTTATTCTTCACTAATTATACCTCAAATCAATAAACTTTGAACATAAATATTTTATATAAAAATACAAATAAAAATATAAAATTGAGTTCATAGAAAAATAATGCACAGTGTGTCCGAGTCACACAAAATACAAAGCCAGAATTGAAACTTCACATACATATGTTCTTGATACTGTATTAAAATGGATCAAAATCACCTTTAATTGTATATAAATTTTAATAAGCTATTTGATGAAGGTGGTTTTATTTAATCTGGAGTTAAGATGCAAAATTTAGGTTTTGGGCCCATATTATGCAATATACGTATATATTTTATTCAATACATTTACTCTTGGTATTTTTCAATTTTCATTGTTATAAAATTTAAAACACATATCCATAATTAAAATAAATTAAAACCATCAAAATAAAATTAAAATAAATAATTCATTTAAATACATAGGTAAAATATACCAGTATATACCTATAATATATATACATAATTAACTAACCGTACATATTAACTCAGAAAAATACAATAAAAATATCTAATTTTATAAAAAATAAATCAAAACTATAAAATACATAGATAAAATAATAAAATCTATATTACAAATTTAAAACAAAATACAAAAATACATGTATTTACCTGTATTTTACATATAAATAATAACTTGTAATAAAAAGCCTCGTAAAAATAAATAAAAATCTGTATAAAATACTACATAAAACCAAAATATTTTTTATTTTATAACCTAAAATTAATAAATTCATTTACTATTTTTTATATGTGTTACAAATAATTCTCACTTCCCTTTTTTCTAGTTGGTCCATGTGGACCAACCAGAACCCTCAAATTGTAGACCTCGGTCAACTATACAGTCCTCTTCTAACTTCTGTCAGAAGTCATGCGCCACCCCTCTTCTCCCCATTTTCATGCTTCTACCATGTCCCTTGTCCCTCGACCCATTCCATCACTCCATAGCCTGATCATTCAGGATCTTTGTCGACCATATCTCTGTCTTCATCTCTTCATCCATTGTACGCAATAACACCTCGAACTCCTCCCATTCATCAGCATATAACTTCACCCTTATTCACATTTTTGTAGTTGGTTCCCTTTCTTCCTGGTCTTAGCCCTTCGGAGCACCTCCTGGTGATGCATCTTGTGACATGAGCTCTTCGTCGTTCTTCGCAACGAGGAGGAACAACATAGGAGGCGGTTCCCAGCCATCGTCGAAGCTCCGCTCCTAGAGGTTCCATTTCCTTGGCTTCTGACCATGTTGAGGTCTTTGTCTTCACTTCGTAGGTAATTTACTTCCCACATTTCCTTCTAGCGTTTTTGTTTCCTAGCCGATTTAGTGTCGTTTCAACCTTGATGTAGTTCATCGACCATCGTGTACCACTATTCCTCTTTGTTTCGACCCACACCTGCTACCCCATCATCTCGCCCTTCCATTTCTACATCATTCGCTCCATCCCAACCACCTGGATCTTCTTTAGATCAGGAGATCGAGGTCCGCTCCTCTGCCTTGCTTGAGACCTAACTGCCCCTTCCATCTCCACCTCAAGTCCCATCAATAAAAGCCTAGATAGCCTTACCAAGTCTTCATCTTTGTTTTGCTCCAGGTCTTGCGTCTGGAAAAGCCCATCTGAGGGCTAATTGAACCAAGAACAAACCCCCAGGTCTTCTTCCGAGCCCTTGAGCTCCAGAGCCCAATCAGTGGGCTCCTGACATATTTGAAGGCTCTGGGAGGTACAGAACAATGATAGGAGCATGAGGAGCCATTCATCTAGGCTCTAGGTGGTCGAAGATGAGAGCTTCATCAGATCTAAGCTCTCCAAGGGCGAGTTCTTTGTCAGTTATTCCTATGCCATCCTTCACCGTTCGATCAAGAACAGAGCTCTAGAAGGAACATCTATCGTCGAATTAGGTTAAGCTTCGATCGTCAGATCGTTCTAATCCTAGCCGTCTACGATGAAGCGTCATCGTGCAACGAGAAGTCCCCATGTGTCCAAGTAAGGAATCAAAACCGTCTGATCGCGTGCCTCTTTTAGGGGTAATTGCATCAGTACCCTTAATTTAATTTATTTTCATTTTAGTCGTGTAATTAATTAAAGATCGTTTATATTTTCTATAAAAATTGCGAAAGGACTCTCAGACTTCTTGCATGTTACTTTTAGGTCATTGTCAGCTCAGGTCATGTGCCCCCCACGTGAGTGGGACATTTTGCATACATATCCTATCGATTTTTATAATTGTGCTTTAATATCAGAAATTCAAATTTTAGTTCAACCTTTTGGATAATTTTGCATGTGAACATCTGTTTTTTATTTTATTTGAAAAAATATCCCTACTAGCATGAATTAATTTTATTTTTGCATTTCTTTTTATTAAAAATAGCTCCTATGATGTAAAATATTTGCAAAAATGGATGAAAGTTCATGATTGGGTGATTATTCACGCTATCATTTTTAATTACCATTTTGCACACATTTATTATATATTAAAAATCATTCAGATCTATTTTATTACGTGTTTGACTTAAAAAATACAAAAAAATGTAAAACCAAATTAAATATTATAAAAAAAATTACACAATGCTTATTATAGTATTTTATAGCTACAAACCAAAAATCACAAAACATATCAAAAGAAACTCTAGTAATTAGCATACCCTTGCTAATCCTAAAAAAGTTGCAACATATTTTTGAAAAATCTAAAAATATTAATTTCTATTCTATATTTTTTATATATTATTATCTACATAATAAAATTGGTTTTGAGAAATTTTGACTTTATTTAGCATTTTTAAATCTCAAAACAATCCAACCTATTTAAAAAGTCCCTAATTTTGTATATTTTGGACTTTAAAAATACCTAAAAATTAGAAACAATTATCAAAAAAATCACAAAAACATTAGAAAAATATAAAACCATAAAAATACTATATTTTGTAAATTTTTATTGTGTATATATATATATATATTAATATAATAACCTATATTTTATTATATAGTTTTATATAGTTATATATAATTAATACTATTATTAATTATTATAAATACCCTAATATATTTTTAAAACCCCTTAGAAAAAAGGATTTTTTAGGGATATTTTCTGATTTTTTTATATTTACTATTTATACCTTTATATATACTCTTATATACTTATATATAGTATTTATATTTTATATATTCCTTAATTAAAAAGAAATTAAAAATTAGAAAGTTTAAAATAATATATATGTATAAAAAGGATTCTTTTATTTAATTAAAAACCCACAAAACATTAATTAATTGAGAAAATATTGTACATTTATACCTATATTATTTATTCATTATTTAGTTATAAATATATACTTGCTACACCGACTTGGCTCCCTGTATTCGATCCCTACCTGCATGTCTACTATACACACTTGTTCGTAGGGTATAAAAAATTTTGATCCACATTACTTGATTTGCATTGCTTGATTCTCTATATTGTGTGGGTTGATGATTGAGATAAACAAAGGTCTTTGGGAGCTGACATTGCAGTGACTAGTGGTCCCGCCTTGTGTGGACCACAAGATAGTCCCTCGGGTATTTCCGATTTTTTTCACCTAGGTCAACCCTCCCTTCTTCATGTAAATTCCTCGTTCTCCAATTTCTTCTTATCGGTCTATTCTCCCTTTGACCTCTCTCTCTCTCTCTCTTCATGAAAGTTGCATCCCTGACAACCTCGATTCACGCTAGGATAACATCTCAATCTGATTTTCATTGGGCTAGTCGTAAACCCTAGGTCAAAGCCATCCACCTGCTGCCTTGTATAAAATATCATAGAACACCATTGAGCTCAGGGAGCTCAATTGTAGTGTGTAACCCAAACCCTTAAGGCGAGCAAACTTTCTGGTGATATCAACAAGATCCTCCGGGTGTTAGTGAGGATAAGGGCGTGGTTTGAGTCGCCCAATCGCCAAACATCTTCTCTAAGAGAAGGACCTTTGCTCCCATGTCTTCACGACGGGTATGAGCTACTGGTTAGGTTATATAGCTTCGCATCTTGATTCTTAGTGTAATTGCACTTTTCATATCAAGTCTTTTGGTCTAGTTTCATGTATTTTTTCAAATTTGAATTTCATCGAAGCTTAGAGCTCCAGCCATCATTTCATCTTGCTACACACTGTCTCTAACTTGTCTGATCACCCCATCACCTTTCCCAACATCTTACCCGTTAGATCCATCCATTTGAACCATCGGATCTTGCTCAGATCTGCGAATCAATATCCCTTCCACCACCATCGTCGTAGACCCATCTCCCTTCACCATTTTTGTGTTTGGCGCCATTTTAGTGGGTTGAGGATACTCCCCTTGAGTCCAGGGATGATTTGTGAAGGTCTAGGCACAAAAGGACTCCTTCTTGAGAGAATCAAGGACTTGCAATTCATTCCATGATCGATCGGGCTTTGCGTACTCTCTTAGCGAGACTTGGAACCTTCTCAGAGCCACCATCCGATGCATACTGATGCCAGGAGTCTTTTGAGCCTATCTCCACATTGAAACACCATCGGAGGGGCGAGTAACATCAGACCGAAGAATGGAAAGAAGCCAGTCCCTCCTTGTTCTTCATCATCACCTCCATGTCATTGGATTTTGAAGCGCATCCATATTTGATAGCATCTATTGGATCATCAGTGAAACTACACATGTTTCCACAGTAAAATCGTCATAAGTGGATCGATCAACACCGCTTGATCAAGCGTACATTAGGCATATTGCATACTTTACCCAATATGTTTTTTTTTGTATTTAGTCTATAAACATTCATATGTAGTGTAATAACTTTGGGATATTTTGCATAAGGACCTCATATTTTTGTTTTATTGTACTTTAATCCAGTGCCAGGTCACCTTATGTATCCATACACGTGAGGCGCATGGGCATTTTGTAGGGACCCCTCTAGGTTGCAATATTTAGATTTAGTTCTAAATTTTGTATAATCGGTGTAGTATTTCTTAAGAAAATAGCATGTGTTCCCATGGAACTTATTTTAATTGCAAAACACCCCTTCTAGACATATTTAAATATAAATTTGATTTTTAATAGGTAACTTGTGTGCTTGGCCCCTAGATGTTGTTTAAATGTAACTAAATGCATAACTAGTTCTCAGAAATTGCATATAGGTCTTTGTGTTGTTGATTTAATTTCTTACTTGTATTTTAATTATCAAAAATTATCTCAAGTATCTGGAACTCTATTTTATCATATAAATTTTTTGTAAGGCATTTAAAATTATTTTCTTATTTATAAAAATACAAGAACATTGCATTTTCTCTTGTTTGCTATTTAAAAATCCATAAAAAAATCACAAAATGTTTTCAAAAATTCCAAAAAATCATGTATATCTATTTAATTATATTTCATCTTATGTCCAAGTCTTTTTGAAAAAATATAAATCATAACCCCTAAAAATTGCATAACCCTAAAAACCTTATAAAACTTTGTAAAAATTCTATAAAAATCTAAAAATATTTTTTTATTTCTGAACTTTATTTCTGATATATAAAATATATCAAAATCAATTTAGGGTTATTTTGACAAATACATATTTATTAAACCCTCAACAAGGCTATTGATTTACTGTATTCATTGTTTTATCTTATTTATATATTTAAAAATCCATAAAAATTATTAAAATCCCCTAAAGATCACAAAATAAGAGAAAATCTTTGAAATCCAAAAACTTTTTATTTCTTACATTTTAGGTTTATTTATCTTATTTTAAAAAATCCAAAAACATCTCTTTTATATATATTATCTATATAGTATAGTTAATATCTATATCATTATATATTTTATTTCTAAAAATAAAAAACCTTAAAATTTGTGAAATTAAAATATGAAAATATTGAAAATTAAAAGTCCATAAAATTTATATATTAAAAACCCACAAACATTCCTAAAAAGAAAAGACTTAAAAATAAAAAAAATAAAAACACAAAAAATTATTAAGTAATTAATAAGTATTTTTATGCTCTACTGCATGTTGTCTCTGTAGTTTGACACTCAACAAACTTATACTATACACATATTTTATAGAGTTAAAATAAAATAATTTTGACTCTTACTTGCATTTTGATTTATTATCTTATATTGTGGGATTCAATTGTTGATTGATTGCAGTTATAGAGAGGTCACTTCAACGACTGGTGTTCTCGCCTTATGAGAACATTAGACCCTCGACAAAATCGTGTTCATCAGCGATCGAGGCCGATTGAGGATGATCATCTCAAACAGCAGATGCTACACGATCAAGGACATCCTATCTCAACCATTGACACGATCCATCAATCTCCACCATTTGATCTGGTGGGAGGTCACATTAGCACCATCAAAGCTCCATAGCTCATCCTCTACCCCGATCCTTTGATCAGAAGGACTCAAGGCCATCCATATGGGATCTGGGTCATGTGCGATTCACATGTGACTTGGCAATTTACGCTGAGGCCTTCTTTCATTTCAAGAAATATATGCAACTCTCGACCTTTAGTATAATTGCATGAGATCACTGTAAGTTTGAGTAATTACAAATAAGTCATTGTATTGCAGTATTTATTTTATTTTATTTACTCAAAATTGCATCAATATACATGTATTAAAGTATCATATCAGACCGTCTTTTATCATCATTTTTCATTTTTAAAAATTGTATGTCATAGAAGATTCTACAACTTGAGTACTTATTGGTAATTTTTAGAGCATTGTTTAATTTATTAAAAGTATTATGGTGAATCCATATTTTTATCATCTATGCTTGTGAAATTCTTATTAAATAAATCGTAGCTTTAAAATTTTCTAAAAAAATTGCATTATGTAGAATTAGTTGATGCTCTGTCACCTATCCAAAATCATTACTTTTGCATGCATACTTTGTTCTGAATATATTATTTTGTGATTCAGGATTATTTCACTCCACACTTAATATTTTTACAAAAGAAAAAATGTACTGGATTCCTGTCATTGAGTTCTATTTTGAATATTTTTATTTCTAGAAAATATTGATGTTTGGTATTTAGTAAAATTAAATTACTTTAGATCACTTTGTCTGTATTTATATTCATAAAAATCACAAAAATTCACATTGAATCACCTAATCGACCCATCTTCTTGTGAAAGAAGTAGAATCCTAATTTGATACCTGATTCTAGTCAATTAATCCCTAGGTAAATGATCTCATAAAAAGAGAATACGGGGGACCTGATCTCATAGCTAGCATATAGTAAAAGGGTGATTCTTCAGTTCCTATCTATCCTTGGTGTTAAAGGGAGATAGACTGAATTATGAGGGATTTTCCAGGAACATAAATCGAAGATGCAAGATTTGAAGGTCTCTGATCACCAACCTACACCACCCATCTTTGCCTTATGGATACCTAACCTTCTCTCGTGATTGATTTTCCACCTTCACAGTAGCTTGATTTTGCATACATTCACATTCATACAAAGTTGTATTAAATTTGGACTTCATTTGACTGAAAATTTGCAAAATCACTCATGTACTTGGTCTCTATTGCATTGCTACATATATTCACCTAAAAAATCAAAAATATTCTTCTCTAAAATCTAACATTAAATTATTTGAAATTAAATTATGAACCACAATTATACTTCTTTGTGTCGACCTTGGGGTTTTCCCATGCTAAATAAACATTAGATCACTTTTTCATTATTTGATTAATTTCTCATTATGATTCATTTTTGATAAGTCACTGATTGTCCGGCTACAACATTAAGAACTACAAATTAACCTAGGATAATTTGGTGATTATCATAGCCACAATAGTACCACCACCAACTACCACAAAATCAGTCACAGTATCAACAAAAGCATCGCCATTTATACAAAATTCCAGCATCATGACCCCATTAGTCTAATAGTATTTCTTTCAATAGCAACCACCTCGATATCAAAATTTGAGGTAATCCATTTTTTGGTAGGGATTCATACTTGATACATTAAATACCCCAAACTCATTGGATCAAATGGTACCCTCCTGAACACGTTGTATGCCAACTACAATGTCAAGATGGAGAAGGTACAGTTGCACATTGAGGAGCTGTCCTCTCCAAATACAACCATACTAGATCAGAGTCAACCTAACCAGAATAATGTTGACTTCTAGAACAAACATTGGGCAACTGATAAGGTATAAAGCATCAGCATTTATCCAGCCAAATCCAGTAAGAAACATGAGTCAATAGATTATCTATTATCATTTATCTCATGAACATATGAAGCTATGATAACTGAGGGGTTGAGGAATGAGCCTACAAGCACATCAGTTGGAACTTCACAACCACGTGAGGAGGATCAGCAGAAAGAGCATCCCATTTTGTCTTCACCACTTTCATCTTCATCAAAAACACAAAAAACAAAGAAAAATATAAATAGAAAAAGAAGACAACATGAGTGATGCTAAGTAGGACAAGTAACAGAAGCATGATACTGATTCCGAACATAATAAAGACGACATTTTGTATCAAATGATAGCCTTGTACATAGTGATTCTATGGCAATCAATGTTAAATGTTGATTTTGATACTATTTTGTAATAAATAACACTTCCTCTAATTTGAATACAATGGAAGATTCTATTTCTGTTCCATTTATTTGCACAATGCATTATTGAGAGGATAAAAGAACCATAAAAATACCAAAAGCAGCCACGTTAGTTTGTAGATGGAAAAGCTGCGCACTAGAGAATATCTTTTTGAAGTTCTCATTGAAAGAAGCCTTAGAATGCTTTGATGAACTCAAGAAAGAACTCAAGGTGAGATGCACACCATATTGCAGGAAGAGGACATTTAGCATTGAGCATTACATGTTGACTAAGGCCACATCATGTTGAATACAAAATTATCTACCATCAATGAAGAAGGGCTCACAATATGTAAGTTGCCAAGTTATCCTAAAGACCTTTGACTGCAGTCTATCGGATAACAGTTCCTCGATCAACTTAATATCATCCTTGCTTCTCGGCAAGATTGAGTTGACCCACTTCACAAATCCCATGTGATCCTTCATTTTGTTGATTGATAGTGAAGCGACCGAGGGTGCACTTAGGTATGTTGTCATGATTGTGGAGGGAATACAATTTCTAATGGACTTCAATGTTCTGGACATAGATTTGCTCTTAATAGTTACAACATAGATCAATCATTCTTGGAAGGCTTTTTCTTGAAATGTCTAAGACCTTGTTCGATCATAAACTAGAAAGGTAAGCATTTATATCCAGTGGGAGAGTGCACAACTAGAGATAGTCAAAGGGGATCAAATTATACCAGCTTCATATGTGAGCTCTGACACTTTTAGCTTTGTATATGACCATTATATGATGAATAAGGAATATTGCGAATTCTTCTAGATTCTATACATCGAGATATAGATCCCATTCTCATTTGTAGAAGAGGGCATAGAGAGTCAGACCCCCTTCTTATATAGAAATAGGAGGAAGCCAATATTACACCTTCTTATCTTCTTTAACTGAATCAGAACATCCAACCGAGGTTGCGAATTTAGATGCATCAACTTCATTTGATGAACTCTTCGGTTTAGATGACACTGAATCAAGTATGTACATGTAGGATACATATGGTTAAAGCTAGGTTGAAGTCGAGTAGGTAACCAAATCATGTGTGGATACTTTTTGTGATACATTCTATGATCTTGAGATGACTTATAACCAAAATAAGATGGTATGTTTCCCGTTTCAAGAAACAATTTTGACATTAGCATATTAACTGAACAGTAGTCAGAATAACCTTAGCAGAACTCTATTCCCTTACCAGAATTGAAGATTTTACTCCCAAACTTTACGTACACCTTCATTGTGGGTGAGTCCAAGAGGTACCCGATCATCATTTCATCTCGACTTAATGATGACCAAGAATCTCTCTTGCCAAATGTTCTTGAGAGAAATCACAAGGTCATTGGCTGGAGTGTTTCGAGTCTCTATGCGACTAATTTGTCTTTACATTCGTACAAGATCTATTTGGACAATTATTCCAATCTTTGCGATGTTGTCAATCAGGAAATTTTCAAGTGGCGCGAAGTTGATTTTCTTAATCCTACTTCCATATCTAGTGGATGAGTTCACTCCAAGTAGTTCCAAAGAAAATAGAGACATGTGATCAAGAACAATAAAGGAGATGATATACTGACCCAAGTGCCCACTTCATGGTATATCTGTGGAAATTAGCAACGCCTGAATGCAACTACTAAGAAGGGTCACTTCCTCTTCTTCTGATCCATGATCCAAGTGTCATATTTTCTCGCACCTTCTCGATTTTCACTGTTCTCTAATTTCCTGAAACATTTTCCAGACAATCAATTCTGACCTTTGAGTATGACTCATGAACACGAAGTCCCTAAGGAGTAGAAAAGTATTTTAGATGGGTAAACATATGTGTAGCAGGGGAAGTAGACATATAAAGTGCATGATTTAGAAGACAGAGGGATGAATTCACCCTATGACCACCATCATAGAGTATGTACATGGACTATATATTACATTCTAGCTAGCATTCTTATGAGATAGTCTTTATGAAGTAATAAGTAAGGATACGAAATTAGTCATCTTAAGCCATTCTTGGGCTAGCGTTCTCATGGGAAAAGCTTTTATAATGCAAGTGGGGTGTTAAGAGGTATTCTTCGAATGTAATGGGTAGCATCGTAAGATGGACATTTATCTTGTTTTAAGGGCTCATGGATATGCCTTAAATAATACCGAACAATTCTACATTTGAAGGTTTTTAAATCTGATGTTCATATAACATTATCAACACCCCTCGTATGGAGCACACTCTTGGAGAAAGGCTACACTATCTGTTCCTCTATGCCCTTTAACTTTCTGGGACTTCTTTCCTAATGGGAATTTTCGATAATATGCTTCCTTATACATGTGCCTTTGCTAGTTTGTGGGAAAATGTATGATAAATTCAGCAAGATGGATTCTTTATTGGACGACAATTGAACTTTTCCTTTTCTTTACCATTTTTTTGATGACGCTCTCTTTGTGAAATGTTAAAAAGAGAAGACTATGAATGAACTTCTCCCTCTTAATGTTGGGAAGTGGAACTAGATTCTTGAGAACCTGCTAACCTCGGAAAAGGTCTATCGAGAAAAAATTATTACTTAAATTTCTTCTTCATCGAACCATCATCATGCGGTTTAACTAATCAATGGTAGAATATATATTATCAACTTGTATGCAGAAAGATCTATAATTGGGTCATCTATCCAAGAGTGAGGAAGCATGGGGACTAGAAGGACATGTAGGAAGGTTGGCTATGTGATGGAAACATTGAATTGATCAGCAGCTCTTTTATGCTAGAAGAAGGGGACTTAAAATAAAAACTTCAATAGAAATTACCTATAGAAAATAATCTTTTATATGAATGAATCTAAACCATCCTTTATATCTTTATATGTTAAACAAAAACATGGCTATAATAAAGAATAATTTGAAGAATCACCGTTATATCTTTCAATGTTAAATTTACAACAACAATAATATTCATTGGAAAAGTCAGTAATATATTATAAATTTGCAAATAATTACATAATGATGTATCTTATTAGCGATTAATAATGTAGCAACTATTATACATTACACTCTCAAGATTTTATCTTCTAGTTGTAGCTTAAGTTAGAAACGATTAATATGAAATTAAAGTAAAACACAGCTAATATCGTTGTTAGATAAACTATTGCTAAAAATAGAGCAACAAAGATTGCATTGTTGCAAATTTTAAGAGCAAAAGATAATTTTAAAAAAATTAACACAACGTCGAATGCTATAGCATCTATTTACAAAATAATAATTACAATAAGTCAATTATATTGTCGTGGAATTAATTCAAAGAAAAGTTCAAATCTTTGATATCTATTGTAAAATTTTATTTTGATTGATACGAATCTCATGTGGAAGTATGGGCAAGCCGGATAGGTTACAGCAAGGATCTCTTTTACCTTTATAATGGTAGTTCATATTAATATATTTATAAGACTAACAAGTAAGAATTAAAAAATCATTCAAGTAAAGATTAAAAGTATAAATAAAAAGTTGTGATATAATATTCATAATAAAATTATGTAAACCCGCGTTTCCTTTGCTTTCTTTCTAGATGATTAGAATCATAATAAAAAATAAAAATGCATTGGTATTAATTTCATTTTCCATCACCCCGCGTGTTCCCTTTGCTTCCTTTAACATTTAATTGCAATCACATCAAGATGCCCACCTATTGGATATTGAATGCAATTGCATCCCAACTTCTACGATAGGAATTAATGAGCAAAAACAATGGGAGATTGAGGAAGTCAACTTTCAATTGGGGAATTAAAAAACAAAATTAAGGCACCTTTGAGGAAGCAACGCGGAAAGAGATGGAAAACTTATATTGCAAAATAGTCCAAACTTGATTCATCTGATATAAGCTTGACCAAGTCGTCATTGATATCAAAATAGCCTCCCACTTGATTCGATTCGATCTCAGATCCTATGTAATGTTGTCGGACAAACACACGCTTTTAGTCAGGGTTATCCTTCACATTGAAATTTTTAATTTTATTTTCTTGGTTCCATACAATGATGCAATTTTTATGCATATATGTGTATCTCTGTCCATGTCTCACGTCTTCTATTAAATGCTCCCCTCTATATAGAGGCATGATAGAATTCAAAAGGTGATTCAACAAAGTTTTAAAAAATGAGAGACAAATCGAGGCAGATTTCTAGAGGTGATGTGAAGCATAAGCTTCGAGGCATTCGAGGTATGTCTTGTTTTTAAATGGAGACATCAATATGGTTGTATGTGTACCAATACATGCAAAATACATTCATTTTTACTGTTAAGGGTTTGGAAAAATAACGGTTTTTGCTTCTCTCGTCGTTCTCAAATTAAAGGAGTTGTTTTGTTGAAAGTTTTTGAATTCACCATTAAAATCGACTATTTCATGTGTTATAATCATGACTCATGTTGCATGGGTAGTTAAAAGTTCACTATTAACTTAGATGATCGAGTACTTAATGCGATAAAACAAATGACCTTCTAAGCCAATATTGGAAAAGTTCGTAGTCATGAGAAATTACCAACAAAAAAGTTTTTGGTTTTTGTGACCGAGTTCTTCTCCATGGACTTGTTTGAGGTAGTATTGAAGTTTTTTCTACACTTAGGGCGTGTTCGGTAGGAGGTTAAGGGGGAATGGAATAAGGGGAATAAGCTCCTATTTTCCTCCCAACACGGTTCCCCGTGGTACGACTATTCCCCATTATTTCATCTTATTTCACTCTTATTCCTATCTTTATCCCACCTTACCTACCTTTATTTCACCTTATTCTCCTTATTCTTATCCTCCAGCCGAACGGAGAATAGACCCTTATTCCCCATCCTTATTCCTGCTTATTCTCCTACCGAACGGGCCCTTATAGACAAGTCTGCATGGCATGATCTGACAGGTTTCTGGACCGACTTTTTGGAAGATCTCCTATGGCATGATTTTAGACTTGAAGATCAAACTTTGGGACTAATTTGCTACATTTGGATTTGATTCAGTTTTATTAGGAATTAATGAAGTAGAGATTTATTCTCTTTGGTTCTTCCGCATTAATTCTTTATTTCTTCTTCTTTCTTTTGCACTTTGTTTCTGCACAATTGATGTACATTGTACATTAGGGCATTATCATTCCTCTTACACATTTACACACACTCGTTGATTCACTAAAAAAACTTGCACTCTTCACTTCGCTCACATCTTGTATCACTTAGACACATTCACCTCTGCACACTACACTTTACATACTAAACACATCACTTTCATCACATTTGATTACTATATAGTACCTCTTACTATGTTCTCATTATCTATTATAAAGTACAATCACTTTTCAAAAATCCAAATCAATTTCAAAATTAAAAAATTACATAAAAATATCAAAAACCAAATCACAAAGAAATTAACACCTAAAATAAAATCACATAAAAAATATATTGATAAAAAATACACATCTCACCTTAAATGACAATCACTTTTGCACAAACACCCTCTGGATTTTAACACGCTTAGCTTCGTAACTTCCTAAGTTTGACACTCATGCACTTAATACTCTATACACATTTTCAGAAGTATATATAAATATCAAAAATAAAAATTTGTTTGACAAACCACCTCACGAGTCTGAGTCACAATGCCTCTTCATCTTCCACTTGGTTGATTTTATGCTCGGCTGCTATGGTGGATTTTCTACTACCCTCAGTGAAGATGGAGTAGGGTGGAGACTCTGAGTTGCAGTCATGCTCGGAGGTGGAGTGGAGTGAGGTTCGATGGAGAAACGATTGAGGAAGATGATGTGATGGATGTCAAAGCATGGAGTGGTTGTTTAGGGTTCATGAAGAGAAGAATGGAAGGAACAAGAAAGGCCGTGGGTTTAAAGATAAGGTGGAACACAAGGATATACTTTACAATAAGGTTAAAGAAGGGATGATGGTGTTTAGTGTGCGTCGAGGATTTAGAGCTTAAAGCTTTAGTTGTGGCTTCGGTCCTTCAGATGAACGAAGGAGGAGCTGGGAAGTGATTCAGATGTGTGCAAAGGGTTACAATGTGGCGAAGGGATTCCACAGATCACCACTCCCCTCATTTTGGCCCTACACCAACTGCAACTAGGGATGAAAACGAATGTGAATATATTCGTACCCGATCCGCCATCGCATTCGTTTTATACATATTTTGACATTCGTATTCGTATTTGTTTTAAAATAAATGTGGATATGGATATCACTTTGACAATCGCTAATATTCGCATTCGTATTGGTATATTCATTTTCGTACATAAGTATAGTAATAGATTTAGTTATAATTGTGTGTAACAACATTTTATGATTGTATTCACCATTGGTAATATAATTGTTATGAAATTACCATATATGCTATATCTATTTTATGTGTAAACCATCTTAAACATATATATTTTAATTAATCTATTAAAAATTATGTTATTATTCGTATCTGATTCGTATTCGTTTTAGATTCGCATTCGTTTTTAAGGATATTGTAACACATTTTTTACATTCATCAATATTCGTATCTGCATTAATATTCGTATTTTAAAATGGATAAGGATATGGTGATACATATATTCGTATCCGTATCCGATCGTTTTCATCCCTAACTGCAACTAACATTATAGTTGAGAAGAACTGTAGAATATATGGTTTTTGCGACGAATGAGGGTCTTATTTGAAGTGTCGATGGTTTCATTGGGAGGAACTTCAAGGAGAAATGCTGGAGGAAGAATATATTTTGTACGAGGCTCGACTTGGTGAATGAGTGATCGTGGTTGACAAGGAGTTCCAGAGCTCCATTGGCATTGGAGGCAAAACAAGGAAGTCAGGCATCAAGTGTAGGCACGTCCTTGGAAGAGGAGTGGATTGTAGGAACAAGGAAGGCACAACTAACCAAAGTCAGCTCTTCAAAGGGAAATGGGTTGTTGAGGTAGTTGGTCAATCCAATAGGAGAGGTTGTTGACTAGAAATGAGACCGGGGTCAAAGTTCTTCTTCCACACGGACCAATCAGAAGTAAGGAAGTTTAAAAATAAGAAAAGAAATAAAAAAGAAATACTTAAGGACTTTTAATGGAAAATTCAAAAAAAAAACGTTTTCTCAAAAATATATTACTCTAGAATATTTTAGAAGAAAAATTTTCCCAAAGAAATCTTGGAATAAAATATATATAGCAAACCTTATTTTAAGGTATAAAAATACTTGTTCTTAAAATTTTATAGTTTTTCTTTTGTTATATAGTTAGTAATAACACCAGAATATATAATCATAATAGTTATTATAAGGTAATTATTTATATTTTGGGATTTTATCACTTGTGTCCCTCCAAGATATCGCAATATCAGTTACGCCCCTATCTTTTTGGTAATATCAGTTGTGCCCCTCACTTCTTACTATTTTATCACTTGTGCCCCTCGGGTTAGTGACCGTCCATCTACAGTGCAAACGGACGTTAACTTTGAGGACATAAGCGGTATTAAGTGTAAAAAAAAGATATATGGTCATTTTATACCCTCTTCTTCTTCCTCCTCTTCCCCCATCCTCTTCCTGCTCCTCCAACCTCCTCCTCCTCCTTCTCCGAAACTCCTCCCCAGCACTCACCTCCTCCCATCTCCGCCCCGAGCTCTCCGCACCTCCGTATATTTATCTCTGATCATACCGACGTGGACAGGATATGTCCACGTCTCTTTATCTCACATCCTCTGCTCTCCTTATCGTCATCATCGCCTCTCCATCTGCTTCACTCCAATGGCAGCAGCTTCTACGCACCTCCCCTTCTTCGCCCTCTCCCATCCCCGCAAATCACACTCCCCCATCTCCCTTGCACTAATACCTCAGCACACTTCTTCTTCCGCCGGAAACAACGACGAGGGGACTTTGATCAGCATCCAAAGGAAAAGGGCAAGAGGCGCGTGCCTCGCAGTGGCCGAAAGCCTGGACGTGAGCCCCCTTTCCGAAGAAGAGGAGTCAATTCTCTACCCAAATGACGCACCAAGTGAAGAACCCAAAAAAAAGAGGCCCAGTACGACTGGCGGGAAGAGTGGTTCCCCCTCTACCTGACCAAGAACATCCCCGACGACGCTCCTCTCGGACTCACCATCTTTCACAAGCAGCTCGTCCTCTACAGGGATGGTCAAGGTGTCGTGCGCTGCTACGAAGACCGTTGTCCTCACAGGTATGTCTCGTTGGGTTCTCGATGGCGGTGGCATTCTTTCATAGGTTTCCTGATGTGGGGCTTGCAGATTGGCGAAGCTCTCGGAAGGGCAGCTGGTGGATGGTAGATTGGAGTGCCTCTACCACGGCTGGCAATTCGAAGGCGATGGACATTGCCTCAAGATTCCTCAGGTACATATATCAGCTTCCGCGAGCCATTATGTAATACGAAAGCAACTTAACAGGATTATGTTCGACTACAGCTCCCGGAAGGTGTGAAGATACCGAGATCTGCGTGCGCAAAGGTCTACAAGGTGAAGGACAGCCAAGGTGTCGTGTGGGTATGGATGTCGGAGAAGAGCGACACCGACGAGTCCAACTTCCATGGTTCGAGCACTTCGCCCGGCCGGGCTTCAAGGATGCCTCCACCATCCATGAGCTTCCCTACGACCATTCCATCCTCCTGGAGAACCTCATGGATCCCGCCCACGTCCCCATCTCCCACGACCGCACCGACTGGCAGTCCAAGCGCGAGGACGCGCAACCCCTCATCTTCCAGCTCTTGGAACGTAGCGACCGTGGCTTCGTCGGCTACTGGTGGCGCTCGAGCAACCCCGCCATGAAAAGTCTTGTCAGATTCCAAGCCCCTTGCGTGATCCAGAGCAACAGGGAGGTGGTGGACAAGAAGGGAGGGACGCGATACTTCTCGGCGCTCTTCCTCTGCCGACCCGCAGGGCAAGGGAAGACCTCGCCGGTAGCAAATCATGTTCATCTCAATCTCACGCTCTTCGCGCTTCGATTTCGATCCCGAAAAGTTTGCTTATTTTGTTCACTTTTTTCAAGCGCTTTTTCGTAGATTTTCGACTAAATCGGTGTTTTGCAACCGCTTTTCATGATCTTTTCCGCCCAGGTCGCCCCCTGCCGGTCTCCTCCCTGCGCCCCCAGCCCCGCCGCCCCAGTTCGCCCCCCCTGTCGGCCTCCCCCCACCCCCAGGTCGTCCCTAGCCTCGTCGCCCTGTACCCCAGGTCGCCCATAGCCCCCCGCCCCAGGTCAGCCCCCAGGGTTTTCAGCATTTAGATAATTTTTTTATTAATTGATTCATGAAAAGTCACCGAAAAATTCAATAAAATTCACCATTTGATCCGTAATGAGGGATATATCCGTGAAAATGCAAAAATTTTAAAAATTCGATGGATGCATGAAGGTGCAATTAAGAGAGAGAAATTATGAAGAGAGGAAGAAGAACAAATGGAGGAGGAAGAAGATGAAGAAGATGTGTGGACAATAATACCCCTCTTAACTGCACCAAGGTTTGAAAAAACCATGGTTAAGTCAACTCATTGACGGTCAATCTGACGGAAGGGCACAAGTGATGACGGAGCAAGAAGTGAGGGGCACAACTGATATTACCAAAAAGATAGGGGCATAACTGATATTGCGATATCTCGGAGGGGCACAAGTGATAAAATCCCTTATATTTTTGGTGATTTTTGAGTTTGTTAAATAAAATGGATAGAAAATAGGAAAAACTTGAATTGAGGTGGAGTCTCAATTCAATCATGGTACGACATCTATTTATACCCGTCAGATTGCAATAGACGATCTCAGTAAAAACCACCCTTAGAGAGCCGAAACCACTAAGACTCTATTAGTAAATTTCTATTTATAGGCTACGAGCAGTTCATTCAAAGAAGGCATCAGTCTGTCCTAGGTCTAGTCCTCTTGCTTGCCTCGATCCTTGACCGTCGATCCGCCCAACTTTGATATGTGGAAAAAGAACTCAATTTCCTTCTTCTCAGAATATTGAGTTTCTAGTTCTAGTTCGCCCGAAAAAGAATAGTGAGGGCCAACGAGAAATTGGCGACCCGGAACTGTTAGAACCGGAGAGACGGAAAGAGAGATCAAAAAAGCCTCTCGACAGGAGGCATCAGGGCAAATCCATCAGACTCTTTCTCTTATTAATGAAGACAGATATGTTGTGATTAAATTGAAATCCACATTTACCGCGGATTAGTTATGGTCTAATTGAATTCTCTTTCTTCCTAAAATATGGTTTTTCATTAACGTTCCATTGCCCTACTATTCAGAATTTCTCAACATATCTCTAGTTCTTTTCAAATATTTCTTATCAAACTCCGTGATATTCAATGGAACTCGACGAAATAGCATATTCCGAATTTTACAGAGATAATGCACAGGTAAAGTATGTTTTTCATTTCCCTTTAATCGATATGTATGCAAATCACGAGAACTATTTTAATTTTCGTTGAAAGACGAACTGGTTCTTGAATCGAAGTCGAATGATGCGTTAATATTTTGGGCTTTTATATATTAATATGTGACATTATTATATTTATTTCGTCTAGTTATCTGACGGAGAGGGTGAAGTTATTGGAGTGGTGGCACGAACTGATGATAATTTGCATCAACCAGGTATGCTGAATTACACAGATGTTTCAAAGCACTACAGACCTTGTTCATTTATATGATGTTGAAAAAAAAACTTTTTATTTTACGTAAATTCAGTATATTTGGTGGTATAGTTCATCATTTTACATCAATGAACTATAATTTACACTTTTGAACCTCATTTTACATTATAGGATGAAATATCGCCCTGAATGAGATCGGAATCGTATTACATCAATGAACTACAATTTACACTAAGGGCATTGGCAATCGTATTAGATCGGAATCTGAGATGAGAAGAAATAGAGGTCGACAATGCAAATCTTGCCTCAAATACAATGTTGGACACGATTCTAGAAATTGTCCTAATAACAAATCGGCGAATCATGGTAAATATTTAACATTCATTATTTATTGATATGTTTTTTTCTGTTCACTAATCCTTGTATTTTATTGTGCAGTTGAGGATGACCGAAATTAAAATGAATTGATCAAATTCTTATAATGTAAGAGTATGTTTTTTATATTTTGTTGTAACATTTTATACATCTCATATAAAACATTTTAATGTTGCTTATTATATTCCTTTCATTATGTTTGTTTTTGCAGGATTGCAATTTACTGAAAGATTCTTGGCTGCAAATGAGCTTTGACTTTTGGCTGCTTATCAGACTTAGATTTATTATTTTTATGTATTTCTTTGCTTGTCGTACTGTGTTCAGTTATTGTAAAATTCAAATAATGTGTTATTTATATTGTTTCAGTTCAGATGTATCCCTTTGTGGTATCATAACATAGAGTATTTCAGATTCGTTTATTTTCGTGATGTTAATGTTCCACGTTCAACTTGAGCTTTCAGTCATATAATTTCAAAATCATATTATTTGGATATATTTGTCATTCATTTCATTCTTGTATAATGATGCTATTTTTAAGGTATTCTTACTGTTTAATTATGCTTGCCCTTCATTCTTACTATACGAAATGTATTATAGTTCTTATTAACTGTTGTTTAGTGCTTTGATTATAAAATTGACACATTTCCGTAACTCATGTCAATATTATATTATTAAATATTTCTTACCAACAAACCTAACAATTGCAGTAAATTTCCAGATTATATGAATTCTCTCTGTATATATCTGCTAATATCTGCTAATAAAATCCGGTAGCTTTATTTTATACTCCAGATATATAAGTTTCATATATGTGCAATAGTTTACAATTGTATTCTATATTTTACATCTCTATGTAATATATTACATATTTGCTCAATATTTTATATATCTTTATCATATTTTTATTATAATTATTTTTTCATTATCAACAATTTTAAATCGTAGAACTTATATTATCATTCAACATATTGTAGAAATTAAATGATACGATTCGCTTTTGTTCAATAGCCATGTAATATGTATTCTTATTGTAGTTTAAGTATCGTAGCACTCCTACTTTATTATGGAGATATACTTTTTACAAATAGCTTCACTATTTTACATATATTAATAATATTTTACATATTATTACCATACTTTACATAAATTTTCATTATTTTACAAATAGCTACATTATTTTTACCAAAGTTGTGATTCTATCTGCAAATACAAGTCTAAATCAGCATGAGTAATAACAAACAATTAGTAATCATCGGGATGTGAATCTTTAAAGTAGAAGAAGATTTTCGTCCATTGGAAAACTCTAATCTAACCAGAAAAATCGTTTAGTTGTCGAGCATTATAATATATCTTCTGTCTTCGTGTCAAACATGTATATATTGACTACAACATGTAACAGATAGTCAATGCAAACATAGGTTAATCGTGATATTTAAATGAAATGTTTTGTTCTAAAGAAGTTTTAAACAGAAACTATGGAAACATGACACAATTTAAGACAATTCAACAATACATAGTTCTAAATTAAAATGCAAAAACTTTAAGATTTGTTTATACTATGTTTTCTATCTTTATTACTGTGTCGCCGAGTTCTCTATGTGACCACACGTTAACAATAACGAAGCTATTTCAGCTCTGAATCTGTCAATATCATCGTAGCTGAAATCCAATGCTCTTCCTTCACACAGGTACTCCATCATCTTCATCACGTAGACCCCACAATCCAGACTCTGTGAAGGTTGCTGCGGGCAATCTTGCACGTATATGATTTTCCAACCTGCAAGGCATTCATCTGGAATGTTGTCCATGAAGTACTCCGAAATCCAGCCATGCTGATATGTAATTCAAAAAGAATATTATTAACAATGAATTAAATAACTTGATAAAAATATAAATTTTTATTATGTCATACCCATTTCAATACATCCTTTTTATGGAATTTTATTCCTTTCATAGAATTGTATGAAAGGAACTTTCTCGCTGAAAAATCAGTCACAAGAAGGTGCCAATGGTTTCTTGTGTGGATAACAGTGAAAATTTTCTCCAACTCTGGCATGATTAATCCTTCTTTGTATAGCTCCTCGAGCTTATCAAATTCATTTTCCGTAGCATTAACCACCAGATTCACAAGACATTGCTGAAAAAATACAAGTAAGAATATTAAATTATGCTGATTAAAGATATTTAATAATAATTATATCAGTAATCATAATCTCACCATTTTAAATATTGGTGTGAATACAAACGGGACATGATCGTTAGTTGTGCTGTATTTATGGTGCAGCACGTCCATAAACATGTCGATTATCTACAATATCAAAAACAATTTAGGCATAAACAAATATAAAAAAGTAAATATTATAAATATACGTATCGTATCCTCGATCATTCTTTCGTACAAAAAGTTATGAATATCTCTTCCTTTACAACTCCGATTCCCCGTAGTAAAGTAGGTGGCATTCAATCTAAGGAATTATCTTTAATTAATATTATATATCTAAAGTTAAAGATTTTTTCATGTAAATGTTGAAATTTGTTTTAAAATACTTACTTGTCTGCAGGATCATGAAGAAATTCTTGAATGGTTTTCTTTGTTTGTTATGATACTTTTTCGTAACCAATGAAATCGGTTACGAGATCGCATAGATACTGATTCTTATTCAATCAATTACAGACAATGTTAGAAATAATTAATATCATAATCATATAGAATATACAGAGTTTTGCGAGCAGTATTGAAAATCTACATTCTACGTCATTTGTATTCAATGATACAAAAGAAGTTGTTTTATATTATATGGCTTACCTCACTGGTTGTGTCATCCTCTTGTGTTTCATGATCTTCTTTCCCTTGCTTCTCTGCTTCTTGAAAAAAATTTTCACTTCTCTTCTCTGTTTCAATCTTTTAATTATTGAGCTTTGTTGAACTGTTACTTTTTCCATTTTTCTTCTCTTTGTAGTAGTCTGTGTGTGCACATTTTCTGAATGTGAAATGTCACCAATGTTCAGATCAAAAGAAGGCATGCTAATGTTGATAGCTGAATCTTTTTTTGTGGTATCTTGAGATTGCTGTAGTGAATCTTCATCACAGATTTCAGAAATTAAATTCTGAAGTTTTTCACCGATATCTGAGTCACTATGTTCCAAATCTCCTACGTTGACATCAGCTATATTGCGTGTTGGTGCATGCATGTGTTGATTATTGTTATCAATGCCACCTTCATCAACATTTCCAGATTTATTCCCTAACGTTTCTTTTGATTGCAATGCATTATGACCAAGATCAATCATATCATGATCAGGAAGCATTTTTAGTTTTTCCTTCAGCTCCATAATCTCAGATGTCAATTTATCATTCTCTTTCTTCATTTCAGAATTTATTCTGATGTGTTCTTCATCATTTTTTCTATACGTCTCACTTATTGCTTTAATTTTCTCATTCAGATCCTCTATCTCAATGGAAAATGCATCACACATACATGTTTTTTGTTTCTTTTTTATTACGACGTCTGCAGGTGAAACACAAGCAAGTGTTTTTTCTCACACAATTATTCTAGCTTTTGCTTTCCTTTCTTTTTGAAAACATCTTGTGTTACTGGGATGGGGTTTATGATCAAAATTTCAGGTCTTCTCACCGTAAAACCACCCATTGTAAACTTCTTAAACGGAAAAACATACTCGCCTACTCCTATCGTTACAATTTCATTTTTTTGTAGTTGCAAAGCAGGCAATATCTATATAAACAAGATCATTTAGTAATGAAAATATTGAAATTATGAGACATCCAGTATATTAAGAATCATCTTAACAATGCTTAATTGTTCACAACTAATTGAAACCAATGCTCTGGAAACTCCTTTGATTGGTTCAGCCCACTTCCTTATTCGTGGCCTAAGATCTCTGCTGACCGCAAGGTTTTTGCAGCAGTACTCCATCATCCATACCTGATACATTGGTTTTATTATTATTTCTTTTTATTGATCATATAATAAAAAATATTTTCGAAGTACTCACTCATAAGCAGGCAACACATCCTGTAAGGTAACCAAGTGTTACCCTTGATGAACCTGCTCTTCTCTTCTAAACTCTAGTTACTACGTCATCCATGTTGAACAGTATCATCCTTGCTACAACACCAGACCAGTTAAAGTATCGTGTACCTTCAAGTGATTCTACATAGTGTAACAAATCTTTCGGAAAAGAATAAGAACTATCTGGGAAAAGGAATGTGGCGAACATCAAAAGTATCAAGCATGTAACATAAATAGAGACCGGGTTGTCATCATCTCTATTGTAATAGTCCTCGAGAATGTTGTTCAACTTCTTCCTATTGAAAATCATTCCTTCTTCAAACATTTTGTGAGATATAAAAGATTTCCATTGAAGGTGTCTTCCTCTCACTGTGATTGAGAAACCAGAGCTTGGTAGGCCCAATATTGCTCCAACTTCTTCATCACTGAAACTCACCACCTTATTTCCAAATCTGAAATTCCTCCCTCCTTGGTATTGTTCAACCAACCATTGAAGGTTTTTTCGTTGTATTTCAACATGGCCAATGTTTATTAGCTTCCCAAAAGCCGTCTTTGTCAGAAGTGCTTGTTGTTTGAGCATGGGTCTATGGTTATCAATGAATTGAACAAAATGTTCAATGTAGCATCTGTGTTGTACATACCCTTTGCCTAAAAGTAGAGACAAAAAAACATTTTTGTGGTTGCAATGAATAATGATTTTATTCATACAAATTAAAAATGCAATTTATATTTAAATAAACATAAATCTTCATACTCCCAAAATCATCATCAAGCTTCAGAGGATCCTTATCAACGTCAAATTCTTTTGTTTTGCTAATTGGTAGTTGTGTTCCTTCTGTTCATACCATTTACCAGAGATATAATTTCTATAAAATTGATAAAATATTCTTATTAATTTGAAAATGTACTTACTTTTGATATTTTGCTTCGGTCGATGGATCTAGCGTTCTAACATTGTACCTTCACTGTACTGATCTGAGTCGTCTTCTCGTTCCCTCATGGGTTTAACCAAGTTCGATTGCATCTCCTCCATCGTCACCGGATGTCGTTCTTTTCTACTTAGAAAGTGATTTCTCGAGTGGAGACTCTCTCCTCAATTGATTCGCTAGAAGAACGCCTGCTTCGCCGTCGTCGCCTATTTGTGGTAACCCTCTTCTTGCTTAATTTCAAATTAGGTTTTATGTAACATTATTATATGAATATACTTCATATTTTACTTTCCTAAAATTCAATTTCATTAATTTATAGATCCCGAATTTTGATTTATTGACAATGTCGTATTATTCACAATTAAACATGAGCTTGTTTCTGGTTTTGACTAAAAATAGAAAGAATTTAAAATTTTAAATTACAAATTGATTTAACTTAATCAATGAGTTATCATTAATTTGGTAATTAATTATTACTCGAAAACATCATTTCCCTTTTTTTCTTTGCTCTTCAACCATTGTTAGCTATTGTATCTGTTTGAAATTCATTTATGCTTTATCATCTGTACGTCTAAACAGGTTGGTATTTTATCTTCATCTACATACTATGTTTATTCTTCTTCTTATTTTCATTTGTTCCAAATTCCCGTATATGTTTTCATCAATATTTCTTCACAATTTAAATTTTCAAGATACATGTTTGCTTTCAGATTTTGTTTCTTTGAATGAGAAATGTGTATGCTTCTTTTTCTCGCAAGAAAATATTCAAAGCATTTGCAATCTCATTCTCTAGCGATTTTTTCCTGTTATATATAAAATCAGTAATAGAATTTTTTAAATCCGTAAAACAGACATTGTATATATATCATTGCTTATGTTCTTTTCTGAAAGTATGAAAAATTACTAAAAGAAAATTTTAAAAATGTTATATAATACTAATATCAATATGAGAGCAGTTACATTATATATGTTCTCATTTTATTTGTAGAATTGAGAATATCAGTCCAAGAGAAATATCGAATGGTAGAATAGAAGACAACGTTGTAAATTATAACTTGGTTGTGTAAAATATAAGCCAGTAACGTAAAATAGAAGCAACATCGTCAATAAGTTATGGCAAAATGTCATTATATCTCAGTAAAATTCCATCAATTCTTGTAAAATAAATTGTTCCTTTGTAATATATTAATATAAAATAGTAATTATATCTCATGTCAAGAATCTGAGAATATAAATATACCTTTGTATACGTAACGTACGTATCTTAATTAAACTATAACTTTCTAAAATATAGTATCCTTTAGTAAAATACAGAATGTATACGTAAAATATGATAATTGTTGGTAAACTAGTTTTCAAGTTTGCATTAATTTTTCTCAAGTTATCATAATATCGTTGTAAAATATAAATCAAATTTGTAATTTTGATCTTATATTTTGTAAAATAGAGATATATAACGTATTTCATATTCTCATTTCCTTATATCTAAATTTCTCATTTTGTATATGCGTATAGGAGAGTTTGCAATGTGTTGATCAATTTTGTATTTTATTACGTAACCCAATGTAATTTTATGAAACTTAATATGTGTAAAATTCAATTGAATAAACGCAAAATGTCACGATAGATACGATGTTGTAAAATATGACATGAAGATGTAAAATAGCACAATCATTTGTATTTTCATAACAGATTATTCAAAATACGGTGCTTTATTCAATCAAATGTTTCTGTAATGTTGTGTATTTAAAACTGCATATTTGCTAAATATAGAATGTTTAATGACGTGTATTACTTTTATTTAGCATTAATTTAATCATCCCACATTATAGGAGTGTTAGTTGGCACGAAAATCACATAATGGTTTCAATCTCCTTCGTACACTCTTCATCCCACGGCCTAAGATGAAACCTTTCCATAATCAAGGAAAGGTGCCACCTCAATTCAAGTGCACCCATAGAAAATAATATATATATATATATATATAGGATTTCCTTCCAATAGGACTTGATCCTTCCTGAGTTCAGAAAGACAAGCCCATTTTTTGCACAAAACATGATGATTTTAGTAAAATATGTATACAGATTTTATTACAATGTGTAGTTTTAATGTTTGTATTATAATATGCAGTTTTGTATGCGGTTTTGTATTTATAATGTGTATCTATAATACAAACTATATACGCATTCTACTAAAGTGCTTGTGTTTTATACAAGAAGATGGTGGCCTTCCTAAAATCAGGAAGGATGCATCCTATTGGAAGGCCCCCCTATATATATGTAATGTTGGTCAAAAAGACACACCGTAATTTTTTTATCTATTTGATTTTGTAGTTTTTATATGATTTTATATTTTTAGAATAGAATAAAATATACATAGAGGTAGACAAACTAAAACCATGCGAAAATGATGTAGAATGTGATCTGCACAAAATGTACAAGTTCCATGTATACTTGTATAATCCGTCCCGAAATCGAGCAGGGGATGAACCCCGCTCAATTTTAAAGTATCTTTAAGATCTTAAATGTTTTAAATAATGAATTTAAAAAGTGATTAGGGTGGAATTGATATCCAAATGTGGCTTGAGTTCTCTAGCTAGCTAGGAACTAGGATCATTGGAAACCCTGCCCTAATAGGCTAGCTGAAGTTATGGTTTGGGTGGATCATTTTTCTCCCACTATCTCTCCTTAGGGAGATTAGATGGTACGCTATTAATTATCCTACTGATCGAATTTTACTTGCTACTATTAGGAAGCATGAATGGAATGGGCATTAATGGATCTTTTTCTTATTAGTTATTAATTGGTAGACTATAGGTAGATTTATGGGTTGATAGTGAAAAGGACACGGACATGTGAGGACTCAAGTTAGGACCTAAATCTTAGTCTAAATGATGTGGAGTGTCGTTTTACTATGATAATTATTAACGAGAGGTCATGCTGCAAGGTGATTGATTTCGTCGATAAGGTGAAAATCAAGACTCGCAAAGGTAGTGCAAAGCTTAAATAGATGAAGGTTAGGTTGTTACTCCTTTTGTCCTTTTTGAGGAATCTTTCATGTCCCAATTCTCCTATGTTTAAGATAGCTACTTCTTTTTAAGCCTCTATGATGTGATGGAGAAGCAAAAAAAGAAGCATTTATTTCCATATGAGTAACATAAGGGATGAGAAGGACTTTCCTAGCCCAGCAGAAGAACTCTTGTTTACCATATTGGCAATACAAAGATCCGACCTCTCCCATGATCTTGCTCATTTTTTCTGGTTCACCATCATTCGCTTGAGCCAACATCAGTGGCACAATCATCAAGAGCTTCCTATAGGTTTGAGAAAAAGATGTAACGGGGAGCAGTCCTATTAACAACTAGAGCTGCAAAAGTATTAAAAGTAGCCATCTTTATACATGGGATTGATGTGAGTAGAGGTTTAGTATGAAAGTCCAGTGCAAATGCCTTGATTCTCTCCCTAGTGTGCAGAACAATAGGTTCGACAAGGAGAAAGTAGGGGCAAAGCTGCATCATATATACTAGTTTGAAATTGCCGAGTGTAGTAGAAAGCTTGATTAAATATATATTTGGCACAAAGATCTAGAGAGATAAGTTGGGAACTTGTGCAGAAAAGTAAAAATACATCGAGGCCTCGAGCAATAATAAGTAGGGTGGTGTTTTCATAGTGTCTCAAGGCCTCATATGTAGCGGACAATCTAAAACCTACCTGGATGTTTCCACATGGGGAGCTCGTCTAATATATAATCAAGAAAGATGCCACCTTGGGAAGGGCAAGTACTTGATATATAGTTTCAAAAGAGTGAAGCCAGGTGTTGGCGCGTGATATTCGAGGTTTGGTTATAAATGATAAAAAGTGTCGATTTTATCCCCAAACAATCCTGCAACAAACAAACAAATTTTTTTCTCAAGCTGCAAATAATTATAGAAAATAATATGAAGTAAGATAAATTTTTTGCTACTTATTTACATGTATAGCGGACATGATCGAACTCAGGGATGCTACAATTCACGAGGGTTATTCAAATAATCGATGAAAAATCAATTAAGAGAAAAGCAGAAATCTCAAAGGCAAACTATCCTTGGTTTTTATTGAATTTTTCTCTTTTCTTTTTTTTATTTTTTATTTATTTTTTTATTTTATGATTTTCAATTTTTTAATGATTTTAATTTTGCTTTTTTAACTTTCAAATAATGAACAATATGCACAAGATAAGAAAGACACATATCAAACTCTTTTTGTATTTTTCAATTATATGAAAAATGCTCAGAAAAATCCAGAGAAAATATTTTTGGGTATTAAAGATTTTGAAATATTTTTAACTTTTTTGTGGAATTTTCAGATTTTTTCTAAAAATCAAACAGTGATAAAAATGAGAAACAGTGCATAGCCTGGAGTAATTTGCAACTTCAAAATATTTTAGGTGCCTAAAACTCCTGGCAATTATTTTTATGATGAAATATATACAAATATCTATAAATAGAACTGAAATCACGTTTTTTGGATTTTTGTAAATTTTTCTGTGATTTTTATAAGATTTTTTATTTTTTATACAGTTTTTTAGATTTTGAAAAGAATTAATGCATGAAATTTGGATAGAAATTAAAAGATAATAAAATAGAATTAATCTAATATTTTTGGAATTTTTAAAGAAATATTCAAATTTTTATGAATTTTTGAATTTCAGAAAGAGAAAAAGATACTATTTTTTATTTTTTAATAATAAGAAATGATGACAAAATACGATGAAAAAATTATTGCTAAAAAGATAAGCACATTAGAAGCATAACATGATTTTTGAGAGATGTATTGAACAAATAATATATTTATTTCAATAATAAAAGCAAGCAAAATAAAGGATGGAAGTCAGGGACTAAACTGAGAATATTCAAAGTTTGTTCATCAATATATAACAGAAATAAATTTGCAGGAGAGAGATGAAATTTACCCAGTAAAGATGGCGTGATGCACGTGATAAGTGCTGGAGCGGAACTTTGTTGCAATTTGTAAAAATTCTGGGGGTAGAATTGCAATTTTCAATATTTAATTTAAAACCCCTAGGGTTTCTTCTTCACATGCCTAGTATCGTTCTTCACAAACAAGTCAAAGGCATGGGTAGTTAACGACGGTGGCGTGGAGGTTGGTTTTAATGGTCGGCGTGGCTCCACCGTGCATGGTGGTGGCGCGATGGGGATGGTGACCGCGATGGAGCCAGGCGGTGGAGAGAGTCGGCGCCAGGGGGTGGTGAGCGTCGGCACTGATGGCGATCGGTGGTTCTTTGGGCTGGCGGCAGGAGACACGCACCTCGCGCGGGCGGTGGACGACGCGGACGACGCCACTTCAGGCGGAGGAGGGAGACGACCGCAAGTCGGCGCGTGCGGCGGGTCGCGGAGTTGACGCGCGGGCTCTAGGCGGCTGATGGAGGGCGGGCTTCAGATCAACGGCGGTTGTGGTCGAAGGCGCAGTTGGGCGGTTGGGGCGGTCGACGTGCTTGAGCAGTGGAGGCAGTGGTGGTTCGGCGGGCGCCGCCCGCTGGCTTCAGGTGCCTAGCATTTTTTTATTGTTTTATTTTTTATTGTAAACATTAATCAGAAAAAAGACTTTTTTTATTTCTTTTTGTAAATCTGAAATAGAGAAATAAAAAATAGAAAATAAAAAAATGTTTTTTTTATTTTTATTTTTTTATTTGTTTAGATGATCATGTAAAACAAATGTTAGAGAGAAACAAAAACAAATATTTTTTTGTTTTTTTTTAATTTTTTTATTTATAAACAATTAGGATTCAAGAATGATGACTCAATCCTAAAAATCAAAATGGAAGATATGGATGAGTGCGGTTTCGAGGAAAATGGTGAATGGAATCGGATCTCCGGCTACCGTACGTGGTCGGAGGAGGGAGATCGTGCGAGGTAGAAAAGAATGCACAGAGATCGAGAAAGTGAGATGAAAAATCGAGTTGATGGCGGATCAAATCATGATGGATTTTTAAAATCTAGATAAAAAGATGACAACGAAATAAAGAAGTGAAAAATAAAACTAAGGTTAATCTAGATGAAAGATAAGAAGAAAAATGATGGATCTCAACTTAGGAGCGGAAAAGACCTTGATCACCTCGACGAAGGTCGACACGCTATCACCAGATGGCTCGAAGGCTAGGCACCTTTTGTGACAAGAAGACTCTTGGAAATCGGGCTCCTCTCACCAAAGATTAATCAAATTGGAATGAGGGAGAAGGAGCCATATAAATAGAAAAGATAATGGAGTTTGATTTTTTTTTGAAATTTTGAATGAAGATAAGAGATAAGAGAGAAAAATAAATGAGATAAAGACAAAGAGAGATATTAGTGTTAAAAATATTTACAAAAATTAACTAACTTTTTTGTATTTTCGTCACTTTATTTATTTGAAAAATAAATGTTAATTTTTTATATTTTATGATAGTCAGTTAAGAAAATTAACTATATAGATATGTTATATAAATATACGACATTATACGCATGGGTAAATAAGCAAATTCGTTTTTTTATTTGAAAATTTTTATTTTTTTATTTTAAATAACTAGTAAAATATTTACAAATATCTAAAAATATAATATGTATAAAATACATGGGAAAATTGCATAAACCACCCCAGAAAACCAACTTTTCACCTGTAACTCCAAAAATTATGAAATCATACCATTTTAAAGATAATTTAATTTAGAATACAATGGAAGTGAGTTTGGTTCAATTTGAGTTCATATGGAGCCGGAATTGGTATTTCAATTATCTCTTAGTGGCCTTTTACAAGTGTGGTTGCTTTTATTCTGTACATGATTTGATTGTGCAATTATTTTTATTATTTAAGACACATTTTTATTTACAATTTTGTTTTGAAAATTATTTTGTTTGAAGTCAATTTCTGTACAAATAAAATAGTGTAGTATACAAGTATATACAACACGTAATTTTTGGATTTTCTGAATAAAGATCCTATCTCCCCCTACTTTATTCATGGTCGATCAGGTCAAGTCGTGACCTTCTCTCGGAGTTCGGGTCAGCATGTATCTATTACATATATACAGTCTTCCTTCTTTTTTATTTTATTTTCTTTATTTTTCCTTTCTTTCTTTCATTATTTATTTTAGGTTAAAATGGTAAGAAGTGTACAATATTTACACACAGATGCAAGTTAGTAAGAACATGGAGTTAGTAATATATACAAGTATTTTGTAAGGGATTTTAAGCTAAAATAAATGAATAAAGATGACGAATCACAGATTTATCATCAGGATAGTCCAAGAAGGTAGGAAAGTACTTATAAGTAGGAAAAGGTAAAAACTTTTGAAGTTTAAGTATTTAAGTCATCAAAGGAAGAGGCCCATGATTGCTTTTCTTCAACGTTGTGGATGTTAATCCGTTGTTGTTGCAACTAAACTGAAAGATACTAGTTCCAATTGACATCTATGTAATTGGTAATTTTTATTTGATCTTTTTATATTTTTCTATTTTTTTAAATCAAGTCATTCTAAATTGTATACAAATATATAAAAAACTTTTAACGTTTTTCGTGTTTTATGTATAATTGTGTACCATTATTTCATGAGTTTTACATGTTTCTTTTTGTTGTTTTCCTCATCCTTTCTACTCTTAATTTAGTTGATCGATTCCTACGACCTTGGCCTTTGGGTGAGGATCGCGAATAGGTTGGACCCATTCACTCTAGTTCTTTGGGCAGTCTGCATTCATATGCACTCTTTCCTTAAGTCCTCTTCCTTATATATTTTTGTCCTTTTTTCCCGCATGTATTAAAATGCGCTTCTTATAATGCATGCATATAAAAATAAGTCGGAAACATATTACATGAATGCAAGTATTGGCACAGGAATTAGCTCAATTTTCATGATGAAGGTGACTAAAACACGGTTTTATCATATGTACATTTATTTGAGTGTGTATTTGTGTGGACATCCGTTTATTTGGTATGCTCTATTGTTTCCTATTGAGTCGTTTGTCTATCAAGTAAGTTTGACTTGTCCAATGGGTTAAGTCATAACTATTGCATATAGTTGTTTCTTGAATGAGTTTGTACACATATACATATATACATTCTTTCCTTTATTCTTCTTCTTTTCTTTTCTTCCTTTTCTTAATTTTTATTAATTTTAATTCTAATATCATGCTATTATTAATAGGTTTTTATTTACAAGAATATGATATTAGTATGTATTTGCATGTATTTGTAGGGATTTCAAAAAATGAATAATATGATAAATCATGGATTCGTTATTTAACCATAGAGAATGAAATGCCAAGTGTCATGCAATTATCAAAATACATTAACATTCCTATACTATGTGACTATTGGAGTTGGGATATACAAACTACAGTTTTTCTTGCAAAGCATTTTGGATGAAATGAAATCGAGTGTCTAACTTTGTTGTCTATCCAAACTTCTAGGTACTTTCTCAACACATCGAGCTTGAGAAGCTAAAAATTCAATCGACTGACCTAATCAGCTCGAGATCCAAGTTCGCATTGGTAACACTCAAAAACTTTATCTCAAACTTGCTACTCAAGAACAACTTGGCTTCATTAGTAATCCTCATATTTGAATCACATAATATATGCCTTAAACATATACACATAAGGCAATGCACTCATCACTATTTACCTTAAAATAGATATTTTATCACATTTATGAACTCTAGAGTCACATGATAGAATAACCTTGTCAATTTTTTCATGTCACTATCTAAGTGCTTTATTTAATCGATAAAGAGATTTAACACGGTTGCAAACTTGTCTCTTGCTACCATATGTCACAATACCATCAAATTGATCCATAAAGGTATCTTGCTAAAGATTTCACCTTCACATCCTTTTTATGGGTAAAGAGTTCATATACATATGCTAATGCAATAAGCATTCATATTATTGTTATTACGGTCAAAGGGGATTATGCAATGAAATAATTAAACTTCTTTTACCTAAATCCCATGTCAAGTAATTTAGCTTTATACTTTTCAATTGATCCATTTAGCCTAAGATTTCTCCTAAACCCATCTACATTCTCTATTGAGCATCCCCTAGGTAAATCAACCAAATCTCAAGTTTTATTAGCCATAGTTGAATCCATCTCACATTTGTTGTCTTCCATATATTGTTTAGTTTCAGATGAAGCCATGGCTTTCTTGTACTTGCTTGACAACCCTCGATTTGCTAGAAGTAGATGCCATATCATTGGTAATATTTTGAAGAATTTTTGTTGTCATATTGAACAGATTCTTAAAATAGGTATTATCTTGTAGTTTAATAATTGTGTTTGTTGGACATGCAAGCCCACGGCGAGCCATTATGCAATAAATGTTATGTGAATATCATTCCCTGATCTTAAATGAAGAATAATTAATTTGCATAATAGGTCCCTTAATACAATTACGGTTATGTACCATGGCCATCTTAATGATCATACAACTGTTGATTCAATTATTGAATCATAGAGGCCGGTGCTTGGATGAATATCTAAAGAGTTAGATTGAGGACTCATCAAGTACCGTCAAATGATTATTAAGAAATGATCTCTAGCCTGAGTAGGAGATGGCAATCCTTTCTCACATTGGCTGATATCTGATCGACCTCTTAATGTAGGTCCTCTGCATAGGAATAGAGATTCGGAGGTGCTGGATTAGTTAGGTCAAAGAGTTGACTTAACGAGATCGAGATAACCAAAGTCCTATATCGTATGCTGTCATGATATAGGCGCGCATCCTCTGATCGGAGACAGATGTGCTACTATATGTCTGAGTATGTACATTTGGTAGACCAATAGGTTGATGACCTAACCTAGGTCTATACACCGGCGTGCTGGTTTGTATATAAGGGCATATGAGTAATACAATCTCTCAAAGGGATCATACAGGTTCATTTATTGAACCAGAAGACATGAGCTCACTCATAAGATATTGAGAAGAATCAAATTCTGTGCGCACGGTCGTCTCGCTTTGGAAGCTTAACTGAATTTGTAGGTTTGATATATACTTTTGGAAAGTATATGATCAAGACCTAGGTATAATATATGCTTTTGAAAAGTATATGATCGATACCAACTCTCAATAATCAAATGAGAAACTTACTGATAAAACCCTGAAGTAGATAGTATAAAGTTGATCTAATACTTCGGGTTTATTTTGAGTATTCCAGTATGCAGGATGTACAGGTGTTGGGAATACCTGAGGGTGATGTGATCATAAACGATTGTATAACCATGATGCTTCCATTCCTAGGGAGTGATGAAACGGGTCTGGATTTTAATGACTCCTCTCAGTAGAGAAGTAATCTGATCTTGGTCTAAATGTTGGACATTGATCCGAATTAGATTTAGATGCAATGAGAAGATTAGATCTACAGTTTTGATTTAATCAAGCATCTATGGGAGGTCCGCAAGATCTGGATTTGAGATTTGATCTCAATGTCCAAGTCACTATATGTGGAACAATACAATCGTCATGTCCTTATCTCCAAGTATCCGCGGAGAAAGCGCATTATCCTTGAAAGAGTTTAGGGATAATTTCATTGTTAATATATGTATCCAAGCATCGAGAAAATTGATAATTAAATGTGATTTAATTATCATAAATAATATGAATTTGATTCATATTATAAGGAGAGATATCTAAGATAATTAAATATGAGTTAATTATCAAAGATGTGAATAATGTGAATGTGATTCATGTTATTTGGGCATATGAGAATAGAGATCCAAGATGATTGAATGTGATTTAATTATCATGGATATGAATAATGTGGATGGCACTATCCATATTAATCATAAATATTATAAATGTGATTTATAATATATTAAAGAGAGCATATTCTGATTTATATTTATTGATTAATTGTTAATGTGAATTAGATTCACATTGAATGATTAATTGAAAATATAATTATATTTAGTTTTGGGTTGTGAATGAGATTCACATAATTTCAATGACTTGGTTGATATTTTCCATAAGATAATTTGGTGAAAATATTGTCGACAAGAGATGATGATATATATCATGAGATAACGAGATCTCATGATAATTAGAAGAGATGGACCAACTCCACCAAAGAGAAGTGGACGGCTACAACTCTCCATGAGGAGAAGAGTAGCCGTCCCCTCTTTTGAGGAGATTGGTTTATTCTCTTCATTATTTTTTCTCTTATCAAAGATTATTTAATTTGAAATTAATTTTTTGATTTATCAATGAAATTAATTTAAATTAAATCATTAGTTGTTCTGTTTTTACAACAACATATTAACCATTGAAAGAAACACAAATCAATCTCATCTATTGATTATGTATTTTTCATGGATTGGTATCCATGGGTTCCCAAAACCCTATATAAGAAGAGGCACCCCGTGCTCTTCAAGACGCACAATAATGAATGCTCTCTCTCTCTTTTCTCTCTACATGTCCACTCTCTCTATCTCTCATGTGGCCGTCCACCATGGATGCTCTAGAGAGATCCTCCATCGCCGCAGCATCGTCATTATGCTGCCCGATCGTTTGCTCGTGGATCTCCGTCTACTTCGGCGTGCCTTGCTCGTGAAGAAGATGTCGTATCTCATTTGTCAAGATCAGGAGATCCATGGCTTGGATCATCAACATGGATTGTGAGAAGCACACGTCTCATCCACGCGCTCGCAAGCGTCTCCTCCGTCGGATTGGACTTGAGACAAGAGGTCTCTTTGTTTAGAGACTCGGTCGCAACCACGCTTCAAGAGGTAATTCTATTACTTGTTTGTGGTTTAAACAAAATGATCCGAGAACTGTTCTTGGATTATGTGGTTTCATCACATAGAAATTTATTAATTTACGTTGCATCGAGCAACTAGTGTGACTAGTTGCTCCCGATCGCATTCGATGCGATTATCATGCTTCCGTGATGTGTTTGAAGATTTTGCCCATATCCTTCAGTGTTGACACATGCAAGATATCTCAAACCTAATTAACAAGAACATATATGCATAATTTTTTCCTAAATAGTCTAATAAGATGTCATCAATAGTCTTAGGACTAAGATTCTTTTATTTGTATTCTGAGACTATAATCTTAGCAAGACAACACCATACTCTAAGATATATGAAACTTGACTTCCTAGTTCTTTATATCTCTAAGAGACATTGTTCCTTATATCTTGGATGAGCCTTATTCAGAGTATATCAAGCTATATTCAAATACTGCTCTCCAAATGGAGGTTTAAAGTTCAGAGTTCTATAATAGAGCATTAATCATGTAGTAATGGTTTTATTTTTTTTATTTTTATCCTATTAGATTGTGGTGAATATATGGATGTAACTTCATGAATAATTTCATATAATTTACATTGTTTATCAAACATGTTCAAAGTAAATATGATAAATTTCTCAGCTTATTGAGACATACCCCTTACTTGGCCCAATTCCCTTCATGATAATGTTTACATGCGGGTTGCATCTGGATTCTTTTATCGAGAATTTAGAGAACATTCCTTCTCCCAATGCTCAGTGTAATTGCAATACTAAGAATGTTTATTTTTTTTATTTTCTACATATTCCCTTTAGGTTTTATATCTACAAGAAAAAGTACATTTGACGAGCACAGATGTCCTCCCCAAGTCCTCACCAAGCCACTTAATGAACACATGTGCTGGCCAAAGTTGTGCCCAGTAAAAGCATGGACACTAGCATGTATTAGTGAGGGCATGTCCTTCCTAAATCCTAATGGACGAGCACATGTGATAGCCAAGTGCTCCCTAGATCTTGTCTTAACTAGCCCTTAGCTAGGACTTGGCTAGAACATGTGCTCGCAAATATCTAGAGAACATGGGAAAATTGTCCTTTGGGATTTCGAAGCCAGGTCAAACATGTAAGCATGAACTTGGAGAACATGAAAAAATATAGACATTAGCATACCCATAAGCATACGTAAACACACAAACTCATGAACCTAAGGCAACCACACATAACACATACGCCCTCTTTTTCACAATTTCACACTTACAAACTATAACACATAATAACACAATGTAATACAGACACGTATAAACACACACTAGTATACACATATGAACACTGTAACACATGTGTAGATGCACATGAACATAAGACAAGTACAAACATAACATACATGCTCTCTATTTCTCTAACACACATAATGTAATACAAATACACACTATATTATGCACTCACATAATGCAACACAATCATACACATACAAACTTACACAAAAATACATAAACACATACATATATTCACCTAAATTCAAATGCATACACACACATACTCTCTCACATATACACCATTCACTTTCACACACATACATTCACACCTTGCACATGCACATTCACATACACACATATACTCTATCTCATACAAATACAAACACATATATATTTATACACTTACACACATATGAAAATATTCACATATATACTCATATTTACACTTTCACAAACATACTCCTACAAATAAGATGATAAAATTTAACCGAGGATACTAATGGCATAGGGGTTAGCCTTCTGCATCCTCACAATCAGATTCACACTCACGGTCATGTTCATCCACATAAACCCTAATCCTTGAACCCTTGCCGACCACCCAAACGGTTCTCCATGATCTGACCACCTTCTGCACCCTTGATCTAGCTAAGATTAAGGTCTTTGATCCTTCTTCTTTCACCATCGTCGGAGGCCCATCATTCCACCTCATCTTTTCCATTTCCACCAAATAAAAGACATGAGGCCTTTGCCTTCGTGTTCTCAAGCTAATCATGGAGGTCCCAGCTGAAGAGAGCCTCATCTGAGGTGAATCACGTACAGAAGAACCAACCCCAAGTGCTTGAGCATCCTCGACCTCCAAGCCTCTCCTTAGAAAGGCCCAGACTTCTTATCACCTCCAATGACGCAGGAAGCTCCCAGGAGAATTTTGAGACATTCAACAGCTTCTGGGGTGGACGGAGTAGAGCACCGTCATTAGAGGATGGAGCTACAGTATGACATTCATTCATGTTCTTCTAGGGCATTCCCCAATCGCTCGATCAAGCACCACTTCCAGGTGCAACAACCATCATTGGATCTTAGAGCATCTACACCTTCCAAGATCGAATCACAGTCGTCCATCGCCGAAGGGGTACTTCTAATCCAGGTCGTCCGCTCAAAAGTGGATTAACATCCACCTATGGATGTCACACATTTAAAGGTAAATTACGTGAAACCCCTTGAGCCTTTTTTACATTTTATAATAGTCCTATGAATATTTAATTAAGTGTAAAACTTTAAGGTATTTTGGGAAAAGGACCCTAAGGTTTCATTTATTTGCACTCTGGTCATCGTGCATCATGTGTTATCCCATGTGAGGCATTGTGATAATTACATGTATGCCCCTATAGTTTCTGGACTGACTTCTAAATGTATTTATAATTATTATTACTTGAAAATTGGTCCATGTAATTGTGGTACTTTATTTTCTTTTTTTTTTGTGCATTATAAATATTTTTATCACTTCAAACATTATAGGAAAACGTAACGCAGATGCCTGCCATGATGCTTGCACTAGCATAATTTTTATTTAACATCTTTGTTAATTTTCTTATTAATAAAAATTTAAAAAGAAGCTTTTACTCCCTATCTAAATATCAAAAACTATAAAAATTAGAAAAATTTCTCCAAAAAATCCAAAAAAAATATTATCTATATTAGTATATATACTACCACATATCCAAAAATCCTTAAAAATACAAAATATAAAACTTAAAAATTATAGAAGACTAAAAATCTTATAAAAATCAGCAAAAATAAAAGAAAATCCAAAAATACAAGTATTTGTTTCGAAATTTTCTATATTTTATATACCATATATTGAAAAAAGTTTTAGATTAATTTTAGATTTATTTATATTTATTAAACCTGAAATAATCTCGAATAATTATTATATACACTATTTTGATATAATTATTACTTTAGTAATATCTAACATTAGAAAAAATCTATAAAAAATATCAAAAATAAAGGAAAATATAAAACCATAAAAATATGTTATTTTCTATAATTTAACTATACTTTATACATTTAAAATATAATATTGTATATATTATATATTACTTATATTATCTATAATATCATTATTACATATAATTATATATTTTATTTTAACAATTAAAAAGAAATTAAATTTTGCAAATTAAAAATAAAATATAAAAAGTAAATGTTATAAAAAATAAAAAATGTTTAAAATAATTTAAAATCCATAGAATTAAATATAATTAAAAACAAACAAATTTATAAAAAAATAAAAAGCATAAAAATAAAATAAATAAGAAATTAATATTAATTCATAATAATTTATTATTAGTTTCTCAATCTATACCGTAGCTCCCTATGTTCGATACTCCAATATACTTACCATGTTCATATTTATTGTGGAGTTATAATGATTTTTAATTCACATTTTATCTTGATTGCTTATCTATATTATGTGTTGATTGTTCTTGATCGCTTGGATTTGATACCTAGTGTTGTGGAGTGGTTGATACAATGATTTCCAGGTCCGATTTGTCAGATACCGCAGACCCTCGAAGATCAGACTTTCTGGTATTCATACTTCGGGCTTTTAATTCAATAATCAGGTACTGATTTTTTTATTCTGGAATTAAAAAATATGAGTACATGTGGTCCCCTATGTGGTCGCATCCTATGCATGTTTTTAGTATGTTGGCAACTAACAGTTATGAGCTCGGAGAACCATGGTACAATGTTCGCATTGTACGAGAACATTATGACCACATTATGGTTGTAACCACATTTGAGGCCCTCCACATGTGACCACACCACTTGTTAAGACATATAGCTGCATATGATAAAAATGACTATATTAAGACTATAATGCAAGCATAATCAGACTACATTCGTGCTCGCATTATCTGCAGCTTCTTGTAGTGTGCAGTCGAGAGAAGAGAAGAAGGTCGCCTCGTAGTGGAAGAATATAGGTCGCAAGAGAACGAAAAGGTTTTAATTGTGTATGAAGAAAGTGGTGTCTGGGGATAGGTATAAGTAGACCTAGCATATGGCCTTTCGTATTCTGAAAAGGCCCTCTCAATGGGCGACTCTTTGGATTCCAAAACATTGGTGAAGTCTGAGCCATTGGGCCAAGTCGAATTCCCGTAATGGTCTAATCACATCAATTAATCCATATGATTAATATTTTCAGCCCGTAAAATGAAACTCGTTAAAAAAATATCAAGATCCGAATTGACTTTCCCAAGCCCAAGATAGAGACAGAGCGAAACACACGCTCACACACATTTGTGGTCATCCATTCCTCCTCTATACTAATTCTTCAAGAGCTTGGGGTGTGAACTCATATATAAGTCCATCAAAGTTTTAGAACAGCTAAATATGGTACTAAAACTCTGCCCAAAACTCCAATTATTTCACATTTGAGAATTTTCAACTTTCCCTCGAACACAATTGGCTTCCCACCTGAAATCAATTTGGACTTCCTGTACAATTAAATAGATTTAAAAGTTAAAACCTAATTGTGTTAACAGTAAATACAACACAAAATACTTGATGGAAGAAGGAGTGCATGGGGGAAGCAAATAACGATCGACAGAGGTGAGGAACATCACTCAAAGATCGACGGAGGATGGTTTTTGGAGTTTGGTTTGGAATGAAGGAAAGGGAACCCGTTAATGTTCAAGGGCTCTCTAAAGTGCTCGCTCCCAATTTTCGACGTGCCACTTAAAACCATGCAATGAAATTCAACTGGATGTTTCATCTCAGCCTTTGGCAAATCATGTAGCAAGAGAAAAATATCATGCATTTGTTCAGAAATGGATTTCTTTTATGCCACCAAAAAAAATAACTTGGTGATTGAGGAATTTTAAAATACCAATGTCTTCAGGATCATACTTCTTGTCAAGTTCTTCCCGTAGGCCTTTCATACTTCTTGTCAAGTTCTTCTCGTAGGCCTTTTGCGGTCGACATGGATGAGCATACCATGACATATATAGTTGTGCTCCTTCCAGCATATTATCATTTTTTTATTTTCAAGAGAGGGGTTTCTTTGTTGATTGTGGGACAATTCGTTTCGATCATTGAAATCAAAAGATGCCGATTAATCATTTTTTCAATATTTCTATTAATGTTTAACTTTGAACACCGAATTTTTCAGACATATCGAACGTATCTATCCTTGACTTAAAACTTCTTTATCTCATAATTGCATTTATAGTACTCAATATCTTCTTTAAGCCTGTTTTTTCTAGTACCAAATTAGATTAACCCAGAATTATACAATTCAATTTAACGATAATAGTATTGTAAAATAACCAATGACACGTAAATCTACATCTGATTATGGGATATCATTTGATAACACATGAACGTTGATTATAGGATAATATGCGACACGATATAAACAAGATCTAGAATGAGCTATAAAGTAAACTGTCAACAAAGAAATGGAAAGAGGTCAAGATCAGAGATCATTGAAACACCCATGGAGGACTTTTCTCAGAGATGATATCACACTAGTTTACCTATAAACAGGGTGTTGTAATTTGCTTCCATGATACAATGGTAAATGATAATTATCAGCGCACTCCGACATTGATCATCCTCAAAAGCACTTTGGAGAATCGAAGAGAGTTATCTAGCAGGGGAACACATGTAGAATGAGTATGTGTGTCTTACAAGAGAGGCTAAACATCCATCATGGAGAGAAATGACTAAGGATCATGTCTACGCAAGATTAAGGGGGAGTCCATTGGATTTCCATGAAATTGCTAAAAAAAATTAGAAACTGGCATCGGAATTCCAAATATTCAGGTTTTAAATTAATTATATACATTAGTTAATCTGAAAATTCACCAAGCAAATCATAACAAAATTATTGAAATCCGAATTGACTTTCCCAAACTTGAACCAGAACTGGAAAGAAAACACATGGACGCATGTGTGTGGCACATCACCCCCTCCTCCCTCGTCTTTTTGCTATAAAATCTTATGGAGGGACAAATATGTGAGCTTAACAAAAGATTAAAACTAAGAGATATGATATATATTCTCTCTAATTCACTCGTGGATTAACTGGAAATTGTAGCCAATAATTAGAACCTCAATTAATGTTAATATCATTTTTTACAGCGGATATACACAAACAAATATCATTGCAAAAGTCTGATGATTTACTTTAAAGTGCACGATGAATAACATATTTTCCTGATGTAACGTACAACAATGGTCATATGTTGTCGTTCTTAAGATATTTTTTCTTCGTTCTTTGCAAAAGTTAGCAACAAATTGTACAAATTTTAAAAAAGAAAGTAATGAATAATTATTATTATATAAATCATTGCCGCCAATATAACAGTGAATATTACATTCGTTTCTGATTGAAAAAATTAAATGTAATTTCACAATCAACAATATTTGTTTTAGTAATACCTAAATGATAAAGCAACACTTTCCAAAGTACTTAGTGGCTATATGCCATTCTTCGTACACTGCAACAAAATTGGCTAAGGCTGCCATTTGTATAATGAAATGTATATTGCAATATCATTGCAACGAATTATACGACAACGGTTATTCGTTGCCTTTTTTCTAATCATGAGCTAGTAAATCAACATATTTCTTGTAGTGAATATTGTCAAACATATTTTTTTAAATGAGCTTTTCAGTGACAAATTCTCATTGATTTGAAATGATTTATTCAATTACAAATTCCTTAAAGAGGGGGATCCACCGACATGCATTAGTTGGCCCCTCTTTATTAATATGTGTTATATGTTAATATATATAATAGTCAAATTAAATAAATATTATAGAGGTCCTCAGAATCTCAGACGATCTGACATTAAATTCATGCGTAAAATTCTAATTTTATCCTTCCTTAACTGCTACAAGTTATTGTGCACTTGCATCTACGTAAATACTCGAAAGTTGAACTCAAATAGATTATTTATATTTAGATTTTAATTCGACTTCAAAAAAATTGAAAATTTCCAACGTCTCTGATTCTTCTTTCGGCATGATTTGCAATATATGGGTCATCTTTATATTAATGTATGGCATGCATATATATACAAAATATGTATAGATTAATCATAACCTCTTGGATTGGTCAGATATGTAATACATCTTTGTTTTTTTGTAACAGTTTCCATACTCAAGATTGAATTTAAAAAAAAAACATTTTTTAAAAAATATTATGTAGGTAAATGTATGCTTACTCTAGACTCGACGTGATCTGCGTGATGCAGGCATTATTCGAACTCAAGTTGAGAATGGGAAAGTCTTGACATTCCTAAGGGCTTGGTGTGTACAAGGACATCTCACTAATAGCCTTCACATATTCAACAATGGAGCAAAGCCTCACTTAGGTAAGAATATATCCGACTGAGATAGAGTAAGAGTGGTGTTCATTGTCTAGGTTTCAAGAATTATAAGAAAGAAATGCTGCGAATCTCACATATCTTGGGAGTAGAGTCAGCTTTCTTTCTGATAAAGCTCGGTTAGATACTGATGAATCTCGGATTCATCATTCTAAGTCTCATTAATTAAAGCTCAAGTCCCTCAAAATCAACTGCATTTCTGCATTTATTTTGCATAATTAGCATTCATGCATGATTTCATAAGAATTGCATTTTAGCGTTAATTTCTGCATAAAATAAGAAGCCAAAAATCCAAGCCAAAAATGACCTATAAATGGCCTAACTTCCCCTATTTTTAACTCCTTCATGCTAACTCCGAATGCCACAAAACGACATCCACTGTGTGCACATCACTAATAAGAATAAATAAAAATACAAAAAGACTACTAACCCTGATAAGTGGACCAAAAACCCAAACCCTAGTTTCAGGATTTTCGGACTAAAAGCCACATATCTTCTCCATCCAGTGTCCGATTTGATCCTACTCACTTTTGAACTAATGCACATTCAATTATCTTCAAAACAAGACCAAGTTCAAGTGAATCGGAGCTCGTATGTGAAAGTTGGGTTTTGGGCCTCTTTTGTACATTGTATTTTTCGCGGCTTTTGACCTGTGTTTTGTTTGTAATTATTTTCTTTATCAGTAAAAATCCAAAAAAAATTAGATTAAGGTGTATTTTATTTATCTTTGATTTTCCCATATGTTTCCTGATTTTTATCTTGTTTCAAAAATGACAAAAAAATTAGAAAACCAAAAATCAAGGTATTCTATGTACATGGGATACCCCAAAAATTCACTTTTCACATTTGACCGAATTTGGCTTTGATGTCTTCATGAACGTTGTAGATCTCGTCGAGAAGAGCATTTTTCGTGAAGGAATTTTTTCGATCCGAGCTCATTTGATATTTCTTTTTGATTTTATAAAGGGTTTTATTTTCGATTTATCTGGAGCTGACACGTGGCAGCCTCAGAGGCCGCCACGTGTCAGTGGTTTTTGGCCTTTTCTTTTCTTCGTTTTTATAAAAAATAAATAATAAACGACGCACGTGCGTCGCACGTGCCCCGCTCCTCCCCATTTAAATCGCCACGTGGCCGAGTCTGGGCCGTTCGATCAGCGGTCGATCGAACGGCCCCCACCCCTCCTTCAACCTCTCGCTCCTCTCGCGCCTGCCGCCCTTCCCCCAATCCTCGCAACTGCCCCGACGTCTTCGCCTAACCATCCCCCGAGTTCTCCGCCTACCCCAACAACCACCGGCCGCCGCCAACGACTTCCGCCTTTGCCGCAACGCCCTCCAACCGCCATCGATCCCTCGTCTATTTAAGAAACCCGACGCCACCAGCCTCTGCATCCGCCGTTGGCCTCCACGAAGGGCGGTGGTGACAGCCCGCACCTTCCTTCTTCGGCGAGATCCGGCCGCGCATCCACGGCTGTCGCAGCCCGCAGCCCGGCGCTGCTCTGCCCTAGCTCCGCTACCCGCGTCGAGCCGACAACCACCGAGTTCAACCTCCTCTCCGACCGTCATCGACAAGCTCCGCCGACGCTACCGCTTCATCGACAACCAGCCAACGCCGCCGTCGCTTCCAGGAGCTTCGTCTCCCCTTCGCCTGACCGCGACACCACCAGCCGTACAGGAGCAGCGCCTCCAAATCAAGCTTCCATGCCTCGATCAGCTTCATCCACCGTCGCAACTCCATCTTCTCCGGTCGCAAGCTCCACGCCGGGCCTCCGACATCGGCCTCGTCGCCGCCACCGACACGCCCTCGCCCGACCTTCACTCGACAACCACCGGAGGTCTGCTCCAGCGCCACCGACTCCGCCATTGTCCCCTCCGCCTCGGCCGGAGTCTGCCACCGCCAGCACCAGGGTCGACCCGAGACCCCCCGCGCACGTGCGAGGCACGTGCGTCCGGGGGGGACGTCAGGCTTACGTCACCCAGGTCACGTGCTTCGCACGTGACCATGGGTTAATTGCAGAAAACCCCCCCGGATCTCCGCCTAATTGCGCTAAAATCCAAAACTACAAGAATACGTGATCCGCACGTGATACCTTGGGAAAATTGCATCAGAGGCCCCAGGATTATCGGTAATTACAATTAGGCCCTTCCTGTGTATTTTATTTATTTATTTATTTTATTTATTCATTGCATTTACCCCCCTGTGTTCTCCCTCTGTTTTGAACCTCTTCTAGACTTCATTTTATTTATTTAAAAATAGCATTTTGTTCATCTTTTAATTCTCTACATTTTGACATGCTGTGGACATTTTTGTGAATTACGGTTGATTAATAAATAATTGTTTTGCGGAAATTAGAATATTTTGCCCAATCTGTGCTCTGAAATTCATCGTTAATTAATCGTTGTTCTAAAAATTCCCCAAAAATCAAATATCGTAGAGATTACTTTGATTAACATTGTGCCCAAAAATCTTTGCATTTGCATGCATCATTTGCCCTGTAAAAATCATTTTGCACATTTCAATGTTTGATTTTTAATAGATATAAAATCCCATATTTTTGAGGTCTAGGATTTTTCTAAGATCCATTACCTAGTGATAGATCTTAGATAATTTTAGTTCTCGAAAATAAGTAGGTTTAATATTTATTAAAATTAAACATTGAAAATTAATTTGTTTGCATTTAAAAATCCATAAAAAATTCATATTGCATCCAAAAATTCCAAAAAAATTACAGTTCACTCATTTCATCATATTTTACATCTGGGCCAAGTTTTGTATTTATCGGACATCATTTGAACGGAATTCACATTTTAGTCCATAAAATAGGCCGGATTTGCATATTGCACCCTCTATTGCATTGAAAATTTCCAAAAAAAAGACCGCCTTGAAAACCGAACTCAAAATTGGATAGACATTAATCTAAGTTGTTCCTTTGCCTCCTTGTGATCGACCTTGGGACTTGCCCAAGTAAAATAAACATAAAAACCACTTGATTGAATTTGATTAAAAATCGTGGTTATTTCTTGACTGTTTCCGAATCGCCGCCTACAACGAAAGACACATATTTTCAAGATCGACGATTAAAAACAACTTCTTAACACGGCTTTTGCGGACTCGTCAGATGGCGCCGTTGCCAGGGAGGCAAACGTCTTAGTTTTTTGTTTTGAAAATTTTTGTTCGGTTTTCGGAATTCGGGTAGTCTGACCCCCGATTCTTTCATTGTAAATCCCATTTTATTTCTTGTATTTATTTTTCAGCATTTCTTTCATTTATTTTATTTTTGATTATTTTCTGAGTCACTCTCTTAGAATCTCTCTCTTATTTTTCTTGCGAGGTACCCGACGCACGTGGAGCGGTTTTTCAAGGAACCGACGCATCTTCACCGACACCCGAAGAAACCACAATTAAATTAAGATCGAGTCGAGTCGTGAGAGAGAGTAGAGTCTAGGTTTTTAATTTCTGCACTTTTAATTTCTGCTCATTTCTAGCGGTGTCCGTTTGGACTCTCGCGTGTGTACAAGGACATTGAACTTTATTTGTGGTGTGTCGTGGCCTGTTTCACTCTCCGGAGAGGGTGGGGCCCGACTTGAGTGGCGATTAGGATAGACCTGCACATACGGCTCTTAGAGCATTTTTATTTCTGATTGTGCTCGTAGGATCTTAAGCCACACTTCACTTTAATCAAGACGCACATAGATCGTTCAACTTAGCCAAATTTAATTCAATTCTTCCCCGCTAATAGAACTTTCTACTTAGGTGCGGCTTTTCATCGCCTTGCATTCATTTAGTATAATTTTTTCAATTCTGTATTGCATCCCATATGGAGATTGCGAGGAGGCACTGTAAGTCTTCTAACTGAGCATTCATCATAGTTTTCCGCGTGCATCGGCTTTTCCCGAATTCCTCTCTCTTGTTTTATCACATAAATCTAAAGGAAATTGGGACCGGACGGTAGACGTGAATCTGTGTTCATCTAAATTCTTCAGTGATCGTCTCAATAAAATTGGGACTGCTAAATAAAGCCGATCTTAAAAAATCATAAAATCAAGAATTTCTGTGGAAGAGCAACCCCGACATTGTTTGATTTTATCTTGCAGCGAGGAGAGAGACGCGCACTAGGATAGAGCCCAGCTCCAAACCTAACATCTCGTCTAAAGGGCTTGCAAGATTGAATTTATCACCAACTAAAATTGAAAAGATAATAGCCGAACTCTTACGGCTTCATTGTGTGAGTTGGTGAACCCGGGGTTTGAATTGTGTTTGCATTGGTGTGCGTGAACCGATTTCAAGATCAATAGCCGCACATTCGATAAAAATTCTCTTTGACTATCCCGTGCAATCATCTCTTCCCTATATTGATTTGAACCTCATAATGGAACTCTTGTCCAAAAACTCTCACAGATCCGACTCCCCATTCCTCTCAAAAATGACCGAACACCCATCAGAGCTATACTATGAAAATGAATTTGTTTCGGTTAGGCCAAAATCAACTCAATCCCCTTATTTCAATAGTCCTCCAACATTTGCGGGAGGCTTTCACCCGCAGATAAATTCGGCCTCCTCATTAAATTTCTATTCGAACAATCCAACCGTAAATGACCACCTACCATCTTGGACCGAATCGTCTTATTCTCAGTTTCTCGCCAATGAAACTTTTCAAGATCAAAATCCCTTCAAACCTCATGACTGGCAGAGAAACCAAACTCAGATGGATAGACATGCACTGAATAATCATCGACATTGGATTGACCATGATAGACCCCTCGTCAGACATGATGCTCATACAGAGGACTGGACTGACCGCTTAGAAACACATAAACCATGTATGTTGACTCCACAATATCAAGGTCTGACCAATCAACGACACATGCCTGAACCTTATGAGCAGCCTCCTTCCATTATTTTTGAGGAGAAATTTTCAGAAAATAATGAGTATATTTCGGATATTCCAAGAAGCTCTCCTCTCAGCACAAAGAGAAAAATGGAAGATGAAATTATCGAACATACACCTACTACTCCCATAATTAATCATGAACCAAATCTTGAGGAGGATATTTCGAGGATAAATAAGAAATTCAATTCAATAGAGGAGAGATTTCAAAAAATTACCGATCGATTCATCGCATTCTATGGTGGCTCGGACAGTAAAATGAATGGGGAAATAACTGGATCTGAGATTGAAAATTCTGAGGATATTCAGGGACCTATGGACAGTTCTGAAAATGATTATGCTGCTGACCACCACCCTGAACACCAGAGCCCCTCTTCGTCTGAAGAACACCCCACACCCCCACATCACCCAGAAAATACCAAAAAATGGAAATATTTGAAAATCACAAAATAATTGAAAATTCAGAAAATTTATAAAAATTGAAACTGAAGATGATCTGCAAAATTTGGATCCGACTATACGGGAAGCACTGGAAAAACGCTTGATATTTGAACTTCCCTTTATACAGGCCATTGAACACTTCCCCGACCTTAAAAGATTTATAACAGATAAATTAATGAACAAAAAGTCGGGCAGAATACGAACAAAGACTGAAAGACATATCTTGTCAATGGCCTCCTCCTTGGTGTTGAGGAGAAAAACCAAGAGCCGCATAGTAAAGCGGTTGCCCAGATTTGACTGCAAAATCAAAGACACAATTTTCACCCATGCTCGGATTGATGATGATTCACCAATTAATATCCTCCCGACCTCTGTATTCCATGAACTCAAACTCGGACCGATTCGGAAGATACGAGAGATTGTACAATTAGCGGACCGATCGATAAAGCGGCCGAGAGGAATTATTTCTGTCATCATGAAATTCCAAGGTGCTCCGCTCAAAGTAGAATTCACAATCATTGATATTGAGCATCAAGGGGAATTCACCCAGTCTCCAATCATTCTCGGAAAGCCATTCTTGGCATTGGCCAAGGCGAGTATCGATTGTGAGACCCGGGTAATCAATTTCACAGCATTGGAAGCACTTAAAACCGACCCTATCTTTGAGGAACCACGATCTTCTGGGGCAACCCACGAAGTCCCCAACAACCGTAACTATGAAGCGGTAGAAGAGCCCTACTCCACGACCACACCTGAGATAGCGGTTGTTGACGAGACTATTGGTTTTGAAAATCTCCCCCCTGCTCCATTCCCAGCCGCTCTCACCATGGACAACCATGTATATGAATCATATGATACGGAGACTTATGCATGGGCACACCCTGGGTCAACCTACTCCGACTACATGGATTACATCAACTCGACTCAGGAATGCACCAACATCGAATCGATAGAGAAAGAACATGCAGAGACTCTCCCCAATATTCAAATCCCCGAGGATCTCAAAATTGACAAATCTTTCTACTACGATCCTGAGACATATGCATGGTCACACCCTGGAGCAACATTCTCTGAATACCTTGACCAAATCATCCCAAATCGAGAGTGCTCAAACATTCAAAAGACTAAGAGAAAGCACGCAGACCAAGCACCGACCAAGGAGAATTCAAATGGCTATTCATCTGGATACTCAAGTGAACCGACACCTTCACGACAAAATAAAAAGAGAGTCACCTTTAACCTTTCGGAAGAGGAATCAGTTGATGATCCCTTATCAGGTTCGGAAAAGATGGTTTACATGAGTGAAGTCTGTTCGGCAGCCCTAAAGCCATATCTTCGTAAGGATCCAAAATTCAATCCGCGTTGGACAACTCCCGTTCCTAACTACTACTTATCCAAAGCTGATGCTCCTGCATTCTTCAAGTACACTGGAATTCTTTCGTATGAGCTGACTGAGACCGGTGCTTCTGAGCATTCATCCGAGGACAAGCTGATTGACCCCAAGAAGGAACGAATTCTGAGAAAACAATTGAAAAAACAAAAAGACCAGAATACTTGGAGTATGCCCACTTTCAATTACTACTCCTCTGAGGATGATTCCGATGATGGATATCTTTCATCTGACTCAAACAATTCATCCACTATCCATCATAATTTGTCTGAGGATGACACTGACAATTGTTGGGAATCATATGCCTCATCTCCGACTCATCATTACGATCTCCCACCGCAGGCTCACAAAAAGATCAGCCGAAAACCACCTTAATCATCGGCTACCCACCCTCCCTCCCGACCACATCGGTTCCCTTGTACAGCTTCTTCCTCTACTTAGGCCAAGGCCTAAGTATAGGGGGGACCGATGCCATCTGTATATACCATTCTTCTCCTAATTCTTGATCGCGTCATTTCCACCCTTCTTCCATACTTAGGCTGTCCAGAGCCTAAGTATAGGGGGAACCGACATCCACCCGTATATACTCTCCTCATTTCCTGACCGCTTTTCTTTTCATTCTTTTTTTCTTTTTTCTTTCTTTTTTCTCACTCTCTTACGCTTAGCCCGAGCTATGTCTTCTTTACGCTTCTTGTGCTCTGAGGACACAACACTCGCTAAGTATAGGGGGGTCTGTATATATACTTTGTATATATTTTACCCATATCTCGTACTTGCGCGTAAGTATATATGTATTTACGGGGTGGGTACTAACTTAAAAAAAACAAAAAAACAAAAAAAAACAAAACAACAAGAAAAAGAAAAAAAGAGTTTTGCTATTAACACTGACTTGCCCAATATCTAAAAAAAAAGAGGCTTCTTAATCCATGTTCTGCATAAAAAAAAATTTCAAAAAAATGTGTCTGCATTTCACACACCTGCACTTCATCCATCACCGCATGCATTTGCATCTGTGAAAAGTCATTGGGTTCGGAACCGAGTTATGAGCCGAAACCGAGAGTGGTCTGGGCTTGACCTTAATCCACCTAATTTTCAGAGGAACTTCACCGAGAAATAGAATTTTAAGAGCTTCAGGTCTTTTTGACTTAATTCCTTAAGTTCCACATGACAATGTGCAGCGTTTGACTCTTAGTGTCTAACCTGGTCTCTTCATTCTAGGTACCACTCTGGAATAGGGAATTAATTCGCACTCTCGCACTATGCACTTAGCTCAACCCAGACGGGATGTTGGAAGACTGTGTGAGTCTCTTTTCTGGTAGCATGGAAATCTAAAGAACGGAGTACGGGTTGAAATAAAGCTTCAGAAAAGGGATGGACGGCTGGGCACAATTTTTCTAAGACCCCAAAAAATGTACGGAACAAAAGATTCTATATCCGTAGGGGCACAACAAGATCCAAGCAGAACCACCAAAAATTCCAAATACATAGAAGCATTCTACCAAATAAAAATCCGACCAAAAAGGTCCAAGCTTCAGAAACCTGCAGATCTTGGTGGAGACTCGGCTACACTGGCTATCTCCACAAGGAGAGGTGACTACACTGGCCACCCTCCAGTTCTTTTCTCTTTCTTCTATCTTCTTCCTCATTCGATTGTGAACACAGCGCGACAGACCTTAGAAGGAAATACCTGACTCCCTGAGGACGAGTTACTGGAGAGGAGAGGAGCATGGTAGTCCGGCATTCTGAATGGGAAGAGCTAAAACCCTTCACACACATGAGTCGGTTATTCAATGTTCATATGGTATACCTTGGGAAGAGGATTGATCTAAGATGACTTCTGAGTTGAAACTGTGTCAATGATGTGTAGAACTTGAGGGCTGTTGATTTTGAAATTCTAAGTCTCACAGAAGTTCCGCCACACTATTAATCCAAAGGTCGAGTTTAGTTTCACTTTCACCTTCAGTTCATGGTCTTGGTATGGAACCCAGTCTCATTTCACTTCATGGCATTTCTTTTTGATGCTCAGGGACGAGCATGGTTTAAGTATAGGGGGATGATGAATCTCAGATTCACCATTCTAAGTCTCATTAATTAAAGCTCAAGTACCTCAAAATCAACTGCATTTCTGCATTTATTTTGCATAATTAGCATTCATGCATGATTTCATAAGAATTGCATTTTAGCGTTAATTTCTGCATAAAATAAGAAGCCAAAAATCCAAGCCAAAAATGACCTGTAAATAGCCTAACTTCCCCTATTTTTAACTCCTTCATGCTAACTCCGAATGCCACAAAACCACATCCACTGTGTGCACATCACTAACAAGAATAAATAAAAAATACAAAAAGACTACTAACCCTGATAAGTGGACCAAAAACCCAAACCCTAGTTTCAGGATTTTCGGACTAAAAGCCACATATCATCTCCATCCAGTATCCGATTTGATCCTACTCACTTTTGAATAATGCACATTCAATTACCTTCAAAACAAGACCAAGTTCAAGTGAATCGGAGCTCGTATGTGAAAGTTGGGTTTTGGGCCTCTCTTGTACATTGTATTTTTCGCGGCTTTTGACCTGTGTTTTGTTTGTAATTATTTTCTTTATCAGTAAAAATCCAAAAAAAATTAGATTAAGGTGTCTTTTATTTATCTTTGATTTTTCCATATTTTTCCGGATTTTTATCTTGTTTCAAAAATGACAAAAAAAATTAGAAAACCAAAAATCAAGGTATTCTATGTACATGGGATACCCCAAAAATTCACTTTTCATATTTGACCGAATTTGGCTTTGATGTCTTCATGAAAGTTGTAGATCTCGTCGAGACGAGCATTTTTCGTGAAGGAACTTTTTCGATCCGAGGTCATTTGATATTTCTTTTTGATTTTATAAAGGGTTTTATTTTCGATTTATCTGGGCCGTTCGATCAGCGGTCGATCGAACGGCCCCCACCCCTCCTTCAACCTCCCGCTCCTCTCGCGCTTGCCGCCCTTCCCCCAATCCTCGCAACTGCCCCGACGTCTTCGCCTAACCAACCCCCGAGTTCTCCGCCTACCCCAACAACCACCGGTCGCCGCCAACGACTTCCGCCTTTGCCGCAACGCCCTCCAACTGCCGCTGATCCCTCGTCTATTTAAGAAACCCGACGCCACCAGCCTCCGCATCCGTCGTTGGCCTCCACGAAGGGCGGTGGTGACAGCCCGCGCCTTCCTTCTCCGGCGAGATCCGGCCGCGCATCCACGGCCGTCGCAGCCCGCAGCCCGGCGCTGCTCTGCCCTAGCTCCGCTACCCGCGTCGAGCCGACAACCACCGAGTTCAACCTCCTCTCCGACCGTCATCGACAAGCTCCGCCGACGCTACCGCTTCATCGACAACCAGCCAACGCCGCCGTCGCTTCCAGGAGCTTCGTCTCCCCTTCGCCTGACCGCGACGCCACCAACCGTACAGGAGCAGCGCCTCCAAATCAAGCTTCCACGCCTCGATCAGCTTCATCCACCGCCGCAACTCCATCTTCTCCGATCGCAAGCTCCACGCCGGGCCTCCGACATCGGCCTCGTCGCCGCCACCGACACGCCCTCGCCCGACCTTCACTCGACAACCACCGGAGGTCTGCTCCAGCGCCATCGACTCCGCCATTGTCCCCTCCGCCTCGGCCGGAGTCTGCCACCGCCAGCACCGGGGTCGACCCAAGACACCCCGCGCACGTGCGAGGCACGTGCGTCCGGGGGGGACGTCAGGCTTACGTCACCCAGGTCACGTGCTTCGCACGTGACCATGGGTTAATTGCAAACCCCCCCAGATCTCCGCCTAATTGCGCTAAAATCCAAAACTACAAGAACACGTGATCCGCACGTGATACCTTGGGAAAATTGCATCAGAGGCCCCAGGATTATCGGTAATTATAATTAGGCCCTTCCTGTGTATTTTATTTATTTATTTATTTTATTTATTCATTGCATTTACCCCCATGTGTTCTCTCTCTGTTTTGAACCTCTTCTAGACTTCATTTTATTTATTTAAAAATAGCATTTTGTTCATCTTTTAATTCTCTACATTTTGACATGCTGTGGACATTTTTGTGAATTACGGTTGATTAATAAGTAATTGTTTTGCGGAAATTAGAATATTTTGCCCAATCTGTGCTCTGAAATTCATAGTTAATTAATCGTTGTTCTAAAAATTCCTCAAAAATCAAATATCGTAGAGATTACTTTGATTAACATGTGCCCAAAAATCTTTGCATTTGCATGCATCATTTGCCCTGTAAAAATCATTTTGCACATTTCAATGTTTGATTTTTAATAGATATAAAATCCCATATTTTTGAGGTCTAGGATTTTTCTAAGATCCATTACCTAGTGATAGATCTTAGATAATTTTAGCTCTCGAAAATAAGTAGGTTTAATATTTATTAAAATTAAACATTTAAAATTAATTTGTTTGCATTTAAAAATCCATAAAAAAAATTCATATTGCATCCAAAAATTCCAAAAAAATTACAGTTCACTCATTTCATCATATTTTACATCTCGGCCAAGTTTTGTATTTATCGGACATCATTTGAATGGAATTCACATTTTAGTCCATAAAATAGGCCGGATTTGCATATTGCACCCTCTATTGCATTGAAAATTTCCAAAAAAAAGACCGCCTTGAAAACCGAACTCAAAATTGGATAGACATTAATCTAAGTTGTTCCTTTGCCTCCTTGTGATCGACCTTGGGACTTGCCCAAGTAAAATAAACATAAAAACCACTTGATTGAATTTGATTAAAAATCGTGGTTATTTCTTGACTGTTTCCGAATCGCCGCCTACAACGAAAGACACATATTTTCACGATCGACGATTAAAAACAACTTCTTAACACGGCTTTTGCGGACTCGTCAGATACATTGTTTTTAAAGCTTATTGTAAATTGGTTTTAATTTGGTAAATCCATGCAATTACATTGAATTTTAATTTGATTTCAATTGAGAAACCAAATGACATTGAAGGGAAAGTTGGGAATTCCCATATTTGAAATAGAGTCTTGGGTGGAAGTTTAGTGCCACATCTAGTAGTTCTAAATTTTTGGTGGGTTTATATATGAGTTCACAACGCAAGCTCTTGTAGCAATAGTAGAGAGGAAGAATGGAGGACCACACACACATGCACGCCCCGCTCTGTCTCCAGCTCAGGCTCGGGAGGATCAATTCGGATCTCGATACTTTTACCATAGGTTTCGTTAAAGGAGGTGAAAAGTCGCACCCTAGGTCTTCATATACCCTCACCATGGGTGTTGTTTTCTTTACTCACGGGAAAACTCTTTCTCGCTCACTCTCTGTTCTTCCATCGTGGTTGTGCTTTCTTCCTTTTTTATTGTACTTCTTTGAGATGATTTTGAGGATGATCTCGTCAATGTACGTGGACGATGATCATGTGTTGTCCTATCATGAGAATGGATCATCAGTACCCTACGCATTAGTTTTGTTGGGGTGATATCCTCGCTATGGACATTCCATTACTTGGATGCTTCAGTGATAGATGATCTAATATTTTTACTGTTTTATTTATCGTAATTTATTTATTGCCTTGCCTTTCCTATATATCACCCTAAAAGGATATATACATAATTTGGTTGGTTCCTACGTATGTCTTGTAATTGCTATATGAATCGGATATGCATGATTATAATCTTGTTAATCTGTAATGCATTGATTTGTATTGATCATGGAAATTAAAGTGTAATGTATGCATTAATGATCTTATTAACAACAATCTTAGAAATTATATCTAGAACTGGAATTAAAATCATGTTGAATACCATATCTAAATCAAGGTTGGATATGACCAGTATGCCTAAAAAAATCAGTGGTCAGAAATAACACATGAAAATTTAGTTAACCACCATAGAGTTAATCGACGTTTGAAACGAAATGTCCTACAATGGAAAAGGAAAATCCTACACTCGATAGCCAGAAGGTTCAATCTGCGTGGAAGGAAAGTGATCGTATATGTCATGGTTGCATCTTCTTGGCTCTGTCCAACATGTTGTTTGATATATATATTGTTCATCCACACAGATTGCGAAGGGGCTATGAAAAGAATCAGATCGGAAATATAACACCAAGGATCTCGTTATTGAGAAATACTATGTTGTTAAGTTCTTAAAGTTTACTATGGTTAGAGGGAAGGTTTCTGAACATGTACAAGAATTTTTACTCACGATCCATGGTTTAGAAGATGGCAAGATGAAAGTTCCAAAGAAGTTTCAAGTCATGTGCATTATAGAAAAATTCTCAAAGCCTTGGAAAGACTTTGGTATGACCCTGAAGCACAAAAAGGGAAAGATTTATATGGATGACTTGATGATGGCAATTGCTATAGAGGAGGAACATATGAAACAAAGTATGTGGTTCCTATTGACGTTTAGGCTAAAGTAAATTTCATGACCTCGAAGGGCGAAGATAAGAAGAGAAAGTGTAGTAATAACAATAAAATGTAATCAAAGGTCATGATCCAGAAAAATGTAAAGAATAAACCCTATTGGCACTATAATCAGGTTGGCCATTGGAAGAAGGATTGTCTATCCTTGAAAGCTCAACTAAAGACTACAGATGGGAGTCCACAAGTGAAAATGATCACTGTTGGACTTGGGTCTAGCTAGTGATATGTCTCTGTAAAACTTAAACTATACCATATCTATGATCCAAATGAGTGGCTTGTGGATAGGAGAGACAATGTACATATTTATTGATAGAACTTTATTTTCTTCTCATCTGACCTACGATGGTGGGACTATGAAGATGGAGAATGATTCTGCAGTCATTGTGCTAGGGTCATGATAAGTCGACTTGAGGTTCTCCTTCGGACATGTCTAGACTTTGCGCATGGTACTGCATGTCCCTGATGTAAAGAAGAATGTCTTATCTGGCTCTATTTTAGTTAGAAAAGATTTTGAATTGAACTTATACTGTAATAAAATTGTCCTTCTGAAACATGGTATTTTTTATGGAAAATATTATTTGGCAATTTGTTATTTAGAATTAAATGTGATTGAATATATATCGATTCAGTGATTGTTTTGAATTCTGAATGTTCTAATTCTGTGTCTCATATTATTAATAATTTCGAATTTTATGATCTTTGGCATGGTAGATTGAGAAATGTGAACTTAAATTCAATTAAAAAATGATGAATTTAGGGTTCATCCTTAAGCGCATTGTTGATAAAACTCAAAAATATAAAATTTGTGTGAAGCTAAGACATCTAGGAAATCTTTTTCAATTTGTCTCTAGAGATAGTGAAATCTTGGATCTAGTACACACAAATATCTATGAATTTAATGGTGTGTTGACAAAAAACAATAAAAAATACTTTATCACCATTATAGATGTTGGTAGTAGATATTGCTATGTGTATCTAATGAAAACCAAGGACAAAGCCTTAGAGAAATATCTTAATTTTAAGAATGAGGCTGGGACACAAACATGAAAAGTGCTTAAACTCCTTAGATTAGATAGAGGGGGTGAATATTTTTCTAACTCATTTGATGAACAATGTAAACTATTTGACATTTTTCATGAAGTTACTGCTCCATATTCACCACAATCAAATGGGATAGCAGAACGGAAAAATAGGACCGTAACTGACATGGTCAATGCTCTCCTACAGAGTTCTACACTTCCAACCAATATGTGGAGAGAAGCCTTGAATATGGATTTTCATATCCTAAATAGGGTTCCTCTAAGACATATGAAAAGATATCTTGAATTTTGGATAAATAGGAAACCAAGCTTAAGATATCTCAAAGTATGGGGTTGTCTCGCTAAGGTTTTAGTCCCAAAACACAAGAGAAAGAAGATGGGTCCTACAACTATTGATGTGGTCTTCTTAGGTCATCTGAAAAATAACTATGCGTATAGGTTCTTGGTAATTCGGTTCGAGATAACAGGCATAGATGTCAACACTATTGTTGAACTCCATGACGCTACTTCCTTTGAGGATGTCTTTCCTATGAAGACTAGGATTCCTCAGAACCTTACCAATGATATTTCCTCCACATCCGGATCTATTCCATATCAAGCGGAAAGGATCACGAATGTAGGAGTTGAGACTCAACCTGAACCCAATGATCTTTCATAAGAAATTGAGCCAAGGAGGAGTAAACGACCATGGATAGCCAAGGATCTGGGTAGTGACTTTATTGTCTACAAGATCGAGGGTAATCCTCCAAGTTACAAGGAAGCATGGCTTCATCTGAAGTAAAAAAATGGAAGGAAGCCACAAAATCTAAGATGGATTCCATTATGGCTAATGGAACTTGGGAACTGGTTGATTTACCTAAATGGTGATTTACTATTGGGTACAAGTGGGTATTTACGAGAAATCTTAAACCTGATAGACCTATTGGAAGTATAAGTTAGATTAGTAGCAAAGGGCTTTTGGCAAAAGAATGTCGATTATTTTAATACTTATTCTCATGTGACTACATGACCACAATCTGGATGGTTATAATCTTGGCATCTATATATGATCTCCCTATTCACCAGATGCATGTGAAGATCGCCTTCTTGCATGGCGATCTTGAGGAAAAGATCTATATGGATCAACCTGATGGGCTTGTGACTCCTAAGAATGAGGGAAAGGTTTCCAAGCATGTTAAATCCTTTTACATATTGAAAGAAGCACCAAAGTAGTGGCATGAAAATTTTGACGAAACTATTTTGTCATGTGACTTTAAGGTTCATGAATCCGACAAATGCGTATATTTCAAGGTGAAAGGTGATGATTGTATTGTCTTGTAGATGTATGTTGATGACATATTGTTGTTTGGATCACATGCGAGGATTACTAATGAGACTAGAGCGCTCTTAAGTTTGAGATGAAGGACATGCATGTTGCTGATGTAATTTTTGGTCTCTAACTGACAATGTCAATTGATGGGGGTTATAGTTTCTCAATCTCACTATGCTGAGAAGGTACTTGAGAAATTTGGCTATCAAGATTGCAAAGATATAATCACTCCTTTTTATTTTCCCAAAACTTTGTTGAAGTATAAGAGTGGGGTACATGTAACTTAGTTAAGATATTCACATATGATAGGAAGCTTAATGTATATTGCAAATTGCAGGAGACCTGATATTTTATTCTTGCTTGCAAAGCTGGGTAGATACACTAGTTGTCCTGACCGTAATCACTGGGAGCTTTGGATCGAGTATTGAAGCACTTGAAAGGAACTATTTCTCTTAGTTTGCATTATGGTAGACATCCATCTGTACTAGAAGGATATAGTGATGCAAGTCAGATAGGGATAATATAGGAGTCTGGGAGTAATGGTGTTACAGGGTATGTTTTTACCCTTAGAGACGTTGTAGTCTCCTGGAGGTTTGTGAAGCAAACCATTCTTGCTTGGTCTACCTTTGAGACTGAGTTGTGTGCTCTGGACACCATTATAATTGAGGCTAAATGGTGAGGGGAACTTCTTTCTGAAATTTCTATGGTAGGTCAGCCAATTCCTATGATCTCGGTACATTGTGACAACAAGACCACAATTGTCAAGATCAAGAGTTCAAAGTTCAATCAGAAAAGAAGGAGACACATACAAATTAGACTTAAGATGTTAACGGATTTGATGTCTCGATGAGTGTTTGTTGTTGATTTTGTTGGATCCAAAGGTAACATAATAGATCTGTTGACTAAGGAACTTGATAGATCTTTAGTCGTAAAGTCTAGATTAAGAATGTGACTGAAACTCATTGGAAGTTCTACTATAGTAGTAACTCAACCTATCTAAGTGGAGATCCTATAAAGTAGGTTCAATGCGGTAATAACAAGCTGTTTGGAGAACTGGTTGTTATTCTTATTTTAATGTGTATGTATGAGTGTCTTATCCTTGGAAGCTTGAGCGTCATTTAAGCTACAAGTTTAGGAAGAGCATGTGCTCTGAATGGATTTAAGCCTTTGGGCATGATGTTAGCGGTGCATCCATGAAGAACACCGCAGTTAAAGGAAGAGGGTCTTTCCTAAAGATACTCATGAAATGGGATAAGGGTGCACGTCTTTTAAGAGCACCGGCCTTGAAGATTATACCAAGAACAACACTTTGTTGTTTCTACCATATACTTTAGCACCAAGGCCTGAAGTTCAAGACGTAGTTCACTTTGTTCCTGTTAAGGTAAAAGTAGTAAACTCGGGTAGAGGTTCAAATCGGAAGGTACCTTTACTTAAAGTAAAGTGTGAAAGTCGAATGATGTCTTTTGACTCTCTTTAAATCTCTTTTTTAAATTGATGAATTCATGAGAGTTTTTTATATTTAAAGCTTAATATAATTAGGTTTTAATTTGGTCAACATATGCAATTACCTTGGATTTTAATTTGATTTCTATTGAGAAACCAAATAACATTGGATGGAAAGTTGAGAATTCCTAATTTTGAAACAAGGTGAGACTTAGGTGGAAGTTTAGCACCACATCTAGTAGTTCTAGACTTTTGATGGGCTTATTTATGAGTTCACAACCCAAGATCTTGTAGTAATAGTAGAGAAGAGGCAGGGAGGACCACACACGGGCGCGTATGCGCTCTGCTCCGGCTCAGGCTTGGGAGATTCAATTCGGATCTCGGATCTCGATACTTTTGCTGCGGATTTCATTAGCAGGTCGGTTAAATTAATTCTATGGATTAATTATGATTCTATCGCAGTGAGGGAATTCAACTTGACTCCAACGGTTCCGATCTAGCTGCCATTTTAGAATCCGAAGAGGCATCCTTCGAGGGGTATTTTCATAAGATGAAAAGTTGTGCCTTGGGTCTTCATATACCCTTTCCCTAGATATCGTTTTCTTTACTTGCAAGGAAACTCTTTGTCGCTAGCTCTATGTTCTTCCACCGTTACTGCGACCCCTTCTTCCTTTTTCGGATGCAGTTCTTTGATGTGCTTTCGAGGACGATTTTGTCGGTGTACATGGATTACGATCATGTACTGTCATATCCTAGGAGTGGATCACAACTACTCTACGCACCGATATTGTAGAGGCGATATCCTCTCTAAGGACAATCCATTACATGAACACTTCAGTGATATCTGATCTAATCTTTTACTGTTTTATTTGATGTAATTTATTTATTACTTTATCTTTCCCAGATCTCACCCTAAAATGATGTATATATTAGAATCAAAATGATCAAAATGATATGAATTGGTTAAATTTATTTATTACTTTATTGCATTAAACTTTTTGCATATATTAGAATCAAAATGATTTGGTTAGTTCTTGTGTGCACCTTGTAATTGCGATATGAATCTGATATGCATGATTATAATTTTGTTAATCTGTAATACATTGATTTGTATTGATCACGAAAATTACTGTTTAATGTATTCCTTAATTATCCAGTTAACAACAAGATATTCCTCTAAGATGGATGAAAGGTGCATGAAGAACTCCTTCTCCTTACTTCGGCTTGCACGACTCGTATAGTAAACCATTTTCTTAGAGATAAAACTGCACTCTAAACATCTTATTAAGCAAATAAGAAAAGTCTTTAAGGAAATCAATCAGATGACACTCAACGCCACTAATCACATCTCCTTTGACAAGGTAAACACAGAGTTTGTTTATATTTTCTATTCGGGGTGGCATAAAAATGTCCGGTTGACATATAAAATTTTAAAAAAAGCGAATGGATGTTTGAAGGAGAAACGAAATTGACAAAAAATTAAGAAATAATAACATAATAAAATAAATAATATTTCTTATGAAGGAGAGAGAAACATGTTTTTTCCTTTATTTCACGGTTGTGTCATGTAGTTTCTAAAATCAACATGAAGAGTAGTGAATCAATATTTTTCGCTTTACTATTTCTATCTAACAGTAAATTTGTACATATGATCAATACATTTGCTTATTTTTCTTCCAATCATATTTAAATAAATTTTAAATCAAATGAGCGCCTTTTTATAAATAATCTAATTATATTTAGCAAGCTCATAATGCCTCCAATAATTAAAAAAACATGAAAGACGATAACAAAAATGAAAAAAGTTCTCTTTGACACAACATAAATAAATCCTTCATTCAAATTAAGTAGGGTTGGCTACATGGATTTTTTGCTTCTATTTAGATCTATTTTGGGTCATTCTCATACTTAGATCCAAAAATTAAGATCACTTCGGATAGCTTCCTCCAACACTTTATAGGTCTTCATCACTTTCTCTTAGATGACTCAACATCCCAAATCTATAGGATTTAGTAACAATTTCAGGATAAATTTCGGTTTTTATAACTTTCACGGCCTGTGAAACTAAATAATTTGCATTGATACATGTTTTGAACGCATGTCCCTCATGCACCATATCAAGGCAGTGTTGATTACCAACGAACCAAAAATTTCTTTTTTTATATGACATTAAAAAGTTTATAGAGCTCTTTGAAGAAAAGAACAATAAGACAAAAAAGATTAACACTCAACAATTCCTTTCAAAAATAGAGTTCTCACTAAGTGAAATAATACTTGTGTCATAGAACAGATTACTAACATAATTCTCAAGGTGAAATGATATACATAACACAATCGTTACATTTTAAAATGAGTGGCTGTCTCTCCACCATGATCATGTTCATCGTCTCTTTTTTTTTTTTTTTTTTGCATATATTAGAATCAATATGAGGTTGAGTATTGTGTGACGATTAGATGTTGATTCCTATCGAGATTATGGGATTTATATTAGGATTTATGTTCTATAATATATTATATATCATTAAGTTTTCTTAAATTTTATATTTATTTTTTACATTTCTATTTACTTTAAAAATAAAAATATAACAATTACTAACCTACAATGAAAATAATTGTCTCTTGATTAGGCCTTGAAGAACTACAATACGATGAAGTTTTTCTTAAACTTTGTATGTATATGTTAATTAGTATTTCACCAAGTGAACAGTAGATTTACCGTGTAAGGCACGCGCTCCTACTAATTTCTAATTATGCAGAAGAGAACTCCTCATCTCATTTTCCACTCGTCATCTTTTGGAAATAGATGGAAAGTTACCCCAAATGATATTTTATTTGATGTGTAAGCATTTTCTTTTTTTAAGGCTTCTTCCACAACTCTCTGTCTCTATGAAATAGGTTGAAAACAACTGAAATGATAATATATTTTTTGTTTAAGTATTCTCTCTTTCTCCAATGCTTCTTTCATAAGTACAAGTACATATATTTCAATTTCCACCTATTTCCATTCGAAGTACAATCACACAATACTATAATCACCATTTTATCATTAATCAACCGACACACATAAATTAAAAGAAAAACATCATTTAGTTTCCATTTCACATTTTTTAACCACGAAAATGGCAACAACATTTATGCATTAAATGCGCCACGCTAAGGATATTCTCATTTAAGAAAGCTATTTATTACATCCATCTTTGGCACTTAATCACGTTTTTGATAGACCACACGAAAGAAAGGATATATTTTTTAAAAAGAATTATAACAATTCAGAACAAAAGATTGTTTTGTTTAAGATTTTTGTTTTATTTTCATGTTGGATACAATATGACTCAATCTTTCGATTTCATTAGAATCGATCTAGGACGGAATGATTCAAACTTCCAAATAACAAGATCAAAACATGTTGCCTTACCGCTGGTCACACCCCATTTATATTAAAAAATGAGCAAATAAACACTGGACTAATATTACTAATTATGGTTATTCACCAATTAAGGGCTTAATAATCTCATATAAAAAAATTAAAATAGAATAAGACTAATAAACCACTTCTCATATCTTATCTTACTTCTTATAATATATATTAATAAATGATTGTTAATAATATATACTACTAATTAGAATCATAAACTAATAACTATATATTTATACTAATCAGTACAGTCTATTTAGAATATATATTGATTAATAACATTAATAAAAAACATTTAGTATTTAATATCTATAAGTCAATTTATATAAACTATAATTAATTAACATTCATAAATGATAATTAGATAATTACAACTCCAATTACTTCTGATCTTTCTACTTCCTTGATTAAAGCAACAATCACAACACCAATACAAGTTAACCATTACGTCTTGATGACGCACAACAAAATATAACGATCGTAAGATCTAAACATAAATTTCGATTTACGAAGAGGGTATTTGTCTAATTTGGTTGAAGAATAACAATATGTGAATTGGATATTGTCGAGCTGTGAAGTAGTTGACGAGAACTAATAAGTGGTATGACCCACCACTTCTTCAGCTCTACCGCTTAAAAGATCCCAAAAGGCCTCCGGGGGTTAGGTACTTGCTCTCACGTTGCCCGCAGACACCTCATCGCTATTCTTTTTCGGGCAATTGACATAACTACACCTAAACTTGTAGCTCTTTCGCATACCTCCACATGGTCGGTTTCATTACTTCATCATAATTCAAAGTACCTGAGTGCAAATGGGTCATCGGATGAGGACTATCCAGATATTTATCTATCTTTGTCATTAGGGGTGTAAACGGACCGAACTTGAGCGAACTTATGTTTTTTAGGTTCGGTCCGTTTATTTAATCGAGCCTAAACTTGTGTTCAGGTTCGGTTCGTTTATTTTCGAACCGAATTCGAATCGAACCTCTTTTTAAACGAATCGAACCTAAGCGAATATCAAACTTAAGAATTCTCTAATAAGAGGGAGTGAAAAGAAGAGAAATGGAAATATATATGTGTATTTACTGTTAGAATAAATATTCATTTAATTTTTTTCTTTATCTAACTCATCTTCATCTTTTGAAAAAATTAGATTAATAAGGCTTCGTCTCTTTGAAAAAAGTATAATTATAATATATTTTATATCTATTCCGATGGGGATAAGGAATAAGAATAATGCGGAGATATTCGATAAGTAATGTTTGTACTTGTTCTGTTGATCTGAAGATAAAGAAGGGAAAAGTACTAGACCATAGATGATAGATGTTGTAAACACGATGTGACTATTTATTTTTGGATAGTTTATACCGAGATAAAACCTAATTATCTTGTAAACATCTAGTTATCTCTAGATAAATTTACTTACCATGGGATAAAAATCACTCATCTCAAAATAAGTCTACTTCTACGGATAAGGATTTGTAAATATGTATATGTGTATGTTTATCGAGCTTTTAACGAATCGAACCTGAGCGAACCTATGATTTTTAGGTTCGATTCATTTATTTATTCGAGCCTAAACTTGTGTTCAGGTTCGGTTCGTTTATTTCCAAACCGAATCTGAATCGAACTTTTAGCGAGCCGAACCTTAGCGAATATCAAACTTGAGAATTTTCTTACACCCCTATTTGTCATCACATCAGGTATTGTTGCCAGACCCTGTAAACTTTATCAATTACACTAAATCCCTTCTCATCTTCATATTTACCCCCACGATCTTATTAACTCGTTTATTCTTACGAAACGATCCTTGTGGTTAATTTCCAATTACATGTCTATCAAAGTGAACGGCTTCTGTCATAAAGATATCAAATTTACCCTTTTTTGTTTATCAAATTTACAAAAACCACTGCTCTTCTCCTCCTCTTTCCAAACAAGGAGCGTCGTGTCGGTCCCACAGTCACCTCCCCTCACCCCTGTCACTACTTCCCCTCCAAACCAATACCCTTCATTCCCAGCATGATCATGCTACCTTCAATTGCTTCCGGTCCAAGTTGATGCCGCCGCTAGCAACCCACGGCAATCGCTTGTTTCATCACCTTTCTTCGCTGCAATATAATTGATCGAAGACAATGAATAATTCAGTACCCATTGTCATATCATTTGTAGTTAAATATATACCAATGAATACTATTTGTTACTTAGTTCTTTAATTTCATAATGATTATTCTATATGTTGTTATATTTCTATCAACGTTGACGTTTTCTTCTAATCGTTGGTAAATTTTGCAATAATTTGTACAAATTTCGACGAATAAGCCAATGGATAAATTGTTGTTATATGAAACCGTACCAATGAATATCTACAATAACAAAATCTAACTTTATCACAAATAAAATTTGATGTTATACTTTTACCATCGCTTATGGCGATGAGTATTCAAATTATTCGTAGCCTTAGACAAATTTCTTGTAGTGCCTTGTTACTCTAAGGCCCTGTTTGGTTGGAGAATAGGCCCTGGAATAAGGGGTCAATTCTCCTCCCGGCACGGTTCCTAGTGGTACGATTATTCCCCATTATTCCATCTTATTTCACTCTTATTCCTATCTTTATCCCACCTTACCTACCTTTATTTTATCTTATTCTCCTTATTCCTATCCTCCATCCGAACAGGGAATAGACCCTTATTCCCCTTATTCTCCATCCTTATTCCTGCTTATTCTCCTACCGAACGGGCCCTAAATGTTTCCCGATCACATCACGGTATAGGCCGTGGTCGTGATGTGGACTAAGGCTATATAGGTCGTGGTGTAAATACCCAAGATGTCGGGAGTTATGGTGTAAATGACAATATTTACAGGAATGATTTAAAAATCCCGTATCATAACAGAGAAAAAAGGTATCTATATCCGCTATCTAAATACTATAAATGTAAATATGATCTAAACGTTCTCTTCAAAGGAAAAAAAACTCGGTTATTACATATACTCTTGTATATATACGTAGAGAACTGAATTCGACTATAGTTGAAGCACCAAAGTTTGCATGTAATGCATCCCGTTCTTAATGTAATAATTAATAAAACCCAGTAAGGCAGCAAGAACGTGAGAGACTCCAGCAGGTGCTATATGTTACATTTCGAAAAGCACGGGAACCGAGCAACAAAATCCGAAATTTCACCTGAAGTTCTGGGGCATTTCATGCAAAAGCGCCTGTCCTTTTATATGACCGATGCAGGCAGGCTCTAAGAAGACCGGATCAAAACTATTGAAAAGAGAGAGATGCGACTTCGAGGCCCTTTAAGTTGAAACTATAAACAAAACAACGCGATTCGCCCGCCTGTCTACATTACATTGAACACAAGGAGAGCCCCCCACCCTATTAGACAACTACCACCCCCCTCAACGCCCCTTCCATTCCCACGCTTTCTTCCCTGCCGATCCTCCCCATTAAACCCACCCATCTCCCAATCCACTTTCCAGGATTCAGCCATCACAAATCCATGCTACTTAAGAGGAAGTTCGAGGATTTCGCAATGGAAGATGATGCAGGAGCCGCAATTGGCAAGGATCACAGCTGCAGCAGTGGTTCCGTCCTTACGGACCACGAAGATGGCATCGCTGATTACACCTGCGGACACGGCGGTCTCCCTTCACCGACCGTGTTCACACGACCGGTTCCTGAATTGCTCGGGCCGGGCACCACGACTACCGCTACCTCCACCTCGATCCCCAAGAAAAGGTTGGTAGTAAGGAGCAGATCCATGCTTAATCATATTAAGATCTCATGTGATCGTTTCTCAAGTCTAATCCTCCTGGCAGTGGCAGTGGCGGCAGCAGCAGTAGAAGAGCGGCGAAGAGGCGGGAGGTGACTGTACCGATCGCAGAGATTGAGGGTATGAAAGGAGGCGGCGGGGATTGTACTGCGCCTCCAGATGCGTGGACCTGGAGAAAATATGGGCAGAAGCCCATAAAAGGATCGCCATATCCTAGGTTCGCGTAATTCCATCATAGTTGTTCCTAGGATCATCTTTGATTCTTACCAATGATCTTATCATCTGATGCTCATAATTGGTGTGATCGAGCAGGGGCTACTATAGGTGTAGCAGCTCCAAGGGCTGCCCTGCCAGGAAGCAAGTCGAACGCAATCGTCTCGATCCAACCATGCTCGTCATCACCTACGCCTCCGAACACAACCACCCCTTGCCTGTTCCCCGTGCCCACGGCCAGCCGCACCGTGCCACCCACAACCAAGCCAATTCCCGCCGCCCGGGTTCTCCCGTGCCGAACCCTGACACCGAAATCGAAGAAGAGAAAGAAGAAGAAGTTCCAATTGTTACTTCAGCTTCACTCACAAACACAGACGGCTCCTCGCCTGAGGACAGCACGTTCACCGACCTCGGGGACGCGTCGTCTTTCATGCCGTTGGCTAGCGACTTCGGGTGGTTCTCAGGATTGATCGAGACGCCGCTGCCGACAACAAGGAGCTTGCTGGATGACGATGAGGACGTTGGGATGATGCTGCCAATGACGTGCAGCGATGTGGCCGAGGACGACGCGCTCTTCGGGGGGCTCGGGGAGCTGCCGGAGTGCGCGGTGGTGTTTCGGAGGCAGACGACGGCACAGCACGGCAAATCCGACGAGGGACGCCGGTGCAGCTTAACGGCGTGGTGTGAGAGCAACCGATCGGTGAGGTAATTAACGACCGCACAGAGAGATGAGGACAGATCTCGAAACACAATCGGATTGTTTGAAGTTTCTAAATCGTCGTTGGGATCACGTGATCTGAGTGAGGAAATGTTGCATGATTTTGCTTACTTTTCCCCTTAATTTGCTTCCTCTTTCCAAACACTTTGACAGAGTTTGCCTAAAGCCTTCTTGCTTCTGCAGATTTAATTGATGGATTGAAAAATGATTACTACTGGTCTTGTATCTCTTTCATGTATGGGTCACTCTATATTACTCGATCTGGACCTTAAACTTTTAAGTTTCCTCTTTATGGTAGAATCCTAAAATTCTAAATTTACCAAAAGTTACGTCCTTTCTCCATACACTGATTAGATTTTAACACAACTACGAACCACATTCGCGAGTGACATTAGCATTAATTTCTCGCCATCTCCCGCGGTCCAACGGTTGTTTAATCATGATGTGATCAAACGTTAACAAGGATGACGGAATGGAGTAAAGATGGTGGGGGTAATAATACTGCAACTTGGATGGGTCCTTGATGGGGATATGCAGAAACGGTCCCATATGACCATCCATGTCTTCATCTTCTTGAAGGCCGAGATTAAATTAAGGTCTTCATCATCGGCCGCCTTGTGCTGTGCGTCACACTCTGATGAGCAGCTTCTCACGATATTTCCGCCAAATCAAAGTCAAAATATTTGCTTGGGGGATTGGCAACCTCATGACCGTCTACATTTTTTTATCCAATTTTCTTCTTCCATTCGGATAGGTTCTTCCTGAACACCGGTTTTCCTTATATTATTTTTAAATCTCATTATTAACCGCGTCGTACTTAACGCCACTTCCTCGTCTTCCAGTATGTGATCGAAGAGAGAGACTTCTGCAACAGATTTTCCTCCATAAAACACGAATTCATGTAACTTTCTCTCGGTTTGGACTCTCCCAGAAAGATTCTGAAAAAGCTATAGGAAGGTGTTCCACGTGTTCCTTTTCATATGGGGCGTTTTCTCTTCGTCTGTATCTATATAGCTATATCACGTGGGATTGGGTTCATACTGCTGGATTTCTAAAATAGCACACAAAGGGAAGGACGGAGGAGTTCTTTGGATCTTTCTTGTAGTACCCATGATCCACATGGACTGTGTGGAGATAAAGGATATAAGTGGGAACAGAACACCATTTGCATCCAGTGGTTGGAGATTCTAGATATGAGATGGGACCGACATGAATGGGAGATGTTGCAGTGGGAAGGGCTCAGCTCTTGATATCGGCCTCCAATCTTATCCACGCGCCTAAAGAAGGAAGAAAGATCTGAAGAACGGGTCGTCACGATCACGTCGTCATTGTTTCCTCTCCAATGCACACGTGTGAACAGTGGAGATTTGTCATGCGTTTCTACATGGAAATGGTAAGCGTGTTGGAATTGTGGTGTTGCGTAGGGACGAAGGCGAGGTACTTCAGCATTCCAGAAGCCGGTGCTGCTTATATATAGTTCTAAAAAAAATCACAGTTCTAAATTTGCTTCTTAAATGCAATTGTGAGTTGTATTACACTAGGTCTTTCGATTGTAATTTTTCACAAGTAACCATAAGATGAACTATCACATCTGGGACATTCTATTATTGCATACAATTAGGTTTATATTTATTACATAAAGTTGAGTCGTCGTACAATTATCAGTTTCCGTGCTCGCCAAAAATTGTTATGACAAAAAGATTTCTTATAAAGATTCAATTATCATCCAGAATTATGGAAATGGGAAAGAGCTTACCAAAACACTATGATTAAACTTGATTATTGTTGGTAAGAATCACCACCAATGAAGTTAGTAGGGTAAATTGCAAACTTGATTCAAATTCCCTTTTATAGGTCACATTTTTAAACCTAAGAAAGATAGATGACATAGATCTGATCTTTTTTTAATATTAAATACATGGTCGCAAACTTCCACGACCCTTTTAACTTCGATGACCCCTTTGTGCTGACATTAAATCATAAAGGTGAAAGTTTAATACCTTTTGCAACATTTAAAAAACGACGCTTATAATTGGGAATCGAAGTTTATTTTTTTGAAAGAATGGGAATCGAGGTTTAGTGAGATCTTTTTCGTAATCTATATATATATATATGTGCGCGCGCGCGCGCGCATGTGCGCGTGTGTGTGCGTGCAGACAAGGGGGTGGGAGGGAGCTCCTATTAATTCTCTACATATATATTATAATAGAATATGATTTATATATAGAATAGTTAATTATAAACAATAATAAGTTGTATATAATGCCCCCCTACCTCCCATTTACAAGGTGTATAGATATGGATATATCCGTATTTATTCCGCCATCATATCCATATTATACAGATTTTGACATCCGTATTCCGCCATCGTATCCATATTATACAGATTTTGACATCTGTATCCGCATTTGTTATCAAATGAATATAGATACCGATGCCACATTAATATCAACAAAAATCTATATTTCTATTCATAAATCCATTTTATATATAAATATAGTTGTATATTTATTTTTAACTTTAGATAACATAATTGTATCCCTTCTTTTGATCATATTTGGTATAATTGTTATGATATAAGCATATTTAGAATATTTATAATTTGTATTCCATCCAATACATGTATATTAAACCTAATATATAGAGTATTTATAATATTATTCGTATGCGATCGGTATCCATTTTATATCGATATCCATTTTTTATGGATATGGTAATATATTTTTCATCTGTCAATATCTTTATATGCATCACATTCGTATTTAAAAACAAATAAGGATATGGGAACACCTATATCCATATCAATATTTGTATGTCAGCATCCCTAATCAATCCCATCTCCCAATAAAAAATCGTAATATGACATGAATGCAATAATCTAATGATCAACATTTGTATGTTTTATGTAACTACATATTACACATAATCACAAAATAACTATATAGTGGTTTTTTTAATTCATCACATAACATCCTTTTTTAAATTGTTAGTGACATATATTATTTCGTTGTGATCTTTTTTGAGCCATAATTTAAATGTTGAGGGCTAGTGTATGATAAAGTACAAACATGAGAGTGTAAACAATTGAGATGTAATACATAATTATAAACAAATCCAAACCAATTCGATCCAATCCGTAATCTGATGGATTGGATTGGTATGGATTCAGATATTTGATGGATTGGGTTGGATTGAAAAAAGTTAAAATCCGTTAAGGTTGGATTGGACATGGACTAAGCTAAAATCCGATCTAATTCGATCCATATGCACTCCTAATATGCAATATTATATGTAATTGGTACATATATATCTCATTTACATTCCTACATTAGGAGCGATATAATATTACTTTTTAAAAATCATAGTTTTAATGGAATAACTTAACATTGTGTTAATGAAGTGTATTTTGATTTGAAGAATTTTGTAAAGATCTTTTTGTCAATACAATATTTATTGGAATATTTATGTGAAAATGTAAGTTTACAAGGGTATCTTCGTGAAATATACTTGTAAACACATTTTAATAATTACAATGATAAATAGTAACCAAGATGAATTATATATATAGTCTCAATAATTTGGCCCCCCCAAACAGAAATTCCTGGCTTCGTCCCTGTCTGTGTGTCTGTTGTTAATAGGATTACATGTAATAAATATTTTATAAATTGAACATAATAACTATTAAATGTTCGGGGATCCAAGTCTAAAAGATATAAATTATTAGATAAATTTCGAAATAATGAAAAGCATCGTTCAAATTTCAGATACAATAAACAAACATTATCCATGAGAAATAAAGACATAAATCTAATGTCATAACACGAAGATCCAATATCAGAGGGAGAGAGTCAGGAAACACAAGCCCGAAGGCAAGGAGTAAAGATGAAGGATGATACACTATGTGGAGTAAATAGAACAAATGTGGATAGGTACGGTGAAGTTCCCATTGTTGAACGAGAAAAGATGAAGGATGACACACTGTGATGGGGCTATCAGTACGTCAGATTTGGGGCGGGTATTGTTGAGAGTTGTATCGTTAGCTTTAATTTTAGAGGTATTCCAGACGACTCACTATCTATGAGTTGTCCTCTATGTAACCCTAACCCTAGGACTCAAAATATATGTAACGACTCGGATCCGTGTGACCAACGGAAGCAATAATAAACGACATGCCACGTCGGATCTGAGTGTTACTCATGCATATCAAATCCACAATTAAGGAAGACGATTGGAAGGACAAAATAATAAATAACTTGAGATACTTCAACTAAAGGATAACATCACTTAACAACTTGACATAATCAAAGATCAAGTTGCATCATTCAAGGGACCTCATTGACGAAGACAATAACTATAATAGAACAACTCATAGATTGGTTCTTGGGTGCACCTAATAATAAGGCAACGAGAAGGAAATTAGCACTACCAAAAGAAAATAATAAATCTTCAGCCAGCCAATCAACAGCCTCAATGCTCTTCTACTCCTCCAAGGAACCTGCGGCAGGGCAAAACCACAGGAGCGAAAAAAAATGCTCGTAAGCCAAACAGCTTAGCATGCGAAAAGAGGGATACAAAAATTTCAAGAGTGCTTTGATAAAATTACCAAGGAGTATGACACTACTGTTATATCCATAATATATGAGGATTTCATATTCTCAATAATTGAGCTCTAAAGTTGCACTTATACCCTTATACTCATTCTTTTCATAGAATAGGTCTTTTCTTAACTATCGCTGGCACTAGCGGCTCTCCCATACTTTTACAATCATTCACTTTTATTCATTTCATGATGACATCAGCGCTGAGTCAATAAGTGGACTTTCCACTATGTTCTACTGAACCTGACACCCCCGGAAGGTGTTGCCCTTTAGGCCATTGATATCCGTATCGGATCCGGTATTCGGACTCTAGAGGTGGCTCCCACCATGAGGCGTAGCACTTAGCTTCGTATACCGTTCTCGTGCCATCAATCATATTAAAATTCTAGATTTAGCCAATCATTTAATTCGTATAGATTGAGTTTGCATGCTTCTGCTAAAACCTTAACTCACATATTTTCCCGACATAAATATTACCTATGGTATACGATTAATACACATGTATACTTGCTGTCACAAGATAAGGTTGAGACTAAATTATACAGATTTTACTCATGACGGGCATGATATAGATGTAGGGTACTGAGGATTAATAATAACATGGATAACATTGAAAGCATATAATGGTAACGTTGAAAGCATATAATCAACCCATTATCAATAATAAAATAATCACATAAATTGGAGGCGTACAAGATAATCCGATTAAGTTTACGGGGACATAATGAAAATACAATAAAACAACAGGCGTAATTACGTCATTAGCAGTATACGAGAACGTATTACTCATATATTCGCATATTATTTAGAATATACAAAACAATCGCATGTATTATCTCATCTAACCAGGAGTTGACGTATGGTCTCATTTTCTTCCCTGTAACCCACGCATGTCCACAATTAACATAAATAATAATGACGGCAGGTTATTGATGGCCAAAAACAAGTATTTAATATTGATCCCAACCCCATTATTCTCATGTAGCAATGATGCATAACAAAATAATAGATCCGTGGCTTATTGGAAAAAAAGGGGCAACGTCAGGTTTCGCAATAGATGTGTATGCGAATTAAGAAAAGAAATCACGGCTATTATTCAATCATTTTCATAGTTTCCGTAACCGAAATCTCCTCTTTCCATTTTATGCACGTATGATCTATCTTAGATAATCAAAAGAATAATAGAGTCTAATAGAAAGGATAATAGAGTATCCCTCAATCGGATAGCAAAGGCCCTTCAAGGAGGTCGATTAGGAGTGATCGAGTTTGAGAGAATAACTGAGGGGTTATGAATAACAATATACAATATCATTATCTGACTTTGAAAAACATGATCAGCCCTATGGAGAAAAATCGACGGCTAACATCTTCTACGAGCAATAATCGTTTATCAATAATAGCCGGGTTAAAAGGAAATGACGAAAATAATGCTAACCCTATATTTTGAGCCAAGATAAAAATTCAAGATCATGGAACAATAGAACACATACCGTATCCGCAAGGGATATACGTTGCAAGGGTTGGACTTAAATCGTGATCATCCTCTTCCGCTCACAACCAGCCCCACAGCCCGAGGATGACGTCCCACACGGTGACGGGGTTGCGTAAAACTCGGCCAAGGAAGAAGAAGAAGAGGTTGATAACTAGACTCCTCTCCTCTCTTCCTCCCTCACTTAAGTAATGAGATGAAGGTCCCTTTCGTATTCCAAAGATGGAATCACGTATATGGAGTAGAGGGTTGTAATGAGAGGTCCATAATTGCCCCATGCCTACTCTCTCTTCTATTAAATCCATTAAATTAATATTTTTAATTACAAGATGGTCTTAATTTCAGACCTTAAAATTCATGTCCGTTACAATCTACCCCACTAAAAAAATTTTGTCCCGAAATTTAAAGGTATAAGGACTTACCAAACAGTTTGGGGTACTTGGCTCGCATTTCCTCCTCCAACTCCCAAGTAGCTTCCTCACGTTTATGGTGTTTCCATAAGACCTTAACCATGGGGATTATCCGACGTCGTAATTGATTTTCCTTGCGGTCGATGATCCTGATGGGTTCTTCTACGTAAGATAGATCTGTTTGCACTTCCGGAATCTCATGCTATATTATATGCGAGGGATCAGCTATGTACTTCCTTAGCATCGAAACATGAAACACATCATGTATATTCTTGAATTGAGGAGGGAGATCGACCTGATAAGCAACCTCACCAACTCTCTTGGAGATCATAAAAGGGCCAACGTATCTTGGATTCAGCTTTCCTCTTCTACCAAATCGGACAACTCCACGCATAGGAGAGACTTTGATAAAGACTTGATCGCCCACTTCAAATTGAAGATCGTGTCTCCGACGATCAGCATAGTTTTTCTGCCTACTTTGAGCAGCTAGCAATCTCTTCTTGATTATATCAATTTTTGTTGTAGTATCCAAGACAATTTCTGGTCCTAGGATTTTCCTTTCACCCACATCATCCCAGCATAAGGGAGAACGACACGGTCTATCATATAGAGCTTCGTATGGGGCCATCCCAATACTAGAATGGAAGCTGTTATTGTAAGAAAATTCAACAAGTGGAAGGCGAAAATCCCAATTCCCAGCAAAGTCCAAAGCACAAGATCTAAGCATATCTTCCAATGTTTGTATGGTTCTTTCTGACTGTCCATCAGTCTGCGGGTGAAATGATGTGCTAAACTTTAGGTTTATACCCAAAGCATCATTCAAGCTCTTCCAAAATCTGGATGTGAAACGTGCATCCCGATCAGAGACAATGGATACAGGTACACCATGCAACTTCACTATCTCATGAACATATAACTTCGCCAGACTCTCTGTAGACTGACTACACCGTATAGGTAAAAAGTGTGCCGATATAGTTAATCGATCCACAATCACCCAAATGGCATCATATTTGGAACCTCTTGTGGGAGGCAAACCCACTACAAGATCCATAGTAATGTGCTCCCATTTCCACTCTGGCAAGTCCAATGGCCGCAATATTCCAGATGGCCTTTGATGCTCAATCTTTACCCGTTGACAAACAAGATACCTTGAAACGAACTCAGCAAAATTTCTTGCTTCATATTTTTCCACCAGAAATTCCTTTGCAAGTTCTTGTACATTTTTGTACTCCCTAGATGAATAGCGTACATAGAACTATGTGCCTCCTCTAAGATCTCTTTTTTAATTTCTTGATCATTAGGAACCCATAATCGATTCCTAAATCTCAATCCACCGTCGACTGCAATCGACAACTCGCTAGAAGGCTTCTTCGATGCTTCAACCAACAGCAATAGTTCTGGATCAACTTTTTGTGCGGCCAACACCTTCTCAATCAATGCTGAGTGAACTTGCAGTCCAGCAACAAAAATATTATGTTTCCCATCTATAAAAGGCTTCCACTGAACAAAATCTTCGACAAGCTTCCATTGCAATTTCATGCAAGAAAACTTAGCTTCCCATTTTCTGCTGAGCGCATCTGCTACTGCATTAAATTTTTCTGGATGATAGTCCACGGAAAAATCATAATCCTTCAATAGTTCCAACCATCTCCGTTGCCTCATATTCAAGTCCTTATGAGAGAAAAGATACTTAAGGCTCTTATGATCAGTAAGGACCTGGAATTTCTCACCATACAAGTAATGCCTCCATAACTTCAAGGCAAAAACAACTGCAGCTAGCTCAAGATCATGAGTAGGATAATTTCTCTCATGAATTTTCAATTGCCGAGATGCATAAGCCACGACCTTATCATGTTGCATCAGAACAACACCAAGTCCTGACCCCGAAGCATCAGTATGCACTGTGAAACCTCCAGTATCCGAAGGAAGTGTCAAGATTGGAGCGGAAGTCAGCATCCCCTTCAATTTTTGGAAGCTCTCTTCACATTGCGGACTCCAGATGAATTTAGCTTCTTTCCTCATCAGTTTCGTGAGAGGTAAAACTATCTTCGAGAAGTCCCGAATGAAGCGCCTGTAATAACCAGCCAAACCCAAGAAGCTACGAACTTCTGTGACTGTCTTTGGTTGGTTCCAGTTCAGAACTGCCTCAACCTTTGATGGGTCAACAGATATCCCATCTTTTGATATAACGTGACCAAGAAATGTCACATTATCAAGCCAAAACTCACATTTAGAGAATTTAGCATAGAGACAGTGATGTTTCAGAGTCTCTAATACTGTCCTCAAGTGTTCCTCATGTTGCTTCTTATCTTCTGAATAGATAAGGATGTCATCAACAAAAACTATGACAAACTTATCCTAGAAATCACGAAAAACCCTATTCATAAGGTCCATGAATGCTGCTGGAGAATTGGTTAATCCGAATGGCATTACTCGAAACTCGTAATGCCCATATCTTGATCTAAAAGCGGTCGTTGGAGCATCCTCTGTCTTGACTCTCAGATGATGATAACCCGATCTCAAATCAATTTTTGAAAAGATAGCAGCCTTCTGCAATTGATCGAATAGATAATCTATTCGAGGTAGGGGATACTTATTCTTGATTGTAATCTGATTCAGAGCTCGGTAATCAATGCATAGTCTAAGTATTCCATCCTTCTTCTTAATAAAGAGCACAGGAGCACCCCATGGGGAGACACTAGGTTGAATGAAGCCTTGCTCAAGAAGTTCATCAAGTTGCTTCTTAAGCTCTGCTAACTCTACCGGAGCCATGCGATAAGGTGGCTTGGAGATGGGAGATGATCCTGGCATGACTTCAATAATGAAGTCAATCTCTCTATGAGGAGGTAAACCAGGAAGGTCGTCAGGAAAAACATCGACATACTCCCAAATAATGGGCACATCTTCAATAGGAACATGTTGAGCCTCTGTTTTCACCACACTGGCAAGAAACGCCTTGCAGCCTTTTGACCACATTCGATTTGCCTTCAATAAGGAGACAAACATCTGCCTCATGGGTCTCTTAAAACCCTTGATTTGGAATTCAGATTCCCCCGGCATACATAGCAGGACTTATATTTCTCTACAAAGAACCTGTGCATAGTTCTCATAGAGCCAATCCATTCACAAAATGACATCATAATCTATCATTTCTAGGAGGACTAGATTTGCGACAAATTGTTTGTTCTCAATCTCTATAGGTACTTCGTGCAAGAAGGATCCACAAGTGCCAATCTTCCCGACAGGTGAAGAAATAGATAGCGTAAATGTCATCTTAGTGGTTTGTAAATTAAGCAATCTAGCAGATGTACTTGATATAAACGAATGAGAAGCTCCAGGATCATAAAGCACTCTAGCCATAAAACCTCAGACGAGAAGTGTACCTTCTACCACCTGACTAGGATCCTCTGACTGCTCAGCTGTGATGGAGTATACTCGTCCCATGATCTTCTTCTTCGGATCTGCATTCCTCTGCCTATCATCTGTGTGCTTCATCTTTGGACAATCGCGAATGAAGTGACCTTTCTGACCACATTTCAGACAAGCTCCAATTATCTTGTAGCACTCGCCCCGATGGCTTCTCGTGCAATGACAAACTGGGACACCAGGTCTATCAATAGTCTTGACTCTAGCCTCTTCCTTGCCATGGTAACCAATCTTTATCTTCTTGTTAGGGCTTTTAAAAGTATCGTGACGGATACCAAGACTCCCACTCCCCTTGCCATGTCTTTTCAGTTAGTTTTGGGCTAATTGATGCTCCCCATCGATAGCTACCGCTGCATCCACTGCATCGGCAAGTGTCTTAGGCATGCTCCCTAAGACTTTAGCTCGCAGTCCAATCCTCAAACCCATTACGTACTTCTTCGCTCTCACCCATTCAGTCTCGCAAATTCCTTTGCCGTACTTCTCGAGATGATAAAATTGAGCAGTGTATGCCTCAATGCCCAGTTCATTCTGCTGTAGGTCAATGAATTCCTGCCTTTTCTTGATCCTTGCACGCATAGGAATGAAGTGATCCTTGAAGTGCTTCACAAAATCTTCCCATGTCACGTCTTGGTCTTCCTTGAAATGCACACCTCTGCAGGTCTCCCACCAATCCTTTGCCTGATCTCGCAGCTGGAACATAGCAAAGGTGACCTTCTTCTCCTCAGGACATTTCAAGGCACTAAACACCAACTCAATCTCCTTGAGCCAATGTTCTGCTTTCTCTGGCTCAGGTTCTCCATTGTATATGGGGTGGGTCATGCTGCAAAAACTTCCGTAAAGTAAGACTCTCCACCTTCGCATTCTCATAAAGCTTGCGGACATGGTCTCTTTCTTCTTGTGCAGCTTCTCTCTCCATTCGAGCACGTTCTCGTTCTTCACGGAGCCACCGTCCCATCCCAGTTATCAATTGCAACTGTTGTTGTTGGGAACCCTCAAGCATACATTCACCAGACACAAGCTCACGTCTAGGTTCCATCTAAAATCATGAGATAAGATCGAGATTTAGACATCGATATATTTGTATATCGACTAAAATAGGACATCCTAATGTACCCAAGAGAACTTCGGCTCTGATACCACTTGTAACGACCCGGATCCGTGTGACCAGCGGAAGCAATAATAAATGATATGCACGTCGGATCTGAGTGTTACTCATGCATATCAAATCCACAATTAAGGAAGACGATTGGAAGGACAAAATAATAAATAACTTGAGATACTTCAACTAAAGGATAACATCACTTAACAACTTGACATAATCAAAGATCAAGTTGCATCATTCAAGGGACCTCATTGACGAAGACAATAACTATAATAGAACAACTCATAGGTTGGTTCTTGGGTACACCTAATAATAAGGCAACGAGAAGGAAATTAGCACTACCAAAAGAAAATAATAAATCTTCAGCCAGCCAATCAACAGCCTCAATGCTCTTCTACTTCTCCAAGGAACCTGCGGCAGGGCAAAACCACAGGAGCGAAAAAAAATGCTCGTAAGACAAACAGCTTAGCATGCGAAAAGAGGGATACAAAAATTTCAAGAGTGCATTGATAAAATTACCAAGGAGTATGACACTACTGTTATATTCATAATATATGAGGATTTCCTATTCTCAATAATTGAGCTGTAAAGTTGCACGTATACCCTTATACTCATTCTTTTCATAGAATAGGTCTTTTCTTAACTACCGCTGGCACTAGCGGCTTTCCCATACTTTTACAATCATTCACTTGTATTCATTTCGTGATGACATCAGCGCTGAGTCAATAAGTGGACTTTCCACTAGGTTCTACTGAACCTGACACCCCCGGAAGGTGTTGCCCTTTAGGCCATTGATATCCGTATCGGATCCGGTATTCGGACTCTAGAGGTGACTCCCACCATGAGGCGTAGCACTTAGCTCCGTATACCGTTCTCGTGCCATCAATCATATTAAAATTCTAGATTTAGCCAATCACTTAATTCGTATAGATTGAGTTTGCATGCTTCTGCTAAAACCTTAACTCACATATTTTCCCGACATAAATATTACCTATGGTATACGATTAATACACATGTATACTTGCTGTCACAAGATAAGGTTGAGACTAAATTATACAGATTTTACTCATGACGGGCATGATATAGATGTAGGGTACTGAGGATTAATAATAACATGGATAACATTGAAAGCATATAATGGTAACGTTGAAAGCATATAATCAACCCATTATCAATAATAAAATAATCACATAAATTGGAGGCGTACAAGATAATCCGATTAAATATACGGGGATATAATGAAAATACAGTAAAACAACATGCGTAATTACGTCATTAGCAGTATACGAGAACGTGTTACTCATATATTCGCATATTATTTAGAATATACAAAACAATCGCATGTATTATCTCATCTAACCAGGAGTTGACGTATGGTCTCATTTTCTTCCCTGTAACCCACGCATGTCCACAATTAACATAAATAATAATGACGGCAGGTTATTGATGGCCAAAAACAAGTATTTAATATTGATCCCAACCCCATTATTCTCATGTAGCAATGATGCATAACAAAACTAATAGATCCGTGGCTTATTGGAAAAAAAGGGGCAACGTCAGGTTTCACAATAGATGTGTATGCGAATTAAGAAAAGAAATCACGGCTATTATTCAATCATTTTCATAGTTTCTGTAACCAAAATCTCCTCTTTCCATTTTATCCACGTATGATCTATCTTAGATAATCAAAAGAATAATAGAGTCTAATAGAAAGGATAATAGAGTATCCCTCAATCGGATAGCAAAGGCCCTTCAAGGAGGTCGATTAGGACAGATCGAGTTTGAGAGAATAACTGAGGGGTTATGAATAACAATATACAATATCATTATCTGATTTTGAAAAACATGATCAGCCCTATGGAGAAAAATCGACGGCTAACATCTTCTACGAGCAATAATCATTTATCAATAATAGTCGGGTTAAAAGGAAATGACGAAAATAATGCTAACCCTATATTTTGAGCCAAGATAAAAATTCAAGATCATGGAACAATAGAACACATACCGTATCCGCAAGGGATATACGTTGCAAGGGTTGGACCTAAATCGTGATCCTCCTCTTCTGCTCACAACCAACCCCACAGCCCGAGGATGACGTCCCACACGGTGATGGGGTTGCGTAAAACTCGGCCAAGGAAGAAGAAGAAGAGGTTGATCACTAGACTCCTCTCCTCTCTTCCTCCCTCTCTTAAGTAATGAGATGAAGGTCCCTTTCGTATTCTAAAGATGGAATCACGTATATGGAGTGGAGGGTTGTAATGAGAGGTCCATAATTGCCCCATGCCCACTCTCTCTTCTATTAAATCCATTATATTAATATTTTTAATTAAAAGATGGTCTTAATTTCGGACCTTAAAATTCATGTCCGTTACAATATATAAGGAGCACTAGGATCTTCTTTCTCTATAAGAAAAATAGTTACAACATTCCACTTTGTATCATAGCAGGTTTCGCTCCATCGCCCTCCCCGCCACCCCCCGCACCGATTGCCAAACCCATCATTGCCACTACAATCGAGTTCCCCATCGGCCTTCGTGTTCTGCCAGAACCCACCTCCCCCAGGCTAACTAGGCTAGTTCATGTTGAATTCAAACTGATCGATTAGGGCTACAAAGACATATCTTGGCTTGCCTTCAAAAAGAGACGACTAAGTCTGAAAGATCTTGCCCATGATGAGAAGCAGAAGAGTAGAAGCAACAGAGCGATAAAAATGAAACATCCAAGCCAACAATGGGATTTCTGCAATGTATGTAAGGTCCCTGAAAAGAAGGAAGGTCTAGCCACCTCGAGGACTGGTTCCACGCTCCAGCAAATCCCTCTGCTCCCCCCATACCAACTTCCCGGCAACCAACACCTACACCAAAAAGGCAACTCCTCACAACTCCAGCCCTACCCACCATTGTGTTATCGCTCGGTATCTCTTGTCCTCTGCTCACCATCAGATCGATACCCTGTCGCCACCATCCAACCTCTACTACTATGATCTAAGTCAAGTTCTTTTTAATTTGTCTTCATATTCTTCTTTAGCAGGTCTGACACTATAATATGAGATGTCTCAATCCGAAGTGGCGTCATATGGGTATATGAGGGAGCAACCGGTTACCCTCATTTGGCTCGATCCTCAAGTTGGACGAGATCAATTATCCCAAATGGCCCCATATGTTCTTTATGATCGTACGTGGATACAACAAGGAACTTATTTTATTGGGGCCAGAACATGCTGAAGAGACATGGAAGTACAACACTTGGACAAAAGATAATGGCATGGTCAGTTCTTGGATAATGGTAAATGTCTTCGACATGATTGTGGATGAGATGGTATACTACAACATCATGAATGACATGCACACTTCTATTCAAGTCACATATAGCCAAGATAAGAATTCAAGTAGAATGGATCAATGTTGTAAAAGTCGCCCGATTATCCCGACTATTAGGTCCGACTAGTCTAGTCAGTGAGGTGGGCGACCGAGTACCGACTAATTCTGACTATGCACACTAGTCGACCAATTTTTGCTTAGAGATACCATATTTTGTTATTTTTCATAAGCAAACTTATTACAATATGCTTAATGTTTTATTTATATTTAATTACTTCTTTTATTTCATTACGCAGTATAAAAATGTACAAAACATATGTAAATATATGTATAAAAATGAGTTATATGTTTAAAATAATAATAAAATTCAAAACCGATTAAAGTCCGACTAAATCCGATTAGTCGCCCGACTACTGATTAATCCTTAGTCAGTGACCCGACCGACCGAGTACCGACTACCGACTTTTGCAACCTTATCAAACGTATTTTGACATGCTCAATATGAAGGCCATCTGCTAGTTGAGTACTTCTATATCTTAAATCCATGTTTGAACGATATAATACATGCATTCTAGGGTGTACTTGCTCTTCAGTAAAGGAGCATCGCCAACATATAACTATCTTGGTATTTCTAGTTGGAGTTCCTGCTATAGAAACTTCCAATATGTTGTGCATGTGGTTGTGAAGGCTGTGGTGGCGATTGATGAATCTCGTATTCATCATGCTAAAATCAATCATTTAGGCTCGGTTTCCCTTCATCCACTTGTAAATAATCATTAATAGAGCATTATTAGCCATCATGCATATGTAAATAATATTTGCATTTCATCATGCATAAATTGCATTTAAAATCCCCAGTGTGAATTAGCTTAAAAAGCCGCTAACTTCTCACATTTTTAGTTAATTCATCCTAACTCCGATTGACCCAAAACCACCTCCATTGTGTAGATATTACTAACTTTAATAAATAAAAAATACAAAAAAATTACTAACCCTAATAAGTGTCAAATAATCCCAAAGTCAAATTTCACATCTGACAGACTAAAATGAGCATATCTCCCACATACAGTATCCAATTTTGGTCTACTCACTTTTAAAGTACTCCATTTTCAAATACCTTCAAAACAAGACCAATTTCATAAAATTCGGAGCTCATTTGTGAAAGTTGGGTTTTGGGCCTCTTTTGCGCATTTTGACTTTTCGCCATTTTTGACCTGAGTTTTTATGTGTATAATTAACCCTTTTAATTTTATTTCTTTTTCATTTGTGCCCTTTGATGGAAGTTTTAATAAGAAACGTAAAAATCCAAATCCAGATCAAAACTGAATTCAAAGAAACTGACCGAGTCCAAGTGTCCGTTGTCTGTCTGTACAAAAATTGTGTGTTTCTTACTTCTATTTTATTTTCCTAATTTCTTATCCATTAAAAATACAAAAAAAATAGATTAATGTGCAATTAATTTTCTTGTATTTTATCGTATTTTTTCTATATTTTTTATCCCCTCTAAAACCACCAAAAAATACAAAACCCAAAAAATCGATTTTCTATACACATGGAGAGCCACAAAAAATACCACTTCTCACATGTGACCTCTTTTGCTCCTGGATTCTTCATGAAAGTTGTAGATCTCGTCGAGACGAACAACTTTCGTGAAGAAAATTTTTCGATCCGAGGTCATCTTCTATCTCTTTTTCCCTCCAAAATTCTGAAATTTTTTGGTGCCACGTGGCAGCTCTAGGGCGTGCCACGTGGCACCCCGCCATACACTCTCTCTCTCCAGGCCACTTCCCCAGGTCACGTGCCCAGCACGTGACCCGACCATCTTCTTCCTCAGCCGTTTCTTCCTCAACCCCCCCCCCCCCCCCCCGCGTAACGCATGGCCGTTGCCCCTCCTCCGCCTTCGCAACGGTCGCGCCCCTCCCCTCCCCTCGCGCATAACGCCAACTCACGCCTCCTATAAAACCACTCGCTCGCAGCCTTCTCCAGGATCCGCCATTATCCCCTAAGTCGGTGACAACGACGTGGAGGCGTGTCCAAAGGAAGCTTCCCCTCTGCTGCCGCTCCTCCGGCGAGTGGCTGAGCTTCGTCGCGAACGCCCACGGCTGAGGCAAAGATCGAAGAGGCATTGGCCTCTCCACACTTCCCAGGCGAACTCGACACAACCCCCATTATTTTTATTCCATTTTGATCTCCTTCGTTGCAGGTAGATCGCACCGCCTCCGTACCTCGCCGTCGCCGCCCGCTCCCTCGCGCTCCGCCCGTCCACGCTCGGCACACCTGGCCACCACCGAGCACGCCACCCCTCCACCCAGCTCGCGCCCTTCGCCTCTGCTTGGCCGTGGGACGACCGAGCTCTGCCACCGCGCCTCCCGCGCCCCTCTGCCACCGCGCCTCCTGCGCCCCTCTGCCACCGCGCCTCCCGCGCCCCACCGCCTCGCACGGTCCTCGAGCCTCCGCCCTCGGCCGCGCGACACAGCCACCTCGCGCCCACCGCCATCGACCACGGAGGCCAGCTCCGCCCGCTCCGCCCCGGCCTTTCGCACCATACAGCTGCCGTTGGATCAGGGGCCATCCCTTGATCCAACGGCCAGGATCTTGCCACGCGTCACCCCGAGCCTCGGCCCCAGCCTCGAGGCTCGGGTCCCCCCCGAAGCGACGACCGATCGACACGTAGGCTCGGGCTCCCGAGCCTGAGCCCCGAGCTCCAAGCCTGAGCCCCGACCCCCGAACCATAGGCTCGGCCACCCGAACCTCAGGTTCCAACTCCGAGCCTCAGGTCCGAGCCCAAACCTCAGGCTCAGCTCCCCGAGCCTCTGCTACGTCACCGAAGCTCCAAGCGCACGTGCGTTGCACGTGCGCAGCTGGAAAAATTGCACTGACAACCCTGGTAATTTTAGAAATTGCAAAAAGACCCCCGCCAGGGGTAAATTTCAGAAAGGCCCCTCAAGTTTTCATTAATTACAGAGAAGTCCTCCCAGGGACCTTTTTGCAAAGAAAATTTTATTTTATTTACATTTTAGTCCCTGGAATTTCATTTTATCATATCTTTGTCATATGGACTCTGATTTTATCATATAGTATGTCGTTGCGAAGCTAATTCCGTGCTCTATCACTTAGCATAGTTTGTGATCAGATCTGAGAGTGTTTGTTATCAGTTATTATTTGAAGATCATCATTGACTTTTGCAGGTTAATTTTTGACATATTGATGCTTGAAAAATTAATGATAAATCTGTTGCAGGAGTCCGGTCGAGGATTTCAATTTGATTGACCCATTGTGATCATTGCTGATCATTCTCAATCTTATAGGGGTTAAATCAAGGATCAATTATTTAACTTTCTATTTGGCTGATCGATGATTAATTTTGAGAGCATTTTTACATGAAATTTTTGACAAGGTTATTCACTGATTAATATCTTTACCTGCAACTTGGAGTTGATAGATCTTTCTGGGTGTTAATATTATTCGATCTGTGATAGTATTTGAGGATCAATTGATAAATTTATTTGAGGATGAAACTTCACTAAACCGCAGATCCAGTGCTTCATTTTCTCTGTATATTTCTTTTGCATTTGCATCTCATTGCATTGTGCATATTTCTCAACACAGAAATTAATCGAACATTTATTAATTATTTAATTTGATTTAAGACCGCGCAACTAAAAATCTCCGTTCCCTGTGTTCGACCTTGGTAAACTTACCAAGTAAAAATATTCCACAACATTTAAAGATTGTGGTATTTTGACGACCGAAATCCACCTCTTATTACAATTTACGATTATTAAAGAGGTGGATTTCACATTCATCAGCGATCGGGGCGCACTAGAGGCTTGGGGGAACTAAGACCGGTAGTGATCCCACTAGTTGCACAAGTAGCATTGAACTGACTAGGTAGGTGTAGCGGTCACGTCTGTACTCTGAGTCTATCCTATTGTGGGTCTCTCCACTCTCTGTGACTATATGGTCATGTTGAACTGGTGCCACGTATGGCAAGTGTCCCTCCTAAAGTAATCATTGGAGATGAGCGAGCACTGTCAGAGAATGTTGATCCTGATGGATGAAATAATTGGCTTGATCTCTACTATTGAATCGATCTTCGTATCAATCCGAGTGATCATTGTGGTGTGGGTACCGCTCCAGAAGAACTCCCAATACATCTCTCTCTGATATCCTCGAACTTCTCCGCTGCATCAGTATTCTTGGAGATAGAAGTAAGACGTAGTCCAGCAGCTTCTCCTGCACCTCTTCCCTCATACCTCTGATGAACTTCTTCAGATTCTCCTCTGGAAATGCATCCGCTGCTAATGTGGGGCGAGACAGCTTAGTGTAACAAACAAAGTACTATGTGGCTATCATTCACCCATATCTATGCTCTCAAAAAGTCGATGATGGGATTCCTTCCACTTCCCAAAGAAGAAAGTGGGATATGAAGCTCATCTCGAAATCATCCCATGTGGGCTTGTGCCCCATCTCAGAAACTATCGCCTCCCACCATCTCTCATCGAACTCAGTCAAAGGGTATTTCCACAAAAAGTAATCACACGTCTCGTGGTACATGAATTCCGAAGTACCTTCACCACTCTCTTCAGCTACCGCTCTGCCTCATCCGGTGTCCCTGTGCCATCGAACTCGGGCATATTGGCTCACTGATATGAAGTGAAAATGACTAATGCATGTGTATGGTAGAGTGATCGAACACAATCTCATCTACAAAAGGTACAGAGTCCTTCTCCCTATCATGATCTATATCCTCTGCTCCATGTACTTGTATCTCCTCAGGTAAATCATCAAATTGAGGCTATTGAACTTCTAAGAACTGAGGCTACTCTTGTCATGTTCCATCCTGAGATGGATGGTAAGTGATGTTAGATAGCTCCTCGAATCTCATCTCTATGTCGGTTTGCCTATCTGCTATTTTCGTCTACTGGGTCATGATCTGATCATGCTTACCTCTCATAGCAGTCTACTTCTGCTGAAGGTATGAAAGAGTGGTCAGTATATGCTCCAAGTGATTTGCCATCCATAGCCAGCTCTAGATGTCATGGTTCTGTACAAGAACCAACATCAGTCATAATAGTTGATGTTCACAAATACCACTAATTGTGCTTTTCTCCACTTGGGATACAATATGGAGATTATCTGCAAAAGGTGAATTGAATTTGAATGTCATTCGTTTCTTCTCAGTCTCACGACAAGTCGGAGGACTGTCGCTATCCAAGAAGTTAATGCGATCGGAATTATATTACTGCAAAAGTGTATAATGAGGCACCCCTTCTCTGATACCATTTCTACTGTGACACTACCGAGATCTGTGTTACCCATTTACACAACATTTGTGATATTAAATTCACTATAGATCGCATCGATTTACAAAAATGAGGGAATTTTTTTGCGATATGGCATTCATAATATTTTAACTAACCACATAATAACACGTGTCACCAAGAGATAATTGCATTAATTTCCATAAATTATTACATGTATCAACAAGAAACTATCATTCTGTACATGTATCACAAAAATACAACAGAAGAGAAGGTAAGCAGAAGAGAGTTATAAATTTTATGTACAATGTTTCTAATTTGTACCGTAAAAAGAAAATGTCCGAACCTCAGAAGCTAAGTGTCCAGTTGTCAGACTACTGTGTTGCAAGCGCCTTCCCTACCATCCATGTTAGGACCAAACATATGTCAACAAAAGTTGAGTACAACCAAATTTATTAGAAAAAAATAGATATTTAAGTGGTTACAAAAGAAATCAAGTAGATAGGTGATGACATTGAAAGCTTCTCTCACTTATCGTTTCTCATTTGTGAATAGCACATCAAAATAGTGGAACCGACCACACTAACCGCTCGCATACTCGAGCCAGAGGTGTCCATGTCGATCCATGCAATAACATCATTTTGAATATATTGGATTTGGAAAGTTGGTTTTCTAGTTGTTCTATATATGAATTTCCTTTTTCACGTACCACACCCCAACTATTAACACTTAATATTTTCATTGTTTTATTATAATATCATGATGGAATAAGTGATCTAGATCTAAAATATGTCTTTTTCATTGTTGTTAAATGTAATATGTGATGACTGATCTTATTAGATGTTGATGATTGATGATGAGTTTCATGTTCTGATTTTTTTCTTGCCAAATTTCTCAATCTTAGTGGATAGTTTGTGGTCTTAGTTCAGGTGAGACCTCACACTATGACTCTAAGACATGAAAAAAGCTTTAGGGTTGGGGTGCCTCCGTAGGCATGCAGTGGGATATAATGCATCCTGACTAAGTTCCCAACATGTCCACTAGCTTCACCTAATAACTGTAGTAATAGATTTTATTCTTATATAGATGATTCATATATATATGAATCATCTATATATGTATATTCATATATAGAGAAGCGCAAAAACTACGAGCTCATGAAAAATCGTGGAATCTAGGTGAAGGTCCTAACTCCAGCCAGTTGAGGGTCACTGCACCCTCGCACAGTCTGGTGTAACGGCACCTTGACCGACACAATTAACTATTATCACTAATATTCTCAACTATATAGATGCTCTTGATTACAAATTCAATTCATATTATCTTGTGAGGTTAGCTTTATAGATCTAAAGTGATTCCTGTATGAGTATTAAAGTTTTATCTAATCCAGAATGATCCTTATATTGATCAAGATTACATGAAGACTACCCAGGCATACACTCATATAAGTGTTATCTAGTCGATGAACCATATGCAGAGTTAGAAGTAGATAGTCTTTAGTAAAGTCAAATATTAAATGATATGGCAGGAGAAGAGTAAAAGTGTGTTGTATGTCTTGTATATTTGTTTATATCATCATTCATTATTAACCAAGAGTATTAATGATTTACAAAAAAGGCAGATCTAATATTATTATAGAACTTTCTTTTTTTTTAAAAAAAAAAGATTGCTGGAGGGTCAAGAATATTTAAAGGAAATATAAATGGTTGTTTTGGGGAGAACAACCTGATTTTAAAGTTAGCAATTTCATGCATTTTTAAACCTTTAAAAATTCATATTTTTAGTGACCAAGAACAAGTGTAATTTAGCATATGTACGACAACAATTACATGCATCTTAAACCCTTAATATTTCACTTTCAGTGGCTAAGAATAAGTGTAATTTAGCTTATGTACGACAACCATTACACACATCTTAAAACCTTTAAATTCCCTTTCGGTGGTCAAGAATAAGTGGAATTTAGCCTATTAATTGGTCTGAAATTAGGCACAAAAGTATGCAAAATTCCCAATATTTTATCTTTAAAAACATGAATCTGGAGCCAATTAGTTGATCTGAAATTAAGATCAAATCCATGCAATATCCCCAATTTTTTCATCTTTAAAACATGAGATCATTGGCTAATTATTGGTCTGAAAGTAAGATCAAAATCATGCAAATCCTCAAAATTTTCATCCTTAAAATATGAATTCTGGAGCTAAACAAATAGTATAAAATTAGGCATAAATGTGCACATTTTTAATTTTAAAAGCATGAATCTGGAGTAATTTAATAGGTCTGAAATTAGGCATAACTATATGCAGAAAAAACCCCACTTTTAAATCTTTAAAATATGAGATCACTGACCTATCTATTGGTCTGGAATAGATCAAATCCATGCAAAATCTCCAAAATTTTCATCCTTAAAAAATGAATTTTAAAGCTAAACAAATGGTCTGAAATTAGGCATAAATCTTTGCGAAAACCTCCAATTATTTTACCTTTTAAAGCATGAATATGGAGCAAATTAATAGGTCTGAAATTAGGCAGAAATGCATGTAATAACCCCCCCCCCCCCCCCCCCAATTCTTTTATATTTAAAATTATGAATGTGGAGCAAACTAATAGATCAGAAATTAGGCACAAATGCATGCAAAAACTCCCAATTCATTTATCTTTTAAAACATGAATACGGACAAATTAATATGTCTGAAATTAGGATCTAATTTTGCATTGATGACATCAAGAGAGGGGCTTACACATACCTTTTTAGATCTCCTAATTGGAGGAAAGATGCCAGCAACACCTGCTACTATTGTTAGTAGCAGCATCAACTACGATTGCTTGGACAGTTGTAGGAGCAGCTACAACTACTATGGCAGCAACTGCTACAGCTGTAGAAGACCTGGTAGGAGTGGCAGCAGCTTTAGCTGCTGTGGAATGACTGCAACAACAAGAAAAAGAGGGGAATGAGGTCCTTCGGTGGAGGAAAGAAGAGAGGAAGATGGAGAAAAGACGAGGAAAAAAAGAATAGATAGGTGATACAAATAAGAAGAGGGAGAGGGTATTGGTTTTGACAAATGGAGGGGGAAAGGGGCCATGTGTTGCTGGAATTTGACACATGTGTGTATTTAAAATCTTTATCTCTAACTTATATGAAATATCAAAGTTATCACCATTTTCATTCTGAATCTCTGATTCAGATGAATAATAGATCATTTCAATCGTCTCTGAGTGATGATCAAAATGAGCATATATTCATATTCTTATGATCTAAGATGAATTCAGAAATTGACGAAATACAATTTTGATTTGCGATTGAATTTAGTGATGTAAACGGGTCAAACGGCCTCCGATTGACAAATAGTCGATCCCATTGGTTTCGATTTGTCAAAACAAAGTTTATGATGGTTTCAGTTTATTTTGCGATTCAGATCGCGTTATGATTTTTCTGATGACATGAATTACGATGAAATCGATTTTTGGTTTATTGTACCCAATCGAATTTGATTTATGATCTATGGATCGATTCGAGTTATTTAATATCGATTGACAATTTTGTCACATCATGTGGACCCAAATCGGGCCGGATTCGGATAGAGAGTTATAATAGATCGATACCATTAGATACGAAATGAGTTTCACTAATTTGGCTAAATAAATTTGTATTTAGTTTTTATTTGGGTTTGGGACGAGTTCGGATATGGTTACATACAAGACAATCCCAAACCCAAACTCATACCCAAAACCATACCCATAACTGCATGGGAAATAGATTTAAAATCCAAATTTGTCCAGAAGTAAATGGGACAGGTTTGAGGTTCTTAAATGGGATGAATTCGAGTCGGACACCCAATGAGTAGACTTAAATTGACATGCCAACCTCCGGCAGCTGACCCCAACAGCTGCTAGGCTCAATATGAGTATACTTTCTGGAATTGGAGGTCCGAGAAGCCTTCTAAACTCATCCACTGTGCAATCTTCTCCGGGCAGCTACACCCCTCTTTGATTTTTATTTCAGAAACACACAGTAATAAAGAACGTATATAAAAGTAAGAAGGAGACTATTGGATTACAAAATTACTAGTGTACGCTCATTAAACATATCCGTTGGCCTCTGTCTGCTTACCCAGATGAGTATTGAAGTCAAGGTATCACAAAGCAGTATGAATTTTTCACTGGCAGGCTTGCAAATCTATAATCAACCCAAATGGTACATATTATGCATTTGTGGTGTCCCCTCCAAGGTAAGTAGAAACAATTTTCGGGAAAGACCATCAATCTTGGTTGCTCTTTACTCCTGTAAGAAGTTCGTCTTTTGGGACTTTAATGTCCTCTTAAATAAAGAAGATAAGTGCAGATGTTCTACTTGTAAATATAGGGAATTCTATATTCTGAAAAACTTTTGCAACAAACTTGGTCTGATTGATTTAGGATATGTGGGTCTAGCTTATACCTGATCTAACAAACATCAGAGCAGAATGAATATTAGAGAAAGACTGGATCGAGCATTTGCTACATCAGATTGGTCTAGCTTATACCTGCTGCGAATTTTCAGTGATCACAGCCCCATCATTTTAAAACTATGTAGAAAGGAAGTATGCACGAGGAAACCTTGGATGTTCGACTTATGGTGGTTAGAGGAAGAATCCTTTGCGAATAAGCTAGCTAGAAGAGCTTATGGCACGAGAAAAATCCAATGGTAACATTCTCCATAAGCTCAAAAGAAACATGAATAATATTAGTAGATAAGTTAACCATGAAATTAAGCACCTGAGGAAGAGAAATTGAAGTCTTGAGATGGAACTAAAACATTTACAGGATTTACCGAGTTCTGCAGAGGTGACGAAAAATAAAAAAAGTAGACATAAAATATGACAGAGCACTACAGGTAGAGGAGCAATATTGCTTTCAGAGATCAAGACATCGTTGGACCGTCGAGGAGATGTGAGCAAGTTCTATCACCTTTACGGCTCTAACATGAAAAGAATAAACGTGATCCGTTGGATCAAGCAAAATGATGGGAACTTTACAGGTTCTCACACTCGGAAAAGAGATCTTCCTTTCCCATTTCAAAAAAAGATTTTGCCATTCCAATGATGTTTCCTTCACCTTTGTCATTTCCCACTCAGTGTACCAAACAAAGTCAGAAGAGAACTTTCAGTTACAGGTAATACCTTCAAAAATGGAGATAAAAATCACCCTATTCTCCGTGCATCTTTTTAAGTGCCTAGGATCTGATTGCTATCAAGTCGGATTCTATCAGAGGAACTAGAATATTCTCCAACAATAAATCACTGTCATGGTTTAGTCTTGCTTCCTTCAAATTGCCATTCCGATCGAACTCAACAAGACAATCATTGCACTCATTCGCAAGAAGAAGATTTGCGAAAGAATAGGTGACTTTAGACTTATTAGCCTAAAAAACACTCTTCATAAACTTATATTGAAGCTCATAGTAATGAGAATTAGACCCATCCTCCAAAGAATTATAGCTCAAAACCAGAGAGCTTCCTTGAAGAGAAGACAAATTACAGACAATATTGTCGTATCTAAAGAGATTATTCGCTCCATGCACACAAGAAGAAGGAAAATCTATCATATGAGTCTTAAACTAGATATGGAAAAGGCATTTTATCATCTTGAATGGAGATTTGTTCTCAATCTTCTTTCCCAACGTAATATTTCTCCACTCTTAAGTGCCTCTCGGTAGAGGAATAAAGGTGAATAAGGATGGAGGGATGACGGCTATAAGGCTATGGTTTTGTTCGTTTCGAAGGAGAGGATAGGGACGAATAAGGGTGGAGAAGGATGGATAAAAAAATAGTTATTTGTTGTTATCCATTCGGTTGACACGGGAGGAATAATGATAGATAAGGTTTGTAAGTTAGGGAGAGGGAGTTGCGTAATGGTGGAAAACGAGGGAGGTTGATGGATAAGCACGAGAATCATACCGTAAATAACGAGAATCGCACGAGGGATAGGAAGTGGGGATTAACCCACCCTTATACTTCCATATCCCTCGTGCTATAATGCAAACGGACATCCTCATAATCAATTAATTACCTCTTGCATTTCTACCTATTCTCTTCCCATCCATCGATAACATATATCCCTAAACATATCCATATCCATATCCATATCCTTAACATATACAACGAAGCCAACCGACAAATCAATAATTTCTGAATATCGGTGAGGGTATATTCGGAATTTTGTGATGGAAACCATCTCCGCCATCCCAACTTCGCATGCCTATCCTCAAACCTAAACCCTCTCGACCCCTGCCCTACCTCCGTAAAACCCTCGCTCACGCCCACAGCGGCACCACCACTTCAATACCCGTGTTCTCTACTTTGTCGTCTCCCTCGAACGCCGCAAGCCACCACCAGTGTCCAACTCCCTCATGTCCAGCTCCGGACGACCCCTCCGGCAAGTCTTCCACGCTTGGTCCGCCGCCACCGCCGGATGCGCTTCCTGGTATGGCTATCTTGAGCAGTAGCACTCACGTCGGCATCCAATATATTTGTCCTAAAATCCCATAATAATCTCTAACTATACGGAGAACACAGCACCCCACCTTGCGCGTTGTTGACAACATTACTAAACCATTTAGGTAAAGGAAGATGCATCACCTACCACTGCAGTGACCCCCTTTCCAAGATCACCTGCATCTAAGGATACAGGTGAAAATATGCATATATGGATAAAAATGGTGTTTATATACTTATCCATGTTATCATGTCCTTATCTATTTTTAGATACGAATATAGAGGTGGATAATGATATTTATGGATATGAAAATTATGTTAGCATATCCATAGAAAATATGTGCTGATGTGAAACAAGTATTAATTTTATACGCATAATATTAGAAATATTTTATAGATTAGCTTAAATACACATGTATTGGATAGAATACATATGGTATAAATACTAAATATGTTTATATCATAATAATTATACCGAAAACGATGAAAGAAGGTAGAAATTTTGTTATATATGGTTAAAAATAATTCGACAATCAGATATTTGCAGATATTAAAGCGTTATCCATATTGATGAGTAGCAATTCATCTACCTTTATTCTTCCATTTTGTATTTAAATCCCTATAAAAACACTTGAAAATACCAATAACTTGTACAAATTGACATGCATCATTCATCGATAAATAATATATAAACATATGTATTTAAATCTAAACTAAAGGAATAAAGAAAAGAAAAGGGAAATAAATTAAGTATCAAAGATACTAAATGACCCCAAACTTTGAGACCAAGTCAATGTTGATTTGGTCGACATAAAGTAGGAGGAGATAATGATCAAATATATTATATAAAACCCTAATTTCATGCTCTGTAAATATCCATTTTTACTCTATTTTATCCTTCATTATACACACCTTAATTTATAAAGTTTTCAACATGAAACTTATACATGATTATACATACAAAATTACAAAAGTAATATACCTTAAACATAATGACATTGCAACTGGGACACACAGATGAAAAAGCCACTAACCAAACTTTGCAGATTAATATCTTCTACAACTGAAATCAAATTAAACCAAACTCACCTCTATTATATTCCAAATTAAATTATCTATCAAATGAAAGTGTTTTCCTTAAAAATAGAGTTAAGATACAAAAGTTGGTTTTTTGGGGTACCGTTGTACTATGTATCTATATATAATTCCATATATTTTATTCTTTGTATTTTTACTCTCCTTGTATTTTTAAATAGTTGTATATATTATTTTAAATGTATTAAAAATATAAACACAGAATAAAACTATCAAAATATACTTTGAAGAAATAACACATTATTATACCTATATTGTATACACACACACACAATTGTTTTGTATGTAAATAAAATCAGAAAAATAAAAAAATAAGTAAACATAATTTAATTATTTTATAAATATATAAAATATGTAAATATGATAATAAGTATTAAAACTACATAATAAAATAAAATACATATAATATAGGTATTTATACATATGAATACACTAGTAAAAATTAACTTATAACAAATAAGGATGTAAAAATAAATAAAAATCATAAAAAATAGCTTGAAAAATAATAAACATTTTCATCTTTTAAGTTTTATTTAATAAAATCAATTACTATTTTGTTTCATTTTTTATTTCTGGTTTATCTTTTGTGTGCCTACGTGGCCCACTTAGGGAGTGGGGAAAGTTGACCTCCAGGTCAACACCCCCTCCACACGTGAGCACAGCCTGTACCTCTCTGCACCCCTCTTTTTCCCGATTTCTCATGCCATCTCCTTACCTCTTTTCACCTCGAGCTTTTCACCATTTTTGTGCTCCCCATCACCCTCTACCTCGCCATGCATGTAGATTCCACCAACTCCTTCTGGTCTGCACACAATCCCTCTTCCATCTTTGCCCCTCGTCATGTTTATATATAAGCACCTTCTCCTTACTTTTTGATTTTGATCCATCTTCTTCCATTTTAACCCCAAAGGGACCCATCTGTGGTTGAGCCCTTGGTGACAGTAATGGTGCGTTCTTGTATCGGGTCCCCTACCCCATATTTTCCCCCTCCACGTGGGTCCCACTTTTTATCTTTTTAAAAAAATTAAATAAATCAATTCTCCATCATCAAATCCATCAAAAAATAATATACTATACCATCATATCATATAAAAATTATAAACTACTCCACTTCTACTCACTTTTTCAAACTCCAATACAATCACATCACAATAACTTCTCACTTTTTCAAACTCCAATACAATCACATCACCCTAAACACACTTCTAACCCACCCCCAGTTTAACCCTCTATCCAAACACCAAAACCCAAAATGGGTTACCTGCAACCAGTTTAACCCACCTAAACTCACTATCCAAACACCCCCTAAGAGTTCCCCAGCCCTGTCAGCGAGGATAAGGTGGAGGAAGGTTGTGGTACAACCATCGTTGAAGCTCCGCTTAGGCGAGGATCCCAGCTTCTAGAAACCTTTTGAGTCATAGTTTTAGGTTAATTTAGTTTTCATTTTCCTTTCCTAGCATAGATTCGATGTCTGTTTAGCTTAATTTCCTACTAGGTTAGCTTTAATTAGTCAACCATATATAGTTCGTTGAAGCACTAGGCTCCAGCCATGTATTCACTATGAATCTGCACATTCTCGACCCGCCTAAACACTCCATCATCTTCCCCTTGCTTCTTCATCATTTTTACCCACTTAGATCATCTCGATCATGAATGGATAGAGCATTAGATTTCTACCTCTGTCGCTCACCGGAAGCTTATCGCCACCTCAGCCCCTTTCTCTATCAGCTTCATCGTCGGGTCGAAGAGAAATCCCTCGAGCCCAGTGATTATTTTGTGTAGGTCAGAGGCTTAGAATCACACTTGGGGAGAGAAATCATAGAAGGAAGAAACTCCCAGGTGGTTGTGCGTGAAACGACATCCAGGCCTCTTCACAATGAGGCATGGACATTCTCAAGCCTTCATGCAGAAGTGGGATAACTGTAGGAGTGAGTTGAGTTGATTAGCTAGGTAGGAGAACGCAGGAGCAGAAAGTAACCGAGGATATAAGCTCAAATAGGGAAGAGTTCTTCCCTGTTTTTTCTGACCCCTCCACAATCGTCCGATCAAGCTACAACCCAAATCTAATCTGGGTCGTTGAATTTAAGCGAAGCGTCGCCCTTCCTGAGCCATCAGATACAAGTGAACGCCATGTGGAGCACCTCCAGCCACACATCTCTGCGCACACACCTCTCACGCATGCTCTGAGGTATATTGCATTATTTCTCCCTACATTTTTATATTTCAAATTAGTATTGTAAAAATTAAATATAGTGTAATATTTTTACTAGAAATTAGAAGTAGGACCTGGAACTTTTATGATATTACATATATGTTGTGCCTCACGTGTAGTCTCACGTGAGGTACTGTAATATTTGCAACATATAGTTCTTGGACCTGTTCTGAAATACATTTGAAGTTTATTAAAATTGTAATTAGGTCCCTATAACTATGGCATTGTTTTTTTTGCATATATGTCATTTTTAAACATTTTTATTGCTATACAAATTGTATGAAAGTGAATATAGATGCATGTACCCATGCTCAATCAACATAAATTTTATGTGGCATTTTAGTTAATTTTCTGTTTTATTAGAAATCCAAACGACACATTTTCTCCCTGTTTAGCATAAAAGTCCATAAAAGTATAAAATAATTTCAAAAAAATCCCAAAAAGTATATTATATATTAATATATATTCCATCACATATACAAAAATCACTAAAAATACAAAATAAAAATACTTAAAAATTTTAAACCCTAAAAATATTATAAAAATAGCAAAAACTAAAGAAAAAAATACATTTATGTCTGATTTTCCTATTATATTTAATATATATTAAAAATAATTTTGAGTGAATTTTGGACATATATATATTAAATTCAAAATAAGCTCACCATTTTTCTATATTTATTACTTTAAAAATACCTAAAAATTAGAAAAAAAATCTATAAAAATTATCTAAAATTGGGAAAAATTTAATAAAAACATTTTATTTCTATATTTTAAATATATTTTGATTTAAATAAAAATACAAATACTTATATTATTCATATTATCTGTATATTACTTATAATATATATTATTATCTATAATTATATATTTTATCTTAAAAACTAAAATAAATTAAAATATCTAAAACTAAAAAATAAAATATAAAAATAAAATATAAAAAATAAAAATAAATAAAAAAATCCATAAAAATTAAATAAAATTAAAAACCCACATAAAAATAAGAAAAAAGTAACAAAAGACAAAAGTAATTATTATTAATTAGGGATAATTATTAATAATTAACCTACACATGTTTGTTACCTGTGTTCATCCTCTACACTATTCACATATATAAATCTGTTGTAGAGTTATAATAAATTTTAACTCACTTCACATTTATCGCTTAATTTATTCATGGGCTAATTGTTGATTGATTTAGCGCTTGGTCGTGCAACAATTACCGCTCTTGCTTGTTATACGGTAGATCAAGTGCTTGTCATCAAATGGTGTCGTTGGTGAGGAGAAATGGTTAGAGTAGATTTTACATATATTATCTATTTTATTTTATTTCATTTCTCTACTTTGTATTTTATTTGATATAATTACTTATTTGTTCTAATCCATTTTTGTATTTGCCTTTGTTGCGAGGACCCGTGGAGCGAGGGCGATCTCTTAGGAGACTGGTGCACCTAAGCGTGGTAGAAATCAACTTTCTTCCTTGGAGCCAATAGGAAAGAGTAGCAATAAAAGTAAAAGGCCAAGGAGAGCAATAGCAATAGAATATAGTAACATAGCTTAGATTTTTGTTTTTATTTTGTGTGAGAGAGGATCTTTATATGAATTGCAATAATACATGACAAGATACTTGACACATAGACTATCCGGGTCATTTCATCTGGTGATTGTTCACTTGGGAGACCTGATCGGATTTTATGTGTTTTTTCGCCCTCTTCATTTTAATCCTCCCTATTTTTTCTTTATTTTATTTTCTTACTTGTGATTTGTATTTTTCTCCTTTTTTATATTTTATGTCTTCATTGATTGAGCCCATAGATAGTATGGTGCGTGACACGTGATGAATCTCCATTTCATCACCTTTATTCTTTCATTTTGGCCTTAAATCCCTAACTAAATGCATGCATATAACATTAATTTGTATAAAATAACACTTAATAATTGACATACAAATACTGTATAAATTCACGTATTTAATTCTAAAATAAAAGAATAAAGGAAAGAAAAGAAAAGGAATGAAATATCAAAGACATTAAGCGACCCTAGACCTCAAGACCCAAGCATCATGATGACTTGATCGACAAGGAACAAAGTGAGGGAGATAGGGTGGCTAACTGTACAGAAAACACCATGAAACCCTAATTTCTTTTACTCAATAAATAGGCTTTTGGGACCTCATTTATTCTTTATTATTTACACGTCAAATCAATAAACCTTCAACATAAAACTTGTAAAAAATACAAAGAAGAATACAAAATTGATTTCACACAAAAATAATACACTGTGCACCAGGAACACACAGAATAAAAAGTCGCAAAGAAAAGTTCCTAGACTTGTATCTCCTCCACACAGACTCAAAATTGACCAAATTCACCTTTATTATTCCTAAAATTGAATTATCTATTTAATAAAATGATCTCATTTACTTTGGAGTTGAGATGCAAAAGTTGACTTTTGGGTCCCTATTGTACTATATACCTATATATAATATTAAATATATTTAGTCTTCGTATTTTTAGCTTCTTTATATATTTAAGTAATATTAAAAATACATGTAATTAATAAATATAAAATACAACTATAAAATATTCATTAAAATAAATAAAGTAATAAAATATATAGGTAAACTATACCTATATAATACATGTACATATTTATTTAAGCATATAAATAAAATAAAAAATACAATAAGAATATATAAATATTCAATTAAATAAGTTAGAAATATACAAAATATGTAAATACAATGATGCAATATTAAATACAAAATAAAAATAAAATACACCGAATATATGTATATAAACCTATGTATATACATGTAAATATTAACACCTAATAAACTAGCTTGTAAAAATAAATAAAAATAGCCATAAAATAGTACGTAAATAATTAAGAATTTGTCATGTTTTAACCTAAAATAATAAAATCATACTATTTTTAATCTAATTGAGGGAATTAATTCCCCTATTTTCTGGTTGGTCCACGTGGACCAATGATGAATCTCCATTTCATCACCTTTATTCTTTCATTTTGACCTTAAATCTTAGCTAAATGCATGCATATAGCATTAGTTGGCATAAAATAACAATAATTATTATGTGATGATATTGTATAAAATGTTATTTAATGCCAAAATAAAAGAATAAAGAAAAGAAAAAGAAAAAGAAATGGAATACCATAGCTTGAATGACCCTAAACCCTGGGACCTAGTAATCACGATGATTGGGTCAACAAGGAATAAAGTAGAGGGAGATAAGGTCCAATAAAGGAAATAAAACCCTAATATTATTCTCCAAGCTTTTTGGGACACCATTTTATTTTCTTATTTTTGTACCTCAAGTCAATTACCTTTGAATATGAAACTTATAGGCACAATTACAAAGAAAAATAAAAAATTATTTCATTTAAAAATAATGCACAGTGTGCCCTAGACACTCAAAATAAAAAGCCACAAAGAAAACTTTTCAGACATGTATCTTCTCCATTGAAATACCAGAGAAAACCTAGAGGAGCGGGCGTGTGGTCCACACAAGGCAGGACCATAATCGTTGAGGTGACCGACAAAAAACTCTCTAGTACAATTAACCCACAAGAGATATAATCAATCAATGAAGTATATATGCAGATCAAAATTTATTATAACCCTACAATAAAATGTGTATAGTGACAAGTAGAGTAGGGTGTCGAACTCAATGAACAAACTGGGTAGCACTATTCTTATTTAGAAATAAATATAATGTATATATGCATAATATTTACTCTTTTTTAATTAATGTTTATGTGGGTTTTCTAATTAATTGGTTATATATATTAGAATTTTATATACATTTTCTTTTTATATTTTCTATTTTTCTATTTTTTAATTTTAATATATAATAAGGGTGTATATATAAGAGTTTATATGCAATATGTATAATATGAGTAGTATATAATATATAAAAAAACATAAAATACCAAGAAGAACGGTCCTTTTTATTTTTTTAAAGTATTTAAATGTATTTATAAGGTATTTATAATAATTAATAATAGGGATTTTTACCCAGCAGACCCTATAAACATTTTAAAATACCTCTACGACCTTTTGCACAATGTAATTACCCCATCGACCCTGTAAATTACCTCAGGAACCTCCACGGGCTTAAAACATATTACCCGAAGGGTTCATTGGGTAAGAGTTGGCAAGTTTACGGGGTCGAGGGAGGAATTAGGTTGTTTCAAAGGTCGTGGAGGTGATTGGCAAAGTTTATAGGGTCTGCCGGGTAAAAATGTAGATTATATATAACTATGTATAAGATTGTTTCAAAGGTCGTGGAGGTGATTGGCAAAGTTTATAGGGTCTGCCAAGTAAAAATGTATATATAATGTAGATTATATATAACTATATATAAGTATATAATATAATATGGGGAAATTTTATAATAAATATAGCTATTAGTCAAAAACTACTAAATAAAATATTTTTGTGTTTCTCAAAATTTTCTTCTATTTTTTTGATTTTTTGGGTATTTTTTTTCTAATTTTAGGTATTTTTAAAGTAAAAAATAAGGCAAAATAATGACATTTTAATCAAGCTGAATTTATTTGAGAACTAAAAATAACAAAAGGTTCAAAATTTCTCAAAAATAATTTTATTATATAGAAATTATATATATATACACACAAGCCAACAAACAATTTTCTCGGATTTTTAAAAAATAGTTTACAATTTTTTATGGTTAGGAAATGTTTGATAATTTATGGAATTCCTTTTGCTATTTTTTGTGATTTTTGGTCTGGAGTAATAAAATAGGGTAATAAACAATATGTATTTTTTGGGGATTTTTAGAGAGGGTTTAATAAATTTTTTATATTTTTTAAAGCAATCAGGAAATAAACATGCTCTATTGATTTTTAATAAAAGGAAAATGCATATGAAATTGAAAATAAATTATATAGCGTGAACAAGCATGTCAACTTGCACATAATCCTATTTTTTATGATTTTTGGAGTACACTACCATTTTAGAAAATAGAAAAGCATTCACAAAAATTAATTCATCCAGCAAAGGTATTTATGCAATAAAAACTAAATGTGAGGGGGCATGTGCGGAATTACTAGAAAGTTTGAACTAAAAGTTGATTTTTATAAATTAAAATGAAATATAAAAAGTTGGAGGGGTACAAGTGTAGAATACCCTACTCACGTAGGGGGCTATGTGAGTTGAACTGGCACTGAACTAACTTATAATTAACAAAAAGTTCAAAGGCTTTGTTGCAATTTTCCCAATTAGTTTTACACGTACTAAAATATTTACAATATTATTTGGGAATACAAAAAGGCAGAGGGTATATATGCAATTTACCCCTTAAAACCCGTTGATCAAGCCATCGCGTGCTTGATACATGGAGGATTGGAGGGCTGGAGATGTGTACCATTTTGATTAGAATGAACGGCCTAGATTAGATCTTGGCAATGTTCTTGATCTAACAGTTGGGACGTGGCCTGCAAGAACACAGACGGACTCTGCCCCGGTGAGCTTTGTCGTTCGATTCTCTGCGACTCCGATGGCTATTCTTCATGGTGACGACATCTACAGCTAGCTGGGACACCTTCGTAGGTGCTGGTGGCCTCCGATGGGACTGAGGCCACTCGAACATCGATCAAGAGGCTCCTTTAGCTCTAGGTAACCTGGAGCACTTTTAGGTTCTCTTTCACACTCCAGACGGGTTGCCACACACTAAACCTGCACCAAAATGGTTACCCAGATCGAGGGAAACACCCTTGAGCAGTTACCTAAAGCTACAAGCAAAGGATGGATGGAGTGCGACGAACTCCGACGAAGGGCTGGGTGGAGGAGTTCGATTCACCGGGTCAGTGCATGATCTAGGTTGGAGGATTGGGGGAAATGCATAGGGCTTGAAGGGGAGTCGAATGGGGTAGAAATGGTGGCAGATTAAGGTCAGAATGTAGCAAATTTGGTCTGGAGCTCAAGCTCCAGGTTAAACGGGGATCTCTGATTATGTCTATATTAAACACTAAAACATGGAATTAAAACACGAAATTAAAACTAAAACCTAAGTTTTACTAGAATGGATGGGAAAAGGCCTCGACACGACCCGAAGACCACGGAGGCTGGACCTGCCAGAGCTACTCTGGTAGTGACTTGGATCACCTACTTCAACCGATCCTCCTCGCTGCAGGATCAATCTGCGGCTTGCTATCACCAAGGAGAGGATTCAAGGAGGACCTGAGGGGCTAAGAATGGCCAGATAGGGATTAATCCAAAAATGATGGAGTGGTCGGGTGTTATAGACTGGCAATGGGTGAAGTTCGAGGCTCAATTGTGTGAGATCGAGCGGGAGTTGGTGAACAGGGCGAGGTCGGCATGAAGGACAAATGTGTAGAGCTCGAGGATGATGGCGAGCGTGGCAGAGGCATGAAAATGGGGTGAAGTTGGGTGACTCTTGATTCTGACAAGGGCTAGAGGAAGAAGAAGGATAGTTATCCCGAGGTCAACTGTCGAAAGGCTCTTGTCGGTCCAAGTGAACCGACCAGAAAATGGGATTCATAAAATAATTTGTAAATTCAATAAGAAATACTAAATAAATTAAATATTTTTGGTCAAAAATTAAAAATATTTCTAATTTTATATTGTTTTTTATACATATTTTTATTTATTTTTTCGAGATCATTTATTATAAGTTATTTTTTACATGTACATATATATGTAGTTTTACACGCATATTGAGTGTTTGACTATGAATTTGTATTATATATTTTATTATTGTATATTGGTATTCTATATATTTTAAATTTATTTATTACATTTTAGGTATTTTTGTTGCATTTTTTGACTTTATTTGTATACTTAATTAATTAGGTGTGTATATATAGGTATACGTTACCAATGTGATTAGAACACTTTATTTATTTTATTTTATTTTTGATAATTTTATTTCATTCTAATTATGTACATATGTGCCAAGAAGTATATACAATTTATAAAAATAAAATAATTTGAAAATAATAAAGAACAAATATATTGAATATAATATACAAGTATATTGCACAATAGGGGCCCAAAATCTAATTTTTTTCATCTTAACTTTAAATTGAATGAAACCACCTTTATTAAATAGCTTGTTAAAAGTATATACAATTAAAGCTGATTTTGATCAATTTTGATCAAGTATAGATAAGTACAGGTATGCAAAGTTTTCTTTCCATCTTTTTATTTTGTGTGTCTCGGGTATGCTGTGCATTATTTCTATGACATCGATTTCGTATTTTTCTTTGTATTTTTATCTACAATATTCATGTTGAGGGTTTTATTATTTGAGGTGTAAAAATAATAGAATAAAATGGATCCCAAAAAGTAATTACTGGGAAAATTAAACTAGGGTTTTTTGCGTTATTTTCTGTGTATTTTTGTACAGTTCTACTACCCTATCTCCCCTACTTTATTCCTTGTCGATCAAGTCATCATGATGATTGGGTCTCGAGTCTAGGGTCACTTAGTGTCTTTGACACTTCATTCTTTTTCTTTTCTTCCTTTATTCTTTTATTATGGAATTAAATACAATAAATATACAGTATTCTATACAATTTACAGAGTAATAATTTTGGCAAATTAAATATATATACATGTATTTAGCTTAGGATTAAGGCCAAAATGAAAGAATAAAGGTGATGAAGTGAGGATTTATCATCCTCCTATACTTGCCTTTGCTAGTTCTTAGCAAACACTTATGCTAATAAGTATAAAAAAAGAAAATAAAGGGAAAAAATAAATAACTTGGATTAATTTTCAACTTTTAAACTTGTCTTAATAAAGCCAAAGTTTGGATCTCAGAAAAGGCCTTTGAATTATTAATGTGTTCGGAAAGCATTTAGGTCAAGAATTGTGACACAACAACCCTTAGGTTCCATAATCCTATTATTCAGTTTGATTCTCTATCATGTCAAAACCATCCTCTCAATCGCATACCCTTGCTACCTTGAAGTGATAGAACCATGTGTGTGAATTGTTCAGCTCTTCCCAGACAAACCATTGAACTAAAAAGGGGTCTACTCTTCTGGTAAGTCATCCTCGTAGAGATAGATATTTCCTTCTAAGGTCAGGTGCCACCGGTCTTTATGACTAAATAGAGTAAGAAGCTAGAAAAAGTGAGAATAGACCAATGTAGTCTTCATTTCCTTGTGAAGCTCGTTCAGTGTAACCGAGTCATTAATAAGAAGCAGGCTTTTTCTGAAGCTTCAAGTTTTTGGTGGAATCTTTGGTATATGCTTCTTTTGATATTTTCTTTGACTTTGTATAGCTTCTGCTTTCTTATATGTACCCCAACAGATATAACATCTTTTTAGTCTGCCCATTTTTTAGGTCTTGAAAAAAGTTACGCTGGCAGACCATTCCTCGTCCAAAGCATTAGCTCAATCCATCTCTAGTCTTTAGATATCATTGTTACCAAAGGAAGTGGGTTAGAGTATCGATTTCAGCAATCCCCAAGAATGGCTCCCGAGTCACCCTTGATGAAACGACCTAGCATCATCCCGACTTAGACTCCAAGATTTTTCAACAATCCATTTATGTTGAGCTAAGTGTCAAGTGCGAGGTTTCCGATCAAGACACTGTCTCAAGAATCTTACAGATGATATGAAGGGTTCTATTTAGACACATTGAATTAACTTATGAACATAATCTCATGGAACATAAAGAATCAAGTAAAGATGACCAGAAGTATCTCCAATTCAAATCCGCAATGATTTTCTTTGAAATTAAGTGAATTAAGGTTTGTACCAAGTGATGAGCCGGATATCCGAGCATCTAAGGGAGATAGGTATCAATGGTCGTTGCGACCTCAACCCCTCGAATCAGACTCAACAAGAAAATCGAACCACCAAAAAATAAATCAATCAATGAAATCAAACAACGATCCTCGCTATTTATTTAACCTGGTATAGCGACCAGGGTCGGACACAAGGAGCACGAATTGGCCGAGACGGCCTACGAAGTAGTCAAAAATGAAAATAAAATAAAAGAAATGTTTTGGTGGATTTTCAAATCTTTTTAATTTTTTGTATTTTTAATAATAAGGAAAATATAGAAATAAGGGAAAAAGCCAACAAACCACTATTTATAAAACACAACAAATAAAGCCAAAAATTCAAATAAAATTTTTTTATGTTTATTATATTTTAAGTGTTTTTAGTGAATTTTTTAGAATTTTATAATTTTAGTTGATTTTATAAAAATCAAGAAAGGTAAAACAGTGAGTCAATGTGCAACCAGACTTGAAAGGCTAATTAAAAATATCCAATTAGCCTCTAAAAATCTGGTGGCAATTTTTATGAAAATTAGATACAAAAACTAAGCTACAGAAAAAGAGTTTGCATTTTTTGAATTTTATAGAATTTTTAAGAATTTTTATAATATTTTTAGGGTTTTGTGATTTTTAGGAGTTTTATAAATCCAAATGTCACACAAATTGGAATACAGCTCAAAAACAACAAAACAAACTATTCCTATTTTTTTAAAATTTTTGGGTGAAATTTTATATTTTTCTTTGATTTTTCAATTCAAACAGTAACAAAAATGCATGTTTTTTATTTTTAAAAAATAGCAAAATAACTCAAAAATGCACCAAAAATTTAGTGAAATTTTTACACAGTGGCAGGAGCCACGTATCCAAATTTCACTTGATTTGAGTTTGATTTGATATTTTATTCAACCAATACTAGGCACACAACACACAAGGACCTAAGTGCAAGAAAACATAGTTTAGGGGCCAAACAATAACACGCCTAAAAAATCCAGGAGCTCTTTTGCAAAAGTCCCACTACAACACGCGTGCAGTACGTGATTCAGGCACATAAGGGTATAAATGTAATTCTTATTTAAAAAGATATAAACAGTAACAACCAGCAAGTTCAGGGATAAAAGTGCAAATAACCCACAGACTCACGTGTCGCAGCACGTGTCTCACACAAGTAGGGACTAAAATGCAAATAAAGTAAATATAAGGTCCAAGATGCAAATGTTCCAAAATAAGAAGAACTACTAAAAATATTTACAGAACTAAACTGAAATATAAAAACTAAGGAGGGCCTAAGTGCAAATTACCCTCTTATTAAGATCTGACGGACGAGGGGTGTCCACGTGTGATCGGACGGCTGAGAGTTGTGGGTACCCCTTCATTGATTAACGCTCTGGATGCGACCCTCAGATTGAACAAACGGCTAGAAACGCTCCGCGGATGGACGGTTACGATTAGAACTAGTGGAGGGGGTCGATCGGACGGTGGCTGGAGATCCTCCAATAGGCTGCCGATGAACTTCGCCGGCCCGATATGTGCGGTGGAGGACTCCTCCTATGCTGCTAGATTGACTGAAATGCTCCTGACGACGTTCCGCAGTGGATGGCGGTCTCCGATGAGGCCGGGAGCGACCGGAGTGCTCCGGCGACGAAGAACACCTGAAGCTCCTTTTCCTAGACGTTAGGACCCCCAGATGAGGCTCCTTTTGGCTTCAAACCTGCACAGGAAGCTTTCTGGGTCGAGGGCAAATTGCCTCGACCCGTTAGCGGGCGAGTCAGGCACGCTCGTCGATGCACAGACCCCTAGAATGAAGGTCGGGCGAAGGTCTCGGATCATCGAGATACAAATGGAGCCTGGGGTTTAGGCGAATGGAAGGCGAATCAACTCGGGAAAAATCAGAGAAGTCGGGTTGGCGAAGCGGGTCCGCTAAGAGGTGGTCCTGGGGGGACAGTTGACTGGGGGTCAACATCCCCCGTGGACCAATCAGGTAATTACTTTTATTAATAACTTGTAAAATTATTTTAAAATAGGAAATGATTTTATTTGAAAATATTTTCAACATAAAAATGTTTATTTATTTTCATAGAATTTTTTAGCAATTTTTATTTATTTTTTTGAAAAATAAATTACGTATTTACATTATCTTATTATTATATACAGGTATGTATACCTATGTATTTTTTATGTATATTTTTAATATTTTATTTATATACACTTATTCCAAATTTATATTTTATTTATTTACACTATAAAATATGGAATATAAAGTGATTTTTATTAATTATTTACAAGGGGAAATAAATAGGTATTTTATTCTATATACATGGTCTATGTACACTGATGAGAGAGAATTTTATTTATTTTTATTTTTCTTTTATTTTGCTCATTTTTATTTTAGTTTTATTTTTATAAATATGTACAAAATATGGGGAACACAAATATATTTTTATTTAGGGATTTTTACCCATCAGACCTTATAAACGTTTTAAAATGCCTCTACAACCTTTTGCACAACGTAATTACCCCCATCGACCCTATAAATTACCCCAAGAACCCCCGCATGCTTAAAACATATTACCCGGAGGGTTCATGGGGTAAGAGTTGGCAAGTTTACGGGGTCGAGAGGGGAATTAGGTTGTTTCAAAGGTCATGGAGGTGATTGGAAAAGTTTATAGGGTCTGTCGGGATAAAATCCCTTTTATTTATTATTTTTTTTAAAAATAAATTATTTACATATAGAGGGATATGTACACCATGTTGAGTCACCCTATCTCACTCTACTTATTTTATTTTGTGGTCAAACCCTTGTGGAGCCCTCCCTTGGGTTCAAGTCACTCAATATTTATTCTAAATATTTCCCTCTTTTTCTTTATTTCTTTATTCTTTTATTTTTGCACAAAAACATGCTAATTACTAATATTCATACAATGCATGCTTTTTGTCAATTTATTTTATTTACATAAATATACACGGTGTTTTGCACAGGTTTTTAGCAAAAATAAAAAGAATAAAGAGTGATGAATTAGATTCATCACCAAGCTCCAATATTCAGACTATATTTTGGCTTGTTCATATGTCTTTATTATTCCGAAAAATGCATATGCTATGTACAATGCAAGAAAATATTTTTATAAATCAATTATCTGATTTTGAATTTTTATGGAGTTTTGGGAAGTTTTGCAAATTTTTATGCAAGTTTTTGGAAGCATTTTACATTTTTTATGGATTTTTGATTTTACAAATTTTTAGTGATTTTTGAAAAACAAAAGAGTTAGTCAAATAATTATGTGCTGATATTTACACGGGATGCGTCTTGTTATATTCAAGAATTAGGTGAAAGAATTTACGCTAGGTATTTACAGGAATCAAGTTAGTGATTATTTACATGTTGATATAACAGAGTTAGTAAAAGTTTTTTTATTTACTTGAATTGTGTACATGGTTCTGAAAATACTTTGAAAAGCTTTTGACAAACATTTTGCAAACTTTATTTTTAAAATAATTTGACAAATACTTTTGAAACATTTAAAAATTTTGAAAATCATTTTGCAAAGATTCTTCAAAACATTAAGTAAGGTTTTTTAAAGTATTTTTGCAACTATTTTCCAGACCATTTGCAAATAGATTTTCAAACCATTTTATTCAAACAAAGAAAGAAATTTTTACAAACAAAACATTTTATAAAGGTTTGTAAACATTTCACAAAATGTTTTTCAAACGATTTCCAAAATATTTTTCAGATAATTTTCCAACCATTTTTCAAACATTTTGCAAAACTTTAACTGATTTATTAATCGTAATTACAAAGAATTTTAGTGTGTGTGTGTGTGTTAATTTTTATTAATTAGCCATATTATTGAAAATAAAAAAGTATGAGTTATGGCTAAAGTATATACAAGGTATATACAACCCATCTATACTTAGCTTGAGCTAAGTACTCATAGATCGAAGAGCAAGGAAGACATAACTCGTATTAAGTATACGAAAGTCAATACTACAGTGACAAAATAATGAATGAGAAGTCAATCGTCCCCCCTATACTTAGTATCATTAATCCTAAGTATAATAGATTGTATTCAACATGCAGGGAGGGTTGAGGATGGGAATAAAGAAATCATCAGCTCAGCATGTCTCCCCCTATACTTAGGGTTATGTATAAACAGAATATCAAGAGATGAGGAGACATGCGAGGGATTAAAGAATGAACACCCAAATATACTCATCCTCCCTATACTTAGGACGATGTATATTCTAAGTATAGAAACGATGAATGGGATGAGTGCAACTTTCAGAAGAATGAAAGAATGAGAAACGAAAAGAAGAAAAGAAGAAGAATATTTATTAATAAAAAATGTTTTTGGAGGCCTTGTCTTATGTAGCTGATGTTGCAGCTTGAAATTCATCGTGGTAGACCACACGAATTGAGTCAACCACAGATGGAAATGTATCTTGCTCAAGGTAAGGCTTTAGTAGATATCCGTTGATCACGAATGGTTGTGAGTCTACAGACAAACCAGATATGACGATACTTCCATTTTCACATACATGTTTCACTATAAAAGGCCCAGTCCACTTTCTCTTCAACATCCCTCGGAATAATTTTAACTTTGCATCGAACAACCAAACATTCTGACCAGTTCGAAAGTCTTGCGACTGATGTGCTTGCCATGCGATGTCTTGACCTTCTCCTTATAAATCAGGCCGTTGTCATATGCATAGTCACTGAATTCAAGGAGTTGATTCAGATCAATCTTCAGTTCTTTCCTGCCTTCTTGGAATCCAAATTACACACATTGATTTCCCACAAAGATTTATGAATCAAGTCCACGGGCATATGGCATGGCTTGCCATAGACAAGGAGGTAGGGAGACATTCCCAAAGGTGACTTGTTCGCGGTCCGATAGGCCCAAAGAACCTAGTCAAGGAATTGCAACCAGTTCTTCCTATTGGGATGCAGAAGCTTTTGCAGAATTGTCTTTATCTCCTTATTTGAACACTCAGCCAGGCCATTGGATTGTGGGTGGTACGGAGAAGCAACACGATGTTCGATGCAATACTCTTCAATCAACTTCTTCACTTCTCTATTTATGAAATGGCTACCCCCATCAGATATTAGAAAAGGAATCTCGAACCTTGTAATGATGTGTTCTTTTAAAAATCGGCAGACAGTGCGACTGTCAATTGTTCAGGTTGGGATAGACTCCACCCAATGATTGACATAATCGACAACGAGCAGAATATACTCAAATCACTGGCTTTTGGGGAATGGGCCCATGAAGTCAATGCCTAATACATCAAATACGTCTGAAATCTGAATGTATTTCAGGGGCATTGTATCTCTCATTACGATGGTACCACCCATTTTCTGACAATCAATGCATCGTTTCACGAAATCTTCTGCGTCATTGAATAGAGTTGGCAACCGAGGGTCGCATTGTAGAACTTTCGCTACCATTCTTTTCCCAGAGTGGTGTCCTCTTGATTCTCGAGCATGGTAATATTAGAGGACACTTTGGACTTCCTCTTGAGGAATGCACCTCCTCTAGATGCAATATGCCCCTCACAGAAGAGATATGGATCCTCCCACTAGTAAAAATGAATATTAGGCAGAAATTTGTTGACTTTCAGCTTTAGCCAATCTTGTAGAGTTCTCTCGGACACAAGATAATTCACAATATCAGTGAATCAAGGGAGCGAGGTGAATAATAGAATAGCTTCATCCGGAAAGGTCTCTGTGATCGGTATCAAGCTCTGCTCTTGAGTTTCAGGCTTTGGTAATCTTGAAAGATGATCTGCCACCACATTTTTAACTCTAGGCTTATCACGGATTTCATAGTGGATAGAAAATGGTAGATTATCTATTATATCTGTCCTAGAACTGGTCCAATGACATAGTCAAAAGCATCTATCATGATCTTAAATGGTAGAGACCAATCTGACAGTTAAAGGACAGGGGTCTGAGCGATCAAATCTTTCAATTGATTAAAGGCTTGGAGGACTTTGACATCGAAAATGAAATCAGCCTCCTTGCCAAGAAGATCAGTCAGCGATCGGGAAATTTTGCTGAAATCTTTGATGAATCTACGAAATCCAACATGCCCAAGGAATGATCAGACTTGTTGTAGATTTATAGGTGGCTCGAGTTTTGAAATGATGTCTACCTTCAAAAGATCTACCTCCAAGCGATGTTTGGATATGGCATGCCCTAGCACAATACCTTCGGTCACCATGAAAGAGCACTAAGTTCACTTTCCAGCATCTTTTCAAGACTCGATCTAGGCATTGGTCAAAACTGTCTTTGTAGACCAATAAATCGTACATGAAAACCTCAAGAAAACTACCAACCATATCTGCAAATACGACCAACATATATCACTAGAATGTCACCGGAGTGTTGCACAACAGAAGGACATTCTGCGCAAGGCATATACCCCAAATGGACAGGTGAAGGTGGTCTTCTCTTAGTCTTCAGGAGCAATTGCGACTTGATTTTAACCATAGTATCCGTCCAAGAAACATAAGTATTACTTCACGACCAATCTTTCGACTATCTGGTCGATGAAGGGGAGCAGAAATGATCCTTCTTAGTCGCTCAATTCAGGCATCTGTAATCCACATAGATGCATCAAGAAGTTGGAACTATGGTTGCAATCTCCTCTTCTTTATCATTCTTTACAAGGGCGATCCCTAATTTCTTCGACATTATGTGTAGGGGGTCACCCATTTTGAGTTGGAGATGGGATATATGAATCCGCATCCCACCATTTGGTGATTTCATTTATCAAAGCCTCCTGAAGATTTGGATTCAATCTGCATTGGAACTCACGAGATGACTTGTTGTCCTCTTTAAGATATATGTGATGCGAGGACAATGACAAAATGATCCCATGGAGATATGAAATTTTCCAGCTTAATGCCTTGTGGTTTCTTTCCAGAATCTCGAGCAGTCAAGATTCTTGTTCCTCGGTTAATTGGGAATTAATGATAATGGGGAACATATTCTGCGCACCTGCAAGGAAGGCATACATCATGTTCGTTGTAAGTGGTTTGAGCTCAGGTGGAGTCTGATTTATTTCAGTGGTGCCCTCAGCTACTGTGCAGTACGGTGGTGCTGGACCATCCAACTGTGATTTTTCCACCAGCGGTAATTCAAGCTCTGAATTTAAGGCTGCACAGAATTCTCCAATGATAGAATCTTGTTCACAAAATTTTTTAATAATCTCTTCCTGCTCTGTTAAGGACAGGTGTCCAAAAATGAATTCTTCAAGCAAATCAACAAAAATCTAATCCTCAAAGACATCTGGGAACTCAACTATTTTATCCACTCCTTCCCCTATTGTGAGGAATTCATGGGTTTTGGTATCATCCATGAAAAGATTTGTATCACGAATTTCAGCAAGAAAGTCACAGTCTTATGTTCTCTATTCTGCAGGCTCGCTCTCGTCTGATGTAGACTCTGACGGTTTTGGCACTTAGATCATTAAATAGGCACCTTGCCACTGCTAGAATGGAAGGTGATCTGCCTGATGCCATAGTCCACCACTACTTTGTCTATTTGCAGGAACGACGATACAAGGATAATCCAGGTGTGCAGTAAAGGAGATAAGGTGTCTGTATCAAGAACTATGGAATCTTCATTGAATTGTATCCCTTGAATCATAAGAATGATATCCTCCAGAAATGCCCCAGGCTTCTTGATGTACGTGTCTGCAAACTGCAGAATCATTCTTGTGGATTTGAGCGGCCCCAACCCAAGTTCTTTGAGCAGCGAAGTAGGCATCTGGTTGATTGACGATCAGCTATCGAGGAGTGTTTGATCTAACTCCTAGTCAAACATCTGGCATCTGACAAGAGGGGCTCCCATGTCTTTCTTTTTGGTCGAGAGATTGCTGATTGTGTTCACAGTTGCGCGCCAGAATATGCTTCACATTTCTTTTTCTAGCTCGGCATGACTATTTCTTTGAATTACATGCTTCTTTTAGCCCTTTCTTAATGTTTGACATGTACTTAATGGCCTTAAGCAGAGGCATCTCTAGAATAATATTATAAAAAATTTCGACACATCAAGGTCGGACAAGGTAGTTTTCATTTTTTTATTTTTTTAGATTTTCTCAAAGTATCTAAAAATGGAATATTTACATAACCAAAAGCAGAAATAGTGTTCTTATTTACATCAAAATCAATGCCCATGTCAGGACGTACACATGGATGACTAAAAGGGATAGAGTCATCCAAGAGAGATGGACATCCAAAGACTACATGTGAGGCTCCATCGGATGACATTGAGTTGGCCACTGGTGTTGTCTCCTCCGTTGTTGGCGTGGTGGTGCTTCGGTTGTTGCTGCTTTCTTTTTTTGTTTTTGATCTAGTGTTTCTCCTCCATCTTCTACTTCCTCACCCGACATGGTTGTTGGATCGACTGATGCAGGAGATGATGATTTGCCAGTTGACACTTTATTTTCACTTTCATTGTAGCAGACGGATGCAATGTCCTACTGCTCCAGAGAGTGAAAGAATTAGATAAAAGCATATCAAGCATATCTGACTCTGTTAGATTGGAGGTGACATCACAAATTACCTGCTCTTTCTTCCTGAAATTATTAGGATTGGCATCCACCTGTATTAGAATTGGTGTGTTAGTAGCGGTGTAGAAAATATGCTACACTCTTTTGCTCCATGGCAACAATGCCATGTGAAATACCAGAGACAGCCTAGTAGAGCGATCGTGTGTCCACAAAAGGCGGGACTGCAGTCATTGAGGTGACCAACACAAATCTCTCTGGTAAATTTAATAATTAACCCACAAAAGAAATGATCAATCAATGAAGTATAGATGTGGATCAAAATTTATTATAACCCTACAATAAAATGTGTATAATGACAAGCAGAGTAGGGTGTCAAACTCAAGGAATAAATTGGGTAGCACCATTATTATTTATAAATAAATAATAATGTATAGATGTATAACATTTATTCTTTTTTAATTAATGTTTTTTTGTTTTTAATTAATTAATTATATATATGAATTTTATATATTTTATTTTTATATTTTTTGATTTTTAATTTATTTTAATTTTAATAGATAATAAAGGTGCATATGTAAGAGTATATATATGTAATATGTATAACATGAGTAATATATATATATATGATATGTAATAAATATAGAAAAATCAGAAAATACCAAAAAGAACAACCCTTTTTATTTTTTAAATTATTTAAAAATATTTATAAGATATTTATAATAATTAATAAAAATATAGACTATATATAACTATATATAAGAATATAATACAATATAGGGTAATCTATTAATAAACATAGTTATATACAATAAAAAATTATTAAATAAAATAATTTTATGTTTTTCAAATATTTTGTATTTTTATGATTTTTCAGGTGTTTTTGCTAATTTTTAGTATTTTTAAAGTTCAAAATAAGGTAAAAACTAGGACTTTTTAATTAGGCTGAATTGATTTAAGAATTAAAAATAGCAAAATGGTTCAAAATTTCTCAGAACCAATTTTATTATGTAGAAATATGTATATATAAAAATATAAGCTAGAAAACTATTTTTTTTGATCTTTAGAAAATATTTTACAATTTTTTAGGTTAGTAAGGGCTTGCTAATTTTTAGAGTTTCTTTAGCTATTTTTTAATGATTTTTGGTCTAGAGTAATAAAATATGGTAATAAATAGTATGCATTTTTTTTGGAATTTTTAATGAGGGTTTTATATTTTTTATATTTTTAAAACAAACATGAAATAAACATTCTCTTTTGATTTTTAGTAAATGGAAAATGCACATCAAATGCAAAATAAATTATATGACGTGAACAAGCATGTCAAAAAGAACATAATCATATTTTTTATGATTTTTGGAGTACAGGTACTATTTTTATAAAATAGAAAGCACTCACAATAATTAGTTAAGCTGATAAGGGTATTTATTCAATAAAAATTAAATGCAAGGGGCATGTGCAAAAATACCAGAAAATTTGAGCTGTAAGTTTATTTTTACAAATTAAAATAAATTATACAATGTCGTAGGGGTACAAGTTTAAAATACACAACTCACGTCGGGGGCCGTGTGAGCTGAGCTGACATTGAACTAACTTGCAATTAACAAAAAGTTTAGGGGATTTGCTGCAATTTTCCCAATTAATTTTACACATAGTAAAATATTTACAGTACTATTTGGGAAATACAAAAAGGTAGAGGGTATATATGCAATTTAATCCTTTAAAACCCCACTGATCAGACTGTCGCACACTTGACATGTGGAGGATTAAAGGGCTGGAGATGGGTACGATTTCGATTAGAAGGAAAGACCCAGATTAGATCTGGGTCATGTTCTTGATCTAATGGCTGGGACGAGGCATGCAAGAACACAGATGAACTCCGCCCCTAGCAAGCTTCGTCCTTTGATTCCCGATGACTCTGGTGGCTCTTCTTCATGGAGACGATGACTATGGCTGATGGGACACCTCTGCAGGTGCTGGTGGTCTTCGATGGGACTGAGGCAACTCGGACGTTGATCTAGATGCTCCTTTAGCTCCAGGTAACATTGAGCACTTCCAGGTTCTCTTGCGCGCTCTGGACGGGTCACCATACACTAAACCTACACCAAAATGGTTACCTGGATCGAGGGAAACTTCCTCGATTGGTTACCTAAAGCTACGAGCAAAGGATGGATGGAGTGCGATGAACTCTGACGAAGGGCTGGGCGGAGGAGTTTGATTTGCCAGGTCAGTGCATGACCTGGGTTGGAGGATTGGGGAAAATGCATAGGACGTGAAGGGGAGTCAAATGGGGTAGAAATAACGACGGATTAAGGTCGGAAGGCAATGAATTTGGCATGAGCTCAAGCTCCAGGTCAAAAGGGGATCTATGATTATGGCTAAATTAAACACTAAAACATGAAATTAAATTATAGAATTAAAACTAAAACCTAAGGTTTACCTAGAATGGACGGGAAAAGGCCTTGACACGGCCTGAAGACCATGGAGGTTGGACCTACCGAAGCTACTCCAGCAGTGACTTGGATCACCAACTCCAGTTGTTCCTCCTCAGTGCAAGACCAATCTGTGGCTTGCTGTCACCAATGAGATGATTCAAGGATGACCTGAAGGTTTAAGAATGGCCAGAAAGGTATCAAACCCAAAAATGGTGGAGGTAATCGGGTTTTATAGGCTAGAAACAGATGAAGTTCAAGGCTCGATTGCGTGAGATCGAGCAGGGGTTGGTGAACAGGGAGAGGTTGACGTGAAGGACAAATTTGCGGGGGTCAGAAAGAGTGGAGCTCAAGTGTGATGGCGAGCGTGGAGGAGGTGTGAAAATGGGTCAAATTTGGGTGCCTCGTTACTCTAACAGGGGCCAGAGAAGGAAGAAGGATAGTTGTCCCGAGGTCAACTATCAAAAGGCTATGGTTGGTCCACGTGAACCAACCAGAAAAAGGGATTCAGAAAATACTTTGTAAATTCAATAAGAAATATTAAACGAATTAGTTTATTTTGGTTATAAAATAAAAAATATTTCTAATTTTATATAGTATTTTATACGTATTATTATTTATTTTTTTGAGGCCATTTATTATAAGTTATTTTTTACATGTACATATACAGGTAATTTTACAAGTATATTGAGTATTTGACTTTTAATTTTTTATATATTTTATTATTATATATAGGTATTTTATATATTTTTAATTTATTTATTCACATTTTTAGTTATTTTTTTGTATTTTTCTGACTTTATTTGAACACTTATTTAATTAGGTGTATATATTATAGGTATATGTATATATGTGTGTATCTTTACCTATGTATTAGAATACTATATTTATTTTATTTTCTTTTTGATGATTTTATTTTATTTTAATTATGTACATATGTTTCAAATAATATATACAATTTTATAAAAAAAATATTTTGAAAAATATGAAGAATAAATATATTGTATATAATATACATGTATTTTGAATAATAGGGGCCCAAAACCTAATTTTTGCATCTTAACTCCAAATTGAAATGAAGCCACCTTCATTAAATAGCTTATTAAAAGCTATATACAATTAAAGGTGATTTTGGTCAATTTTGATATAATATGGAGCATATACAAGCCTGCAAACGTTTTTTGTGGCCTTTTATTCTGTGTGTGACTCGGGCACACTGTGCGTTACTTTTCTATGAGATGAGTTTTGTATTTTTCTTTGTATTTTTATCTACAATGTTCTTGTTGTGGGTTTTATTATTTGAGGTGTAAAAATAATAGAATAAAATGAGTCCTAAAAAGAAACTATTGGGAAAATTAAACTAGGGTTTCTTGTATGATTTTCTATGTATTTTTACAATTCTTCTACTATATCTCCCCTACTTTATTCCTTATCGACCAAGTCATCATGATGATAAGGTCTCGGTAGGGATGAAAATGAATGTGAATATATTCGTATCCGATTAGCTATCGTATTCGTTTTATACGTATTTTGATAGCTGTATTGGTATTTGTTTTAAAATGGATGCGGATATGGATATCACTTTGACATTCACTAATATTCGCATTCGTATTCGTATATTCGTTTTCGTACATAAGTATAGTAATATATTTTTTTATAACTATGCATAACAACATTTTATGATTGCATTCACCATTATTGATTGGTTGTTATGAAATTACTATATCGGGTATATCTATTGTATGTGTAAACCATCATAAACAGAATATTTATATTCGCATTCGTATTCATATTTTAAAATGGATAAGGATATGATTATACATATATTCGTATCCGTATCTGACCGTTTTCATCCCTAGGTCTCGAGGTCTAGGGTCACTCAATGTCTTTGATACTTCATTCTTTTTATTTATTCATTTATTTTTTTATTTTAGAATTAAATACAATAATTATAAATATTTTATACAATTTACAAAGTGTTTATTTTGGCAAATTATAGATATATACATGCATATACCTAGGGATTTACGACCAAAATGGAAGAATAAATGTGATGAAGTGAGGATTCATCATCCATACAAGCTCAAATTCATCAAACATGCCTTTATTATTCATAAAATTAAATTATCTATTTGATGAAGGTGGTTTCATTCAATTCGAAGTTAAGATGCAAAATTTAGGTTTAGGGCTGTCGTTGTGCAATATACCTGAATAAAACAATCACCATATTTACTCCATTTATTTTTTACTTCCTTATATTTTTCTAATTTTGCAAATATTATTTAAAATACATATGCATTATTAAAATAAAATAAAACAATTAAAAATACATTAAAATAAATAAGTATAATATAATACATAGATGAATTATACAATATATACCTATATAAAAATATACATATTTACTAAAACTAACAAATAACTTCAAAAAAATATAATAAATATATATGTGTGTGTGTATTTAAATATGTTATAAATATAAAATAGTGTATACAATAATAAAATCTAAAATACAAATTTAAAATAAAGTACTCATTATATAGGTAAATATACTATATTTATACAAATAAAAACTAACACATATGAAATTAACTCAAAAAAGTAAAAATCACCATAAAATACTACATAAAATAATAACCATTTTTATGTTTCAAGAAAAATAATAAAATCATTTAATAATTCTTTTTGAATTATTTTTACTTTTATTTTATATTTTGTCGCGTAGTGGCCTACGTGGCCCAATGGGGACATGGCCTTGGTTGATCCGTCGGTCAGTTGTCCCCTCTAGTGCCCTAGGCGTGTCAGAGCTACCGACCGCCTTGTTTCCTCGAGTTTTCCCTGACGCTCCTTACTATTTTTGGGGAATGATTCCTTCAGCAAAATGGCTCCTTGATCATTGATCTTTCACATCGTGATCACTCCTCGATCGATGGCGCCTTTGTCATCGAGCAAACCCTAGTCAAAGACCCCATGTATATAAACTCCTCCTCTGCCTCCATTTCAAATTTATCCCATTTTATCCTCGAAATCCCCAGATTTCTTCGTATTTGAGTTTGTCGGTGATAGAGCATTCTCGCCCGAGTGTTTGGCATAGTGAAAGAGGTTCAGAAGCCGATGATCTGAGCTCGTTGGACACGTTCACTGAAGCTCTACGTCAGCTCCCTCATCTGCAGGTTGAGCCCTAGTTTCTTCATCTCTTTTCATTCCTAGTCGTTGCATTAGTTTAGTTCAAGATTTATTTTTGGGCCATTTTATCATTTGTTTTGCTATTTTTTTCAAATCGAAGTTCATCAGAGCCTCAGTTCCAGCCATTGTCCCTCGACCGTCCTCTACCTCGCCTAACACAATCTCCTCCCCCATCGCCTTATCTACTCCTCCTGCACCATCATTCACTCTGATCATCCCTCAAATAGAAGATCTGCTCTCCATATCCACCACTCACCAAAGAGCACCGCCTCGACCCCATTCCGCGCATTCTCCCTGCCATAAAACCCCCAGGACCTCCCTTTTTGTGTGCCTTAACTTCTCAGGCAGGTCGGGAAGGTCAAGGACCCCATCTGGGTAGAATTTTGCCCAAGTACAGGTTCCAGGTGACCTGATTCTTCTTCGAGCTCCAAAGACCCATCGTTGGGCTCTAGATCCTTCTTGTGCACCTCAGAAACTGCAGAGTGACCCCATGCTTCTTTTGCACCCTTTAGCAACGTATGGAACCACCGGAGGAGTGAGATCTCACCGGAGGAAGCTCGCCAAGGGGGAGCTTCTTCCTTGTTCTTCCAACTGCCTCCTCCGTCGTCCGATCAACCGCTCTATCTAGAACATACAACCACCATCAAATCTTATGCGCCATCGATCTCCATATCTATTCTCCACCGTTAGTTGGCGAAGCGTCATCCAGTGACAAGGAAGTGCAGGTGGATAAGTGAATCACCAGCAACAGTCCGATCATGCACACAAGGGCAATTTCGCCAGATACTCCTCGCTTTTGTATCTTCATTTTAGTCCTAAAACATTTGTCTGTATTTCGAAATATTTTGTAATATTTGTAGAAACACCCCCCGTACTTATTTAATTTGCCATATGCTCCAGTCCACATCACCTCATGTGCGCATACACGTGAGGTGTCTGATCATTTTTCATAGAACCCCTTGCGAGTTTTTGTTATTAATTAGTCCAAGAACTTGTGAATAAAGTGTAATACATTTTTAAAAAATTGCAAGTAGGCCCTGTATTTCTTAGATATTGTAAATATACCCCTACGAGGTGTATTTAGTTAAATATCTTTAGGACTTTTTTGCAGAAGCCCTTGAACTTTTAAATTGTATTTTATAATGCATTTATTGTTTATTTAAATTGCATTGAGGTCCCTGCAAGACCATTAATTTTTATTTCTTGTATTTCTATTATTAAAATAACATTTTACATCAAAAAGTTATGTGAAAATTATATTAAGTGCATGGGATCATACTGAATCACATATATATTTTATAAGACAAGTAAAATTATTTTCCTATTTTTAAATATACAAAACATTACATAATTCTCCTATTTGCATTTTAAAATACAAAAAATTATAAAAATCTTTTGAAAATTAAAAAAATTATAGTATATTTATTATTATATTTTACAACTCCAATCAAAAGTAACTAAAAAAATCGAAAAAAAACACTAAAAACTGGAAAACTCAAAAAACCTTATAAAAAATTATTAGAAGTTATCTAAAAATCAAAAAATAGTCATTTATATTTCTATATGTTACTTATATTAATATTATATATTAGAAATGGTTTTGGAAAATTTTGACGTATCTACCTATTTTTAAATTCCAAAAAAATTTGGCCTTGTATTATTAGTCACTGTTTTGACATTTTTATTTCCTTAAAAATATAAAAAATTAACAAAATTACAATAAAGTTAACTAGATTCGAGAAAAATATTATAAATCCAAAAATATTTTATTTTGTAAAATTTAACTATATATAGTTGTATTTATAAATAGAATACTATATATATATCATATATATCTATATTACTACTATATAATACATATAATAATAATTATTATTATTTATAATTATTTTAATTATTTAAAAACCCTTAACAATAAAAATGATTATTTTTTATTCTATTTTTCTATTTATATATGATATATATCCTATATAGTAATTATATTATACATATTATCCATGTATACTTGTATATATATATGGGAAAATGGGTTTGCCCCCTGGGTGGAGCTAACTTGGCTACCGCCACACCATTTTCTCGATTTTTTTTAACTATTTTTGAAAAATAAATCTGTGGAAATTCATCACTATATCCCTATATTTTGTCATTCAAGTTTCGTGCGAAAGAGAGACTCCTACGACCTCCACCTAGACAACATTTTTTAACAGTCGTAGAATTGTTGAAATCATCCTCATTTGGATGGAGGCCGTAGGAGTTTATGTTTCGCATGAAACTTGAATGTTAATATAAAGATATAGTGATGAAATTCCACGGAAGCATTTTTAAAGAAATAAAAAATATAGAGAAAACAAGGCGGGGGTGCCAAGTTAGCTCCCCCCAAGGGGCAGTCCCATTTTACCCTATATATATTAGATATTATATATGTTAAAAAGAAAATTGAAATCTGATAATTTTAAAAATAATAAAAAATTTAAAAAAATAAAAAAAAATAAATTATATATTCAAAAAAATACAAAATATTAAAAACCCATAATAATTAAAAAATCCATATAAAACACAAAAAAACATTTTTTAATTTTTTGTCAATTTTTGTGGCTATCCCTCTTAGTCTTTTGTGGTTCGAACCCTGCACTTGCATATTATACATTACATTTTGTAGGGTGTAATAAGTTTTAGCTCACTATACTTATTGTTTGAGCATCATTGTGGGTTAATTGTTGATTGACACGCTTGGATTGGGTGTTGGGTGCTGTGAGAGAAGCCGACATAGCAATTTCAAGATCCGACTTATTAGACACCGTAGGCCTTCCAAGACCATATGTTAGACACCTCGATTCATTTCATTCATCAAATGGCACTGTTTCTAGGGAGCAACGCTTAGGATAGATTTTGTGTTGATTCTTCTCTTTCATTATTTTCTGCTTTATTTTTATTTTATTGATATGTGATAATCCACTTTCTCTGTTGAATTTCTTGTGAGGGACTATATGGCAAAGGTGACTTATTAGGAGGTTGGTACGCCCGAGTTGCAAGGAGATTGACCCTTCTTTCTTTGGGTCAATTGGAGAGAGCAGGTGAGAGAGAGAGCAGCTTTTAGCATAGCATATTTCTTTTATTTTTATATGAGAGAGACACTTATTTTATTTCTATTTATTAATTTATAATAATCTAAGTGGACACTTTAATATTCAGGCTTATTTTACTAAGTGATTGCTCACTTGGGGCCTCACCAGATTTTTCATGGATTTCTTCACCTTTGCACTTTTGTTCTCCCTATTTTCCCTTTATTTTCTTTTGTTTGCTACGATTTGTGATTTTTACCTTTATTTTTCTATATTTTCTATGATTGACCCATAGCATTTTAGGGTTGCTTGAGAGTAAGCGAGGTCTACACTCCTAATATCTGCATTCCTATAATCATCTGGATCTAGATCAAAGTCAATCTTATGCTTCACGTTAATAGCAATTACTTCTTAGGGTGATTTCACTTTTTGCATCTTATACATATTGGATTTAAAATTTCTATTTTTCATCCCGCATGGAGAGATCTGGGAAGTAAAATAAGTCCTCTATCTGAGCATTCGTCATTTCGACACAAGGGTGAGATTTCCATCCTAGTGTTGCCTTGCACTACTTTGTCACTATCTCCCTCTTATTTTGAACACTTAGGTTTAAAAGAAAATCCAAAAAAAAGTTAGACGTTTATCTCTAAAAAATACTCAAAAAAAGTGAAACCCCAAAAATTAAAACAAGGGGACTGCTAAATAAATTTTGGCCCTAATTAAAAATCTTAACGAACATAATTGTTTGTGGTTCACAAAGCCCTCATTGTACTCACGTACACCCCAGACAGAGTGAGGCACGACCCTTAAGGAATAGAGCCAAACACCTGATTTGTGGCTACCTCAATTATCACATGGGACATATGAAGTATTGGCACTCCTATCATATGTAGGCAAGTAGGGTGTTATCAACGATGGTGCTCTCACCTTGTGTAGAGCATCTGACTTGGTCTGAAGTATTGAGCATAAGCCACACCCTCATGGGGTGTCTGTCTCATCGTCTTGCATCCGAGTACCACATTTTGAGGGAAGTAGTGGTTTTGCCTATGGGCTTCCTCTCTTCTTCTTTGGTTGAATAGCCACCTAGACCTGATATTGAGGATTAAAAGTGTAGATCACATGATACAAAGGAGGTGGAACAAGTATGGGGATACTTTCCTGGGAGTACACACCCTCGTCTAGGGCTAGCCATTAAGGACGTGTTATAGTTTTTCCTTAGTTCACAATAAAATTGAAAAGATAAAAATAGCTGAACTTTCACAGCTTCACAAGTGTTGAGTTGATGAACCAATTTTGTTTGGATCTAGACTAGATTCAAAGATCAAGTTACACACACTTGTGCCATTTTTGTCACTCCTTTTGTTTCAATCTCTTTGACCCTTTCTCATTGTGAGCCTTCTACTATTTTACACTCCTTTTATTTATTGTTCATCACCGCATCTTTCATCCTTCTTTAATCTTCTACTGTTTTACACTCCTTTTATTTCTCTAGATTTTTTTGAGCATTTTTGATATAATTAAAAAATACAAAAAGAGATTGGTGTGCATAGTTTTTTATCTTGTGCATATTGTTCATTATTTGAAAATTTAAAAAAATGTAAAATTAAAATCACCTTAAAATTTGAAAATCAGAAAATAGAAAAAATAGAAAAAAATAAAAAAAAATAAAAAGAGAAAAAAATTGACAAAAACCAAGGATAGTTTGCCTTTGAAATTTCCTTTTTCTTTTAATTTTTTTTGTCGATTAATTGAATAACCCTCGAGAATCGTAGCCTCCCTGAGTTCGATCTTGTCCGCTATACAGGTAAATAAGTAGCAAAAAAATTGTTTGTTTGTCACGGGATTTTCGAGATAACGACACTTCCATATGATCTAATAATTTTCGATCCCCGAGATTTCCTTGCAGCAACAAGTAGTTCTTCCTATCGGGACATATGAGATTTTGAAGAATTGTCTTTATCTCCCTATTCGAACATTCTTCTAGGCCGTTGGATTGTGGGTGGTACGGAGAAGCGACACAATGTTCAATGCAGTATTCTTGAGTCAGCTTATTCACTTTTTTGTTAGTGAAATGGCTACCCCCATCTGATATCAGAATTTGAGAATCATGAACCTTGCAATGATGTGTTCTTTCATATCCCGACAGACGATGTGATTTTCAGCAGCTCAATTCGGATAGCCTCCACCCAATGACTGACATAATCGACAGCGAGCATAATATACTCAAATCCCTGACTATTGGAAAATGGGCCCATGAAGTCAATTCCCCATGTATCAAATATACATTTAAGATCTGAATGTACTTCAGGGGCATTGTATCTCTCATTCCAATATTACCACCCATCTTCTAATAGTCGGTGCATCATTTCAAAAAATCTTCTGCGTCTTTGAATAGAGTCAGCCACCAAAGGCCGTACTGTAGAACTTTTGCGGTCATTCTTTTCCAGAGTGGTGTCCTCCTGATTCTCTAGCATGGCAATGTTTGAGGACACTTTGGACTTCCTCCTGAGGAATGCACGTCCTCTTGATGCAATATGCCCTCTCACAAAAGAAATATGGATTCTCCTACTGGTAAAAATGAATATCTGATAAGAACTTATCAACTTTCAACTTCGTTCAATCTTACGTAGTTCTCTTGGACACAAGATAGCTTACAATATCGGTGAACCAGGGAGCAAGGTGACTGATAAATCTTCTTCATCTAGAAAGGTTTTCGTAATCAACAATAGGCTCTGCTCATGAGTATTTAGCTCTAGCAATCTTGACAGATGATCTGCAACCACATTTTTAACTCAAAGTTATCACAGATTTCAAGATCAAACTCCTGGAGTAAAAGGATCCATATGATGAGTCTTGGTTTGGCATCCTTCTTGGCTTGTAGGTACTTGATGGCAGAATAATCTATGTACACAATGACTTTGGATCCAAGCAAATGGGATATAAATTTCTCCAGGGTGAATACAACTGCTAGCAGATTTTTTTAGTGCAATGTAGTTTTCCTGAGCTTCATCTAATGTCATACAAGAATAGTGAATAGAAAATGGTCGATTGTCTCTTCTCTGTCCCAGAACTGCTCTAATGGCATAATCATAAGCATCTATCATAATATCAAATGTTACAGACCAATCTAGGGGTTGAAGGATAGGGGCATGGGTGATTAGTTCTTTTAGTTGATTAAAGGTTTTGAGGACTAAGGTATCTACAATGAAATCTACCTCTTGCCTAGAAGCTCCATCAATGATCAGGCAATTTTGTCAAAATCTTTAATGAGTCTTCGATAAAATCCTACATGCCCAAGGAATGACCAGATTTGCTTCAAATTTGTAGGTGGATCGAGTTTTAAAATGACCTCTACCTTCACAGGTCTACCTCCATGCCACGTTTCAATATGACATGGCCTAGCACGATCCTCTCGGGCACCCTGAAATGGCTCTTCTCCCACGAGAGCACCATGTTCACTTCATAGCATCTCTTAAATACTTGGTTTAGATAAGATAGGCACTGATCGAACCTGACATCGTAGACTGCAAAATTATCCATAAAAACCTTGAAAAACTGCAAACCGTATCTACGAAAACTGCCAACATACATTGCAGGAACATCATCGGAGCGTTGCATAAACCGAACGGCATTCTACGGAAGGTGTATGTCCTAAATGGCAAGTGAAGGTCATTTTCTCTTGATCCTTAGGAGCTAGTGCGAGTTGGTTATAACTAGAGTATCTATCCAAGAAGAAGAAATATTCCTTCGCGGCCAGTCTTTTGACTATTTAGTCGATGAATGGGATAATAAAATGATCCCTCTTGGTTGCTAGATTCAGGCGTCTGTAATCCATACAGACTAGACAAGAAGTTGGAACTCTGGTTGTGATCTCCTCTCCTTTGTCATTCTTCAAAAGGGTAATCCCTGATTTCTTGGACACAACATGCAAGGGACTCGCCCATTTTGAGTCGGAGATGGGATATATGAATCCTGCATCACACCATTTTGTGATTTCATTCATCTCAATCTCCTGAAGATTTGGATTTAATCAACGCTAAAATTCTTAGGACGACTTGTTGTCTTCTTCAAGATATATGTGATGTGAGCACAATGACGGATTGATCCCAGGGAGATCGGAAATTTTCCAACCTATCTCCTTGTGGTTCCTTTCTAGAACCTCGAGCAGAAGAGATTCATATTCCTAGGTTAGATGTGAATTGATGATCACATGAAATATTTTCAATGCACCCAAAAAGAAAGGCATACCTTATATTTGTTGGAAGTGGTTTATGCTCTGGTGATGTAGGAGTCATTTCAAAAGAAACTTTAGCTATTGTGCACGGTGGTGGTATCGGATCATTTAACCAAAATGTTTCCACTATTGGCAATTTAAACTGTGTAGTCAGTGCTGCATAAAAATCTTCAATGATATAATCTTGTTCACAAAATTTTTCAATAATCTCCTCCTGCTCTGTGAGGGATAGGTGGACAAAAATGAATTCTTCAGGCAAATCAACAAAAATCTCATCTTCAAAGACATCTAGGAACTTGATTGTTTTGTCCACTCCTTCCTCTATGGAGAGGAATTCATGGGTTTCAATATCATCCATGAACAGATTTGTATTGCCGATTTTAGCTAGAAAAGCACATACTTCTGTTCTCTTCTATGTAGGCTCGCTCTCATCTGATGCATACTCAGTTAGTTTCGGCACCTGGATCGTCTCAATAGGCACCTTACTGCTTTGGTTGTTCGAAGGAACGATCGTCTAAGGATTATCGAGGTATGTAGTAAAGGAGCTGGGGTATCTATGTCAAGCACAATTAAGTCCACAGGGAATTGCATTCCCTTGAATCGTGATGATGACATCCTCCAGAATGCCCCGAGGTCGCTTGATGGATGTATCTGCGAGCTGCAAAATCATTCTTGTGGACTTGAGCGGTCCCAACCTAAATTCTTTGAGCAGTGAAATAGGCATCAGGTTGATTGACAATCCGCTATCAAGGAGTGTTTGATTGAACTCTTGGTCGAACATCTAGCATCTAACAAGAGGAGCGCCCATGTATTTTTTTCTTGCTTGGGAGATTGTTGATTGCATTCACAGTAGCCGTAGTCAATATGTGCTTCACATTTCTTTCACAAGCTCGATGTGGATTGAAGTGCATGCATCCTTCAGTCCTTTCTTAATATTAGGCATATAGTTGATGGCCTTAAGTAGAGGCGTCTCTAGAACTAGATTCTGAATAATTTCGACCACATCAGGGTCGGACAAGGTAGTTTTTAAATTTTTATTTTTTTTGGATTTTTGCAAAGCATCTGGAAATGGAATATTTACATAACCAAAAGTAGAAATAGTGTTACTATTTAAATCAAAGTCAATGCCCACATTAGGTTATGCAAATGGATGACTAAGAGGAGTGAAATCATCCATCGGAGGTGGACATCCAAAAATCAAAGGCTCCATCTGCTGACGTTCAGTTGAATGTTGGTGCGGTCTCTTCCAATGATGGTGCAGTAGTGCCTCGATTGTTGCTGTTTCTTTTTGCTGTTTTTGAATTTTCTGATTTTTTTGGATTTTTATTTTTGGTGCTTCTCCTCCGTCTTCTTCTTCCTCACCTGGCCCACCTGCTGGATTTGTTGATGCAAAAGAGGATGATTCACCAGGTGCAGCTTTATTCTTCCCATTCATGGTGGTAGTCGGTTGCAAGATCCTACTGCTACTGAGAGTGGTAGCATTAGATAAAAAATCATGCACATTTCTCTATTAGACTGGATGGAACATCATAGACTACCTACTCTCTCATTCAGAAATTGTTGGGGTTGGCCTGCACCTGTGCCGGAATTGATGTTTTGGCGGTGATGAGATCATCGAGCTTCTAGGCCATTTCTGCAAGGCTCTTCACCAACTGAGCTATGTAGTCCAAGGCATGGTTCTCAAGAGCAGTCTTGGATGGTTCAGCATGTTGTCCATGTTGATACTTAGAATGGTGTGGAGGTTGCATGTAGGAATATTGATTATGGTGTTGAGGAGAAGGGTTATACTACTAATGCTGCTAAGGAGGGTACTGATGTGGGACAATCGCATATTACTGATTCTTCTTGTACTGACCGTACTACAGCTGTTGGTACTGGTTCTGTCTCCTATTGCCATGGTATTGTTGAGACTGTTGCTATTGAGGGTGTTAGTTATGGATGAATCTCCCTCCTTGCTGTTGAGGGAATGGACAGCTTCTTGAGGGTTGTCCCTGCTAATGTCCGCCAGGATGGGCCAATTGCCCATCGTTGCTCGATATGTCATTCACCTCCTGAATGAGAGGTGGAGGTGGAGAACATGGATCGGATAGGATCTGAAGCTCGAGCTGGTAAACCACAAGCTATTAATGCAGTTGTTGAGGCAATGTAGGCTCGGGGGCCTGTACGTAGTACACATGCTGGGTCGTTGGCTGAGATGGACTTTGCTGAGGAGGTTGAGGCGATGATGGCTCCTTCGTCTCAACAGGAGTCAAAGCTGATGCTTATGCAGACTGGTGGGTACTAATGGTACTCATTAACAGCTCCAACTGCTTAGTAATATGATCCAACTTGTCCAGATGTTGTGATCATTTCTCGATGATGTCCACTTTGGACGGGTGGCTCCCTATGTTGCTCAGGTTGGATCTCTCATCCCTATCCGGCTCGTTAGATGTTGTCATATGAACTGGATTCTAGAGATTGTGTGGATGATGCTGATTTGCGCAGGATGACAATAAGGCAGCCTCTCCTTTGGTCATTTCTTTGAAAATCTGCTAGACGATGTCCTCATCTTTTTTGAAATGTGACACACTACAAGAAGCATCAATGAGCTTCTGGCTCTTAATATTTAGTTCCCCAAAGAAGTGTTGGACCAGATTGGTCTAAGGAATATCATGATGGGGATGTTTCTATTGTAAATCTGTAAATCATCCCTAAGCCTCATGAATAGACTCGTGGGTGACTTGGGAGAAGTTGGCAATGCGGGCTCGCATCTGATTGAGCTGATCGAGAGGGTAGAATTTATGCGGGAAAGTTGACTTGAGCTCCTCCCAGGTCGTGATGACTTTTCCCAAATGATTGATCTAGTGAAGCGCCTTGTCCTAAAGGTTGAATGGGAAGGTTGTCATCTTGACTACACCTAATAGTATGTTAGGGTAGTGAGTTGTTCCGCAAATGCACCCAAATTGTTGCAGATGGATGTAAGGTTCCTCGGTTCCATTCCTAGTGAAGGTGGAAAGAAGCGCCAAGAGCTGAGGCTTCATTTTGAAATATACATGGACATGTGGAATATGTATCCACTCGGTCATCTGGACGGCAATAGGGTTTTAAGTCTCCTTGAGAATCGTCTTGGGCTGCTCTCCTTTTGCTTATCTACCAGACCTCCACTGGCTCCATCTACAATTGGTTCCTCTCCTCCTTATCCTTCTGGATTGTCCCTCCTTCTCCTCATATCATTGAGCATGTCTTGGAAGGCAACCTAGGCCAATGTCTGGTCGGTCAGCTGCTATTGAATTGCCTGAATGAAGGCCAGAAGTTGGGCATTCACTACATTTTGATCTGATTGTTAGCATCTATGTGGTTGTAGGTGCTGAGGTTCCATCCCTTTTCCAGTTGGAGCCATCTCTAGATCTGAATATGAATCTGAGAGAATTTCTGGCTCCAGATCGGACTCTTGATCTGCACATGGAATGATGCCTCGATCAGTCTGAATTGAAGCACTAGATGGATAAAATTATTTTATGTTAAGATCAACACAGAATTTCATTAAGGATGGAAAAGTGTATGGAGTGAAATCTGTTTCCATCCAAAATCAGCATATTTCAGGACAAGAGTGACCCTGGATTATTGAAGAAGGTGGGGAGTTTGGAGATCAGTTCACAAGGTTTGAATCAGGTTCTCGAGAATCATCCTGAATTATTGGAGAAGGCGAGCACATGGAATCAATGTAGGTGTCGACAGAGTCCCGACCAAGCCATCCATGAGTATCCATCATGAGGGTGAAGAGGTAGATCGAGAATGGATGAAGGATACGGTGTTAAACAAGGAATAAAACGAGAGCAAAATAGTAGACGACCCAAAGTGAGCGGGGTCAAATGAGGAATAAAACAGATGAAAGTGAAAAAGGTACAAATGTATGGTATTAATCTTTGAACTTAACTAAAATCAAACAAACATTAAACAAGTTTTAGGTTCACCAACTCAACACAAGTGAAGCCGTAAGAGTTCGGCTATTTTTATCTTTTCAATTTTATTTTGTTTTGTGGGCAAATATTTTAACAAGTCCTTAGGAGGGTTATTCCTATAGGAGTGTGTGTACTGCTAGGAAAGTTCTCTGTACTTGTTTCACCTCCTTTGTAACATGTGATCTGCGCACTTAGAGGTCCTTTATCTCGTGCCTGGGGGACAACTCAACCAAAGAAATGGAGTGAGGAAGCCGATAGGTGAAACCAATACTTCCCTCGCAAGCGAGGTACTCGGATGTAGGGCGATGAGATAAACACCTTCGTGAGGGTGTGGCCTATTCTCAATACTTCAGATCTAGTCGGATGCTCCACACAAGGCAGGAACACCGTCTTCGACAAGCCCCTACTCAAATATGTACGATAGAAGCGCCTATACTTCATTGTCCTAGGTGATAATCAAGGCTACCACAGATAGGGCTTTGGGCTCTAATCCTTAGGGGTTGCACCTCACTTAGTCTGGAAGGAACGTGAAAATAATGAGGTTTTTATGAACCCAATACAATAAAGTCCATTGAGCATTTTAATTAAGTATAATGTTTTAGTAGCATCCCCCTTATTTTAATTTTTGGATTTTTCAAATTGTTTTGAGTATTTTAAAGCAAAGCGACTAACAATTTTTTTATTTTCTTTTCATCCTAAATGTGCAAAAAAAGGAAGATAGCAGAAAATCCGTGCAAGTGGATATTAGAATGGAAATCGCACTCTTGTATCAAATGATGCATGCAAAGTAAATAGACTTATAGTGCTTCCCATCTCTCTCCATGTGGGATGCAAGACAGAAATATAAAATATTTGAGTGGGTGATGAATCCCTGATTCTCACCCTTTATTCTTTTATTTTAGCTATTTATCTTGGCAAAGCATCATGTAAATAGGTGTAAATACAATAAGTTAGCATTCAACATGCATGTGTTAACATTGTATAATTAGCATGTATTTGTGCAAAAATAAAAGAATAAAGGGAAATAAAAAGGAAGGAGGTATTTAGAATAAATACAGAGTGACACGAACCCTAAGAGAAGGTCAAACCTTGACCTGATCGCCAAATAAAATAAGTAGAGAGAGATAAGGCCTACTATATATTGTACATATTACCTAGATATGTAAATAATTATTATTTTGATAAAATAAAATTAAAACATTATTATTACCTCATTGTATATATTTCTAAAATTAAAACAAAAATAAGATAAAAATCAGAAAAATAAAATAAAATCCTTTCTCACTTGTACAAAATACATGTATATATGTCGCATTCCCTATTTATTCTATACCTATAAATAGATCATAAAAATAAAATAAAAAATATTTTGTACCCCTAAAAACATGTTGGAAATAAATAAAATACAAAATTGAGGTATTTATGTAAAAATAACAAAATAAAAATAATTATGCAAAATACATAGGTATATTATACACGTATTTATCACTATTTATTGTATATACAATAATTTATTTTTCATAAAATAATTAAAAATCACAGAAAAATAGTTTGAAAATTAATAAAAAAATTCCATTTTATGCACTTTTTATTTTGAAGTCATTTACTATTTTTTTATTGATTTTGAAAATATTTTGTAAATCTCTTTTTTCTGATTGGCCGTCGGGACGGGGTGTTGACCTCCGTTCAACGCCCTCTTCCAAGGCAGACCCGATTCGACTTCTCTCGCCGGAGTGTTTTCTCCCATTTTTCCTGATCGGGTCTCGCCTCTTCTCGACACGATTCTTTGTTCGAGCCTTCTCCTAGGATCCATCACCTTCATGGATCCCTAGGAGGCACAGATCTTCCTAGGTTTACGCGCTCTCGTCCGATCTTCTCACCCTCTTGGGAAGCCTATAAATTGTCTCCTTCACCTACCCAACATCGCAGCTCGTTCCTCGCTCCCACTTTGACCTATATCCACCTTCAGCTGAGTGAAAACTGCTCAGAGAGATCCTTGGAGCTCGGTTTGGTGTAGTGACGATGCAGCTCAGCTACGTAGCTGGCGAACGCTGTCGTGTCTAGCCTCCCCGCCTGCTGCAGCATGGTTGATGCCACAACCCAACCTTCTAGCACCGCCTGACTCAGCTGAGTTCGTCAGCAACCTCAGGTATCCCTCATATCCCCTTCATTTCCCTGTTCGATTCAATCATTCCACTTTGTACCGCCACACATTCTTCTACTCCGCCTCGGTCGTGGGAGCCACATCTCACCCTCACAACCTTATCGATTGAATCCCCTACGAATGCTCACTTTTGCACCGCAGCATGTTCATTCTTAGGCTCGACCTTCTGGTTGGGATTAGGGCCGTGACTCCCTTCCTTCACCTTCGCCAGGAATCAAACTCCATCCACCCTCGTTTCTTTGTGTTTCGCCAAGCAATAATCCTCGCTGGAGCTACGCCTCTAAGCGGCGCTCTCATTGTAGGTCCTGGATCGCACGATAGACCCCCATTTGGCCCTCGACTGCTCAGGTAGAGCAGCTCCAGATGCACCTCCACCATGACGGTCATTCAGTCATTCTCCTTCACATCGGAGCTCGCCATTAGATGCGGAGTACCTCTACGATGCTCCGGACCTCTTTGGTGAGCTCATCGGCCCTGTGGATCTCCTCCAGTCACCGATCGAAGTTCACCTGGAGTTTGTTCTTCCTGCATCCTCGTCTACCATTGGATCCCTCTACCTCCGACCAGATTGCATCATAGCCGCCCGATAGAAGGTTGTTGCGACCATTAGATCAAAGCAGCAATGCTGGATCCAGCTGCATGTCCGCGATAGCTTCTGCACTGTCAGATTAGCAGGTGGCAACGATCAGAGTCGTACGCCAACGACGTCTTCCACACGCGCCACGCGTCCCACGTGCCCTGCACGTGCGTCCTTAGTGTATATTGCTCTTCTACCCCCTACTTTTTTATGCTTTATTATATAGTTATGTAAATAAAGTTGTAGTTTGGACAGTCTGCAGTTAGGACCTTTGTGTTTTCAGTATTTGCATTTTAGTCCTTCCGAACCAGAGATACGTGCACACACATGTGAGTTTGCGAGTTATTTGTATGACTTATACCTGAACTTTGTAGATGTTATGTTTTGAGTAAAATGTTTCTAGTTATTGCAAATATTGAAGGATATGGTTAGATCCTCAAGCGCATCACGGAAGCGTGAGCATCGTATCGAATACGACGAGGAGCGACTAGTCGTACTAGTTGCTCGATGCAGCGGAATTTAAAAAAATTTTCTTACGACGAAACCACATGATCCAAGAACACTTCTCGGATCGTTTCGTCTTAACCACAAACAAGTAATTAGGATTACCTCTTGAAGCGTGGTTGCGATCAAGTCTCTAAACGAAGAGACCTCCTGTCTCAAGTCCGATCCGACGGAGGAGACGCTTGCGAGCGCGGGGATGAACCGCGTGCTTCTCGCAATCCTTGTTGATGATCCAAGCGGCGGATCTCCTGATCTCGACACACGAGATCCGACGTCTTCTTCACGAGCGAGGCGCACCGAAGGAGACGGAGATCCACGAGCAGACGAACGGGCAGCATAACGACGATGCCGCGGCGATGGAGAACCTCTCCGTGGCATCCATGGTGGACGGCCATGAGAGGGAGAGGGAGGGCTGACCTCCAGAGAGAAAGAGAGAGGGAGAGAGAGATGCTTCTCAAGCATTGTGTGTAAAGAGAGAGCATGGGTATGCCTCTCTATTTATAGGGTTTTGGGATCCATGGATCTCAATCCATGTGTCATATAAAATCAATGGTTGAGATTAATTTATGACAATCCAATGGCTAAGATTGTTGTTGGTAAAACCAACAAATTTAGATCAAAATATATTTGACAAAATCAAATACAAATTAATCCAAAATCAATTCAATAAATAAGGAGAGAATGTGCATGGATATTTCATCTCCATGCACTTTACATGTGGACGGCCACACATTCCTTTTGGGAATGATGTGCCGCCCCCCCTCTTTCCATGGAGGGAGCAATCTCATGGAAATCCATGAGATTGCATATCTCCTTGAAAATCTCCTCTATTTATTTCCAACAACTTTTGTTGGCTTTTTATTCTTCAAAAATAATTCACAATTATATTTGAGAATATTGCAATCTTGCCATAGAAAAATTGTGAATCAAATTCACAACCCAAAACAACATGTAATTTACATTGTCAATTAATTACACAATGTGTATCCAATACACATAACAATTAATCAACACATATAAATTATAATTAGCTCTATCTAATACATTATAAATCACATTTATAATATATTATGAATAATTGGATATTACTATCCACATTATTCTTATCCTTGATAATTAAATCATATTTAATCATCTTGGATCTCTTTATCTCATGTGTTCAAATAATATGAATCACATTCACATTATTCACATCTTTGATAATCAAATCACATTTAATTATCTAAGATAACTCTCTTTATAATATGAATCAAATTCATATTAATGTTGATAATTAAATCACATTTAATTATCCATTTTCTCAATGCTCGGATACATATATCAACAATAGAATTATCCATGAACTCTTTCAAGGATAATGCGCTTTCTCCGCGAATACTTGGAGATAAGGACAGGGCGATTGTATTGTTCCACGTATAGTGACATGGATATTGAGATCACATCTCAAAATCCAGATCTCGGGCCTCCCATAGATGCTTGATTAAATCAAGACCGTAAATCTAATCTTCTCATTGAATCTGAATCACATTCAGATCAATATCCAACATTTGGACTAAGATCAGATTACTTCTCTACTGAGAGGAGTCACTAAAATCCAAACCCGTTTCATCACTCCCTAGGAATGGAAGCGTCATGGTTATACAATCGTTTATGATCACATCACCCTCAGGTATTCCTAATACCTGTACATCCTGCATACTGGAAGACTCAGATTAAACCAGAAGTATTAGATCAACTTTACACTGTCTACTTCAGGGTTTTATCAGTAAGTTTCTCATTCGATCATTGGGAGTCGGTATCGATCATATACTTTCCAAAAGCATATATCATACCTAGGTCTTGATCATATACTTTCCAAAAGTATATATCAAACCAACAAATTCAATCAAGCTTCCAAAGCGAGACGACCGTGCGCACGGAATTTGATTCTTCCCAATATCTCATGAGTGAGCTCATGTCTTCCGGTTCAGTAGTTGATAACGCTCCCGCACCCTTAGTTAATTCGGGCAAATTAATGGTCCAAATTAATTTTAAGTGTTCGTTGCAGTCGGATACGAGAGGTTGATCAAAAACCACTTAAATCAGATTTTGGTCAATTTTAAGCGGTGATATTTTTTACTTGGTGGAGTCCAAGGTCGATCTCAGGGAGGCAACTGTCTCCTTAGGTGGATTACAGCAATTTACAAGTGTTGATATTCGAGGGACAATTTTTTTTTTGTTTCTTATGCAGACATATGCAGACAAATCTTAGCCAATTTAACTTTAAATTTAATTGGTGTATCAAACGAAGTCCAAAAATAATGAAAATTGGCCAGATGGTTATTTATGATGAAAATGACCTACACTAATTTTTTTGGAATTTTTCGACTCAAAATAATTTTTCTGTGAATTAAATAAACAGACAGAGTGATTTTCAGTGTTTAATTTTTAATAAATATCAAATCACAATTTTTCCAAGAACTAAAATTATCCTAGGAAGGTCTAATGATCAGGGACCTAGGAAAATTAACAGAACTTAAATTTACTGTGAAATGAATTAATTAAAATTAATTAAAGAAAATCACTCAACTATTTATTCAGGCCTCGTTATGCGTGCAAATGACATGAAATTTTTATGGAGTGTTGAAAATGATGTCCTTAAGCTACTGTAAATTTTTGGTGATTTTTGAAGGCACAGATAATTAATTAAAAATCAAAAGGCATCACTGGGCAAAATATGTCACAAATGAACCAATTAATTCATTAATAATTTAAGCATACCAACAAAAATCAAACACGTGTACTAACAGGTAGAGGACAAAATTCTCAACAACATGCAATTTTTAGAACTTCAAAATGATGAAAAATGCACTCTAGGGACACGTGCAAACACAAGGGTGTAAATGCAATACTGGAAAATAAAATTTCAATAAGTAAACATGCTGACAGGGACTAAAATGCAATTACCGATAATATGCAGGACTTCTATGCAATTTCTCCACGAAACACGTGCTCCTCACGTGGTGACTGCTTCACAGGGACCTTTTTGCGATTTCTGAAAGCTCCAGGGGTGTCTGTGCAAATAACCCAGGTCGCACGTGCTCCTCACGTGGGGGGACCTAGGTTCGGAGGGCGTCGGAGGCTCGGAGCAAGGCTCGGGTCTTCTGGAGGTTCGGCCCAGCCTCGATGCAGCTTCGGGTTGCCCGAGCCTAGGCTTGGGGGCCGAGGCTCGGATAAGGCGACGTGGCGGCCTGAAGGCCCTTGGATCAAGATGGATCCAAGGGATGTCGATGAAGACGCGTGGCGGCTGGAGAGTCGTCCGATCCGAGGGATGATCAACGGTCGAGGATGAGGGCGGCGAAGGGACGCGTGGCGAGGCGAGGACCGTTCGATCAGATGATCGAACGGTGGCTGCTTCTTCTTCTCTAACGGTCCTCCGCAGCCTGCGGAGGAGAGGCCTGTGCTCCGGTGAAGGCAGCCGAGCTCCGCCTCGGTTGCCAAGCTCCGGTGATGAGCTTCGTCAGCTCCCACCTAGCTCGGAAGAAGCGGAAGAGCACGAGGAGGCCTCCGGTGGTCTCTGGATCCCTGGAGGATGGCTGCAGCTCGGTGTCGATGAAGCTCGAGGAGAGCTCCGGCGAGGCTCCGGCCAATGATGAAAGTAGCACCTGCAAGTGTTAAATATAGAGCCGGAGCTCGTGCGTGCGTTTGTGAAGACGTGATACTGGTTGGCGAGGCCTAAGGCGACGTGAGGTGGTCAGGCGACGTTGCTCCGGCCAAGTGGCGGAGCTGGAGATCGATGGACGGTGGAGTGGAGCGTCTGAAGGTGCGGAGGGGTCAGCGAGGATGAGAGCTCCGACGCGGAGCTCGGCGGAGTGAAGGCGAGGCGCGAAGATGATCGTGGTCGTGGAATAAAATCGGAGAAGATAAAGGAAAAAGAAGAGCAAGATCGGAGGAGGAATGGAGGGGGTTACCTGGGGATTGGGGCTCAGCTTTGAGCTCCAGGTCGTCGCTCAAGGGGTCGGTAAGGTCCCGAGCTCTAGCAGCTGCTCGGAGGAGTGGCTGCGACACGGCGGTGGGCCGAGGATCTCGCCGGAGAAGAAGCTCTGTCGTCGCTCAACAAATCAGCCAATTGCTGTCACCAATAGGAAGCTTGGAGCTCGAGTGATCTCCCTGGAGTGGCGGATGGGGCTGAATGTGGTCGGCGGCTGGGCATTTATAGGATGGAGGTCTCGGCAGGGCTGGTGATGGGGCGAAGTTTATGGAGGTAGTGGAGCATCTATGGTGGAAGTGGTGACGAGTGGGGTAGCTGGCGAGGATGAGGGACGAGTGGCGATGAACGTGGAGGTGATGGTGGTCGAAGAAGGTGGCTAGAGTGCGGCCAAGAATAGGAAGGGGCAGCCCCTCCCGCAAGGCGGAGATCGTGGGAGAGAGGGTTGCCAGAGGTAGGAGACGAGGCCCTGGCCGTTGGATCTTGTGATCCAACGGCCAGATCGAAGCGCAAAGGAACGTCTAGGATTAGATCAAGGCGAGATGATCTGAGGTCGTGATGGCGCCATGTGGGGTGAGCTGGGCGAAGTGCGAGCGAGCGGCTAAGATCAGGTCAAGGCGACGCGATCTAAGGGTCAGGAAGCCGACACTTGGCGTGATGGGGCAGAGGCACGGGCGGGCGGTCCTGATCAGTCCTTGGCGATCGATCGGTCGGTTGAGATTATTGGGGAGCTAACGGCTCAGATGAAAGGGCTGAGAATGCGATCGAAGGGCTCAAGATGTGATGCGTGGCGCACTGTGGGCGAGGCGCTAATGGATGGTGGAGATGAAGTGTGTTATGGATCTGAGGGCTGGAAGGTGGTGATGTACGTGGACGGGCCTGGGCCGTTGGATCTGAAGCGCGATCCAACGGTGGAAATTGCGGGCGGACGAGGCGAAGGGCAGCGGGCCGCGTGGCGCAATCAGAGGGCGCCACGTGGCCTGCTGTGAATGGCTGGAGGAAGAAATACGTGTAGGAAGAAGAGGAAGCCGAATTTGGAAAAACTCAAAACATGAAAGTTGTAGATCTTGATAAGATCTAGAAGTTTCATGTTGACCAAAGACGGAGATAAGGTCACATATGATACATAAATACAAGAATACATAAATGTACATATGTGGTATACAAAATGACCCAAAAACCCAAGTTTCTCATACAAGCTCCAATTGCAATGAAATTAGTCTCATTTTGAAGGTCTTTTAATATGTAGTATTCTAAGAGTGAGTAGACCTAAGTAAGGGTTTGTATGCGGGCTTTATGTGTGTTTTAATGTACAAGGATTCTCAGGATATTTGGGCTATTTTACAAGGGTGATTTTTGGCATTCTTCCCTATATTATTAAGGAATATACACATATATTATAGAGAAGAAGTTATTTGATGAAGGGGTATTGTACAGGGGATTTTTGGCTTCTTATTTAGATGCAAATGAGCTGCTAAAATGCATGAATTATGGATGTATGCATGAGTGTTATTTATGCAAGATAAAAGGAAATATGCCTCTATTTTCTCGGGAACAAGGCTCTATTTTTGACTTTTGATGTGATGAATCACAGATTCATCAGTAGTGAACCTGTATGATCCCTTTGAGAGATCGTATTACTCATATGCCCTTATATGCACACCAGCGCGCCGGTGTATAGACCTTGATTAGGTCATCAACCTATTGGTCTGCCAAATGTACATACTCAGACATATAGTAACACATCTGTCTCCGGTCAGAGGATGTGTGCATGTATCGTGACAGCATACGATATAGGACTTTGGTTATCTCGATCTCGTTAAGTCAACTCTTTGACCTAACTTATCCGACACCTCTGAATCTCTATTCCTATGCAGAGGACCTGCATCAAGAGGTCGGTCAGATATCAACCTAAATGAGATAGGATTGCCATCTCCTACTCAGGCTGGAGATCATCTCTTAATAATCATTTGACGGTGCTTGATGAGTCCTCAATCTAACTCACTAGATATTCATCTAAGCACCAGCCTCTATGATTCAATAATTGAATCAACAGCTGTATGATCATTAAGATGGCCATGGTACATAACCCTAATTGTACTAAGGGACCTATTATGCAAATTATGTATTCTTCATTTCAGATCAAGGAGTGAATTGCAACAACATTTATTGCATAATGGCTCGCCGTGGGCTCGCATTTCCAACAATCTCCCACTAGCCCAAAGAGCCATTAATGGGCTAATCATTTAAACCCACACTCATGTGACAATCATAGGCTATTTAGAAAATAGCTAGGTAAGCTGATCAGTCACTCCGTTCCCAAGAGACTACGTCAAGTCCTTTTACGGCAATTGCATATCTCCTAGTAACAGTGCTCGCATCCAATGCGAATGTTGCATCTCATGCAAACGATACTCAATTTTGTTGGTTATAGTGTCCTTGACACTACATCTTATTAATTATCATAACCAGTATTCCCATAATCCTTATTAGAATACCTTCATTCCTGGAGATCTCTATCTCCTAAGGTATCTACAGTCAAGACCCATATAGATCACTATCTACAAGGTCTTAAACCTTTGAAGATAAGACTTTTGAGATCACTATCTCTAAGTTTCATCATCTTTGAAGATATTGTTATTATTGCAATCAAGTGTTTTATTTCCATAGTAGGATTAGTAACAGTTTACTACTCCCACTGCATGGCAGACATCTGGTTCTTGTACACATCTAGCATATACCGAGCTTCTCATAACTGATGCACAAGTGCAAGCAGTTCTAGCATTCACTTCCTCAACTCTTTGAGGTGCTATCCCTCTAGACAGGTAACTACCACATCTTAAGGGAAGGAAGCCTTTCTTGGAATTTTCCGAAAATGGAATAAGTCCAAGGTGTATTACTAATGTGACGGTCCCAATACCCTCTTCTCTTTGCTTCTGAACGACTTCAGAACTAAGATCTAAGAGGTATCCTTGAGATCATATCCCAAAGTATGGAACAACCAAATTTTAAAACACTTATTATTATCCTTATATCATTCCAAATGATTAGAATAATATCTACATTTCAGCACGATGAACACAATGGCACTCCCACTAAGCTTCACATGGTTCATCAAGATTCTATCTGAAATCATAACATTTATAATTTCATCAAATCTTATGTTCCAACTACAGGAAGCTTATTGGAGTCCAAAAATGGAGTTCTTCAGCTAGCACACCTTGCTTTCCTCAACCATGAAGCCCTGGGGCTACTTCATATGAATATCCTCAGAGAGGTATTCATAGAGGAATGCAATCTTGACTCACATCATGAAGATGCCATAGTCAAGTTGTGCAGCTATAGTTAGCAATATTCTGATGGGTTAAAGCAAGGTCACTGGAGAGCAAGTCTCATCACAAGCGATGTCTTCTCTTCGGTGTGTAGCTCATGGCTACGAACCGTGCTTTGAAGGTCTACACCTTCTCATCAGGTTCCCTCTTTCTCTTGAAGATCCATTTACACCTTAATGGGTCTTACCCATATAGGTGGATCCTCGAGGGTCCATATACAACACTTGTATATGAAGTCTACATTAGACTTTTATTGCTAACATCCATCTATCCATGTCATGATCCTTAGGAGCTTCATCACATGAAGTCCAATCATTTTCACATGGAATACATCCTCAAACTTATTTGAAGAAGTATTAGTGTTTCATCTTCAATTATTCTTTTGTTTCCGATTTCAGGAGCCTCATTATCTTTTCAAGATTAAATGAGTTCCTTTACTTTATTTTCATCTTGATTCTCAAGAGAGTCATCCTATAAGAATCATATTCTCAAAGATTAGATCTTTTAAGAATCTCAAGGTCATAAAGTAGGTATCCAATACCATCCTTTATTTTCCTAATGAAGTAGCACTCTCTAGTGCTAGATTCCAGCTTACTTGCATGGAACCTTATTAAGTATATAATGCAGTCTCTACTACATACATATCTTGGAAACTTAAGAGATAATTATGCTAGGATTAATCATTGATTAAATCATGTCACACATGATCAATTGTATCTCCCTACAACTCCTTTGAGTTAAGGTTCATTAGGAGGATTGAGATAGGAATGATATTCATATCTCCATAAGGTATTTCTTGAATTCATCTAATAGGTACAGGCTACCTTGGTTAGATCAAATTCATTTCATCTTCCTTCAAACTTTGGTTCTAAACCAAAATTGCGAAATCTTTGAACATTTCAAAGGTTTCTTAGGTGAAGAGAAGAGATCTCATAATCATTAACAGATATCACATATCCATAATGTTTACTATGATATAGATGATCTGCATACATCAATATGTATGAGATCCTTAATACCTAGGCATCTTACACCTTTCCCAAGGAAGGATGTATTAGACATTTTACTTTGAATACAATATTCACAAGTATGTGAGATTTGAATCTTTAGACAATCTAAAGTTTCATGTCTTACCAGTCCATTGATTTCATCAACAGACATATGTCCAAAATTTGATGCCAGATCATTGTCAAATGATCTTTATCCTCCTATTGATCTTTTAAAGGTTTAATTTTCAGTATTAGAAATCTTAATGAACCATTCAATAATTTTCTAATTTAATAGAGTCCACTAGATTATAGATTACTATCTGAAATATTTCCATCATAACTCTTTATGATAGATTTATTACAGAATTCATGTTTATATCCAACAATTAGAAATAAACAATGAGTGTATTCTAATATCTAGGTCATAGAGACATTCTCTAAGACTAAGGGCTCCCACTGAAAATATGAAGTCTATTGATCTCATGGAAACTGTTGCAACACTTGCATCACTTTCAACATGGATGATCAATAAACCTTAAGATCAAATTTCTAATATTCTAATACATATGCAACCAATTGCAAGTGTTATTAGAAGATTGAGATACAATTATTAGACTTTACCTTATCAAATAAGTAAGTCAATTTCAATGATTATATGTAGATTATACTGATGCTCCATCCGAGTCCTTTTCTGAGGATTCTAGACAGACTTGATAGTCATACTATCAACACATCAACTTATTGCAGTATTGGCATTCATCCAACTCTTTGGATGTCATATGGAAGTCACAAAAGTACAGTCAACTCTTTGACTATACCTCTTACTTGGGTCCAACCCATGCTTCCACTGCGCTCCCTTTGTCTATAAGCAACCTTTGCTCAAGACCAAGGATCTCTTATGTTGAAATCAAAAATTCAATATAAGAGTATTTCAACATTTATACAAGCTTCATTTAAGTTCATATGAATATTATGAAGCTTCATGAATGACTAGAGTATATACAGTAGAATGATGACACTCATCATCTACATCCATCTAAACTCTTTGAAGCATCGGTTCAGGTAGGTATTCAAACAATTTGAATATATTATCTCTAATAGAGCTACCATTCTACATGACGTAGAGAACCATGTCATTCATGATTAAATGTCAAGAGCACATATGTATGCCAGAATATCTTTATTAATTTTATAAGGATTAATTTGATAACTACGATCATCATCGACATGTCACTTCAAAAGTACATTCGATAAGATCAAGACTTATAGAGACATACAAACTCTAGGGTTTTAGTCCTATTGTCTTATTTAATTATCACTTCTCATTATTATGAGGAATCTTGCACATTGCAACCACATACATTATGTGTCCAATCGCAAGTACAATATCTGGATCAAGGGTCCAATCCATGATATTCTACTGGTTATTAATGAGTATAACATTGAGTGGGTTTAATGAAGGATTATCTGAAATAAGTAATTTGCATAAGGGTATATATTTATATATATACATATATTATACTTTGATTTAGGAGTTTTTATATCAAAGTTGTCTTGCCATGTCAACAATGAAAGTTCATTCCCTTAATCACTTTCAATGTAAGAGATATACTTACCATTATATCTCAGCAAGATTTGGGATCTCCTCTTTATCTTTGTTACATCCCAATAATATGAGAAACTGCAACTCCAATAAAGAGAAGCGAGAACACATTCCGCCTTGCAAGTCCAACTTGCATTTCCCAATTCGGTCTTTAACACCCGGGCCCACCACCCCTAAGGTGATGTTGACCCGTCGTTAATTGAACCAACCGTCAACAAGAATAGAACTCGCTATGCGCAATCCAATATCGCCCCAATAATATGAGGATCCGATATTGGGGTCACTACGCATACGGCCTTACTCTTTCGAGAAGCAAAGAGTCCGATCCAGATGCGCTTGCATATAGGAGCTGTCACTTCGTACAGGCGTCTCCTATATACAATCCCTGGCGACGGAAACCCTTCGCCTTGACGGGAGACCATGGATGTCACTTATGTGATCCTCCACCTCTTATTCAAATTTAATTAATTACTATGAATCACATTCATATAATTAATTCTTCCAAGGGAATTATCAACTCTAATCATATTAGAGTATTCTTAATTGGATATAATTAACTTAATCATATTAAATTAATTATCAATCCAATTTAATCAATCAAACTTAATTTTATGCTTGAATATATATATGGTATTATTCTCAAAGTACGTATTAATTCGTATTTTAATAATTAGAAAAATACATCATAATCCCTCGGACATTATCCCGGCCCTACCCGCTGTCATGGCCAGTACCGACGGGAGTGGGGCGGACCACATACGTTGCAACCCGCTGACCAGCGATCCCCGACTAGACACCATATCCACCTCGGGAAAGGATAATGCCAAATTGATTATTTTGTACTTGAGATGATCATCGGTTCTTCAACCGAAATTATACCATATAGTAATCAAAACAATTTTGATTTTAAGGAAATTTGCTAGGCAAATTCCCAAGTCCTATTCAAGCAAGAAGTTTGATGATTGTAATTCCAATTAAGGTTTAGATCAAATCTAATCAATTAATTGGTTGGGGCCAAGTCAATTAGGCAAATAATCATGTTTCAATATTTCACAAATATTTTTCAAGATTATTTCACGAAATTAACAATTAATTTCACTAATTGACAATCACTTGGTTCTAGATTAGGAAAGCAATTTCAGTAGTGACCCCTACTTACTAAAATTGGCATATCTCAATCATATTAAATCCAAATTAAGCAAAGTCAATTTCTAAAGTTTGCTAATTTGATTTAGGACAGAACCTAAGTGATGTTTCACGCATTTCGAGGTAAGTCTAAACAGTAATTAACACTTTAATCACGTTCAGATTCACAGTTCCCGCAACAGTGCATACATGTTCATTAAAACTACCATATCTAGAGCATACGAAATCCGATTTACGCAAACTCAGATCCTATGGTTTCCTTATTTAATGGGGAACAAAATTCAAGTGCTATTTTTGTGTTTAAACAATTTAAACATGTCCGAAAAATTACACTAAACAGATCTGCGAAATCAAATGCGATAAAAACTTTCGCGACCTTAACGAACCCAAGTCGTCCTCGGTTAGCGAATCATATTCGAAACCATCGACCTAAGGCTCTGATACCACTTGAAGGATATGGTTAGATCCTCAAGCGCATCACGGAAGCGTGAGCATCGTATCGAATACGACGAGGAGCGACTAGTCGTACTAGTTGCTCGATGCAGCGGAATTTAAAAAAATTTTCTTACGACGAAACCACATGATCCAAGAACACTTCTCGGATCGTTTCGTCTTAACCACAAACAAGTAATTAGGATTACCTCTTGAAGCGTGGTTGCGATCAAGTCTCTAAACGAAGAGACCTCCTGTCTCAAGTCCGATCCGACGGAGGAGACGCTTGCGAGCGCGGGGATGAACCGCGTGCTTCTCGCAATCCTTGTTGATGATCCAAGCGGCGGATCTCCTGATCTCGACACACGAGATCCGACGTCTTCTTCACGAGCGAGGCGCACCGAAGGAGACGGAGATCCACGAGCAGACGAACGGGCAGCATAACGACGATGCCGCGGCGATGGAGAACCTCTCCGTGGCATCCATGGTGGACGGCCATGAGAGGGAGAGGGAGAGTTGACCTCCAGAGAGAAAGAGAGAGGGAGAGAGAGATGCTTCTCAAGCATTGTGTGTAAAGAGAGAGCATGGGTATGCCTCTCTATTTATAGGGTTTTGGGATCCATGGATCTCAATCCATGTGTCATATAAAATCAATGGTTGAGATTAATTTATGACAATCCAATGGCTAAGATTGTTGTTGGTAAAACCAACAAATTTAGATCAAAATATATTTGACAAAATCAAATACAAATTAATCCAAAATCAATTCAATAAATAAGGAGAGAATGTGCATGGATATTTCATCTCCATGCACTTTCCATGTGGACGGCCACACATTCCTTTTGGGAATGATGTGCCGCCCCCCCTCTTTCCATGGAGGGAGCAATCTCATGGAAATCCATGAGATTGCATATCTCCTTGAAAATCTCCTCTATTTATTTCCAACAACTTTTGTTGGCTTTTTATTCTTCAAAAATAATTCACAATTATATTTGAGAATATTGCAATCTTGCCATAGAAAAATTGTGAATCAAATTCACAACCCAAAACAACATGTAATTTACATTGTCAATTAATTACACAATGTGTATCCAATACACATAACAATTAATCAACACATATAAATTATAATTAGCTCTCTCTAATACATTATAAATCACATTTATAATATATTATGAATAATTGGATATTACTATCCACATTATTCTTATCCTTGATAATTAAATCATATTTAATCATCTTGGATCTCTTTATCTCATGTGTTCAAATAATATGAATCACATTCACATTATTCACATCTTTGATAATCAAATCACATTTAATTATCTAAGATAACTCTCTTTATAATATGAATCAAATTCATATTAATGTTGATAATTAAATCACATTTAATTATCCATTTTCTCAATGCTCGGATACATATATCAACAATAGAATTATCCATGAACTCTTTCAAGGATAATGTGCTTTCTCCGCGAATACTTGGAGATAAGGACAGGGCGATTGTATTGTTCCACGTATAGTGACATGGATATTGAGATCACATCTCAAAATCCAGATCTCGGGCCTCCCATAGATGCTTGATTAAATCAAGACCGTAAATCTAATCTTCTCATTGAATCTGAATCACATTCAGATCAATATCCAACATTTGGACTAAGATCAGATTACTTCTCTACTGAGAGGAGTCACTAAAATCCAAACCCGTTTCATCACTCCCTAGGAATGGAAGCGTCATGGTTATACAATCGTTTATGATCACATCACCCTCAGGTATTCCTAATACCTGTACATCCTGCATACTGGAAGACTCAGATTAAACCAGAAGTATTAGATCAACTTTACACTGTCTACTTCAGGGTTTTATCAGTAAGTTTCTCATTCGATCATTGGGAGTCGGTATCGATCATATACTTTCCAAAAGCATATATCATACCTAGGTCTTGATCATATACTTTCCAAAAGTATATATCAAACCAACAAATTCAGTCAAGCTTCCAAAGCGAGACGACCGTGCGCACAGAATTTGATTCTTCCCAATATCTCATGAGTGAGCTCATGTCTTCCGGTTCAGTAGTGAACCTGTATGATCCCTTTGAGAGATCGTATTACTCATATGCCCTTATATGCACACCAGCGCGCCGGTGTATAGACCTTGATTAGGTCATCAACCTATTGGTCTGCCAAATGTACATACTCAGACATATAGTAACACATCTGTCTCCGGTCAGAGGATGTGTGCCTGTATCGTGACAGCATACGATATAGGACTTTGGTTATCTCGATCTCGTTAAGTCAACTCTTTGACCTAACTTATCCGACACCTCTGAATCTCTATTCCTATGCAGAGGACCTGCATCAAGAGGTCGGTCAGATATCAACCTAAATGAGATAGGATTGCCATCTCCTACTCAGGCTGGAGATCATCTCTTAATAATCATTTGACGGTGCTTGATGAGTCCTCAATCTAACTCACTAGATATTCATCTAAGCACCAGCCTCTATGATTCAATAATTGAATCAACAGCTGTATGATCATTAAGATGGCCATGGTACATAACCCTAATTGTACTAAGGGACCTATTATGCAAATTATGTATTCTTCATTTCAGATCAAGGAGTGAATTGCAACAACATTTATTGCATAATGGCTCGCCGTGGGCTCGCATTTCCAACAAATATACCCCTCTGCATGCATTTTTGAACATATGCGTGAATATATTGGACACTTTACAAAACTAACCCTGAGCTTTCTTCGTATGTTATTAATTGGTCTGTAAACTTTCTGATTATTGCAAATAGGTCCGTGTGTGCTGTGTGCTTTGTTTCTAATCAAATAATTACTAAATCAAGTCCAAAAAGTCCATAAAATATATAATTAGTTCCTGCTAGACATAATATTTATGGTAATTTTTATGAATTAATTTAGTTTTATTTGATATTTTCTAAAAATCAAAAACACCTAAAAATTGTTTTACCTATTTTATAAAACACATAAAATATCGAAAAATCGTTTGAAAAATCTAAAAAAATTTCTGTATGTGTTTTTGTATTCTTTTTATTCAGTTTGTTTGAAAATTCCTCATAAAAACCCTAAAAATCTAAAAACTCTCAAAAACTTGTAAAAATCATAAACAATTCTATAAAAATCAAAAAATAGGATTTTAGTTCCTACTTGTAGCTCTTTTTATTTGCTCTCTCATAAAAATCACAACCAAGACATTTTGGTATTTTTATATTTTAAATTTCCTTTTTAGTCTTGGTTGTACATTGTTTTCCCTATTTGTCTTTCTTTGATTTTTATAAAATCATATAAAAATTGGAAAAATCCCATAAAATCAACAAAAACATCTGAATATTTGAAAAATATAAAAATATTTTCGTTCCCTATTTTTGAGAATTTTTTGTCTTTATAAAATTTGGTGAAGCTTGTTAGCCTTTTATTGCTTTGTCTTGTTTCTTATTTTAAAAATATAAAAAGTTGCAAAATTAAAATTGATAAAAATATGCTTTTGTTTCTCTGATTATCGACTACTTCGTACATTTCCGTGCTCCTTGTGTTCAACCCTGATCGCTATACTAGGTTAAATAAATAGCGCAGAATGCTGACATTATATTGTGTGCTTTGATTGATTGATTGTGTGGTCTTGATTTTCTTGTTGATTACGCTTTGTGATTCGAGTCGCAACGACCTTTGGTATTACTTAACCTGAGTCGCGAGGTGTGTCATCAGAATGGTACCGTTGCTGGGGAGTATGGCTTAGTAGTTGCTTTTTCATATTTTTGTTTATTTATATCTCTAGTTGTTATAACTGTTTTCTGATGCTTTCTCTGTTTCCATTTTTGTGCGAGGAACTGCTTGAGGATGCTTTGGAGGAGACCCGTACCTAAGGAGGAGCAGAAGAGGAGCAGAGGATAGTTATATCATTTAGAGTAGCTTAGTTTATCTTTTTAGCATACTCCTTAATATTGTTGTAATAATATAGGGACACTCAGACTTTCTTGGACACTTGGCATATCGGGGTCTGTTTTGTCGAGCATCAGTGTGCTAGGGGGACCTCACCGCGATTTTTCACCGATTTTGTTTTCTTCGCATTTTCTTTCCTTTGATTCTCGAAGAATATGGCCCCTAGATTTAGGAATTTCTTTTGATTGCGATGTAAGTGATTAAGGCCCAATCCCTAATATCTTGCCTACACCTATAGTTCATAATTGGACCTTAATAAAAATCATTAATAAAAAAAGTTAACTCGATTGGTTGAGAGGTCACGTGCTGCTAGAGGTCATATACAGTGTGTGCAGGATCCGTTGTGGCGGACACCGATCGGCATAAGAGATCAGACCTCGACCTCTCTCTCTCTCTAATCGGTTAACTATTGGTCTTCGCAATCATAGAAATTGCTCGTCTAAGGTTGTTGTCTTCTTGCATCATTTAGATTAGTTTTATTTCTGTCTTTAAATTTGTGCGTGGATCACCCTGCATGTAGAGTGTTGGAGTCAGGTACGCCTTTCTTACTTTTTATGCATCATAAGTATTGACCACGCATTGGCTTTTTCGACTTCTCCTCCCATTTTTGGATTTAAAATAATCAAGAGATCGAAACATTCATTAGGTGTTTGTTTGATTATTGAAAAAATACCATAAAAAGAGATTACCATAAAATCGAGACTACTGATCAAACTTGATCATAAAAGACACCTCACTTAAAAATCTGTCTTGAGAAAGTTATCCCCTCATTATTTGGTTTGCTTACACGAGAGAGTGACACGCACGGTAGGCTAGAGCCACACCTGAACTCTCATTAGACTGGTCTTAGGGTTAATCGTTCTCCAGTGAGGATCGCTCCAGTCTCCAGTAAAGTGGGTCGTGATATCCTTAACAGAGAGAGTCGATCGGGGAGCTGGTAAACTATCCGCAACTTGCACTGGCTGGGAAAGATCTAGCTTTGGGATTGGGCTAGTCTCTCGGGAGCATTACGTTCCCAACAACTCGCTTAATCGCTCTACAAGACTGACTTATCACCGAAATAAAATTGACAAGATAAACGACCGAACCTTCACGGTCATCAACTCCGCATTGTGTAGGTGAAATTAGGGTTTGACTTCTGATCTTGTTTGTTTCCAGATCCCATCCGCACTTTTTCCAGATCACGATGATGGGCCGGAGGTCCCTTAGGTAGCCTTTGGAAGCACCGCTTTCGAGCACTCCGCCCCATTCATCTAGGCAGGTTCGGGAGAGCCCAGACCTGCTCTCCGAACCTGAGTTTGATTCTACCTTGTTCCCCCTCGACCACCCTTCTTCCAATCCTGAGGTGCCCGAGTAGAGACCAGCACAGATATTTGTTCATTTGACGGCACTTGAGTTGGGGTCACCAGTGAGGAGCGCACCGATGGACAACCCCAGGGGTCAACATACGTTTTAGATCAGGATACCATCAACAACACACTTCTAGCCTCCTTGGAGACGATGTAGAGGCATATTAGAGACCAGGGAGCCCTCATGGTAGAGGTGCACTGAGAGATAACACATATGCGAGCTGACAGAGACGAGCAGTAGAGAGCAGGCAGTAGAGAGATTCCAGAGGGTAGAGGAGCAGATGGACGACAGCCAGAGGAGCCGCAGGAGCCAGCCAGAATGATGAGGGAGTTGCACAACCCTGGTGCAACCCTTACATACCATTGGATCTAGCTTCCAGTTATTCTGGGAGACTTCAAGCTCCCTCCCCGGACCATTCAGCTCTTCCCCAAGTTCCACGGGCTTGCCACCGAGGAACCACATCTACACCTACAGAAGTTCGAGATGATATGCAGTACTGTCCACGATCGATACTTGGATGAGGATACCATCAAGATGATGGCATTTCCATTCTTTCTCGTAGATAGAGCAGCCTACTGGCTGAAGCATTTGGGGAGATACATTACTTCATGGTAGCAGCTCCGGACCGAGTACTTGAACAACTACTATCCACTCGGTCGGACGAACGTAGCGCGAGCACTGATCAACAATTTCTCCACGATCCCCTACAAGAAGTTCCATGAGGCGTAGGATCATTTTCGTGAGCTCATTGACCAGTGTCTACATCACGACATATCAAAGCCGAACCTAGTACAGAGCTTCTTTTGTGGGATGACACTGGAGCTGCAGGGGCTAGTGGATGCTTCTTGTGGGGGCTCATATTTTGCCAAGGACGAAGATCAGGCTTGGGCCATATATGAGGAGATGGCCGAGAATTATACAGTTATGTCCCAGACCCAGCTCTACACCCAGGGGAAGCCTGCAACCCATGTCATGTCCTATCAGAGGATAGCACGAGTTGATGCAGGTCCATCCACTTCCTCAGCAGTCACAGCACAGGCAGAGTCGTCGGTCATTGACATGAGCATTATCAGCGAGAAGCTGGACCGCATCGAGATCATCGAGAAGAAGCAGTGCCAGGGCATGACTCAGATAGATCAGTTGGCACAAACCCTGAGTGACCTGAAGACCCAGATCAGGTGTCTTAAGGAGGCGCAGACGGCTTTTCAGCCCCGTCTCAAGTCACGAGCTGATCCTAGCAACAGTGGCTCATCCCAGCACTTCGCCAAGTACGGACAGGTTCATCACATTCAGGCGGAGCCGGTCCAGCAGTTGTAGCACCAGTACTCTCAGCCACCACCATCTCAGGGAACCCATATGGTACTAGCAGGATCAGCCACTGACAGTTCTTCCTCCACCCCCCTATGAGCAAGAACCGTTGATGGAAGTCAATGGGATTTGGTATGACCGACAGCAGCCCGAGATCCACTGAGATCATCCCAGATTCAGGTGGTCGACCAGAGGTGCCTCATCCCACCAGCAGACTCCAGTTCAGGGTGGACAGTCCAGCCAGCCTCAGCAGCACCCCCACTACTCCCAGCAGCCATCACACCAGTTCCAGTCGGGTCCCCATCCCTACCAACAGGGACAACAGTGGAGGCAGCACCAGCAGTAGCCTTAGCAGCAGTATTCTCATCCTCCCCCTACCAGTTCCAACAGCAGCAGCCTCACTTCCAGCGAGGCAACACGTACGGTTCTCATGGTCCAGCCTATGAGAACCCAGCTCTTGATGATCTAGGCTACCTACTCTCAGACCAGCAGGCATCCTTTAGGCAGGAGATGGACAAGTTTCTCCAGGACATGAGGGAGATCATTAAAGGCAAGGCCGCCATACCCCCTCAGATTGAGCCCAACCTGAACAACCTAAAGAGAAAATCTAAGCAGGTACAGTTTACAGAGACCACGACTCTGAGTGCTTTATTGGGTGACATTGCTTCATATACATTTGATGCTGACTTTGTTACACTTAGGAGAGGTAGGATGCCAGTCGGTGGTGCCTCGTCTGAGAGACGACACCATGAGGATTCAGGAGTGCTAGACGAGGAGGATAGAGGTGCTAATGGCGCTAATGACGATGTTGATGACGATGGTGTTGAAGCCACCAAGGACATTGATTCAGCTGACGGTATTGAGGTCGTCGCTTCTCCAGATGCAGACGGTGGTACTGACGCCACTAGATTCCCAGATGTTGAGCCAGAGTGCAGTGTTAATGCTGTAAAGTCTGATGTCGTGGGTGGTACTGATGCCACCACTTCTATTCCAGTTGCGTCACCTCCAGTTTTTGTATCTCGTGACTATATGAAAAACACCAAAAATTTTAATAAAGGAAAGGTTTCTTCATCTTGGAGTCCATATGTGATGATTGATGATACTTGTATGGATTACATTCCCTCTCAGCAGCAGGAACATGTTCCTAGCCCTCCATCTGAGGAGGGCCCAGCCATCCCATTCCCTCAAGCACTCCGCTTGGTAAAGGAGACTAAAAAAGAAAATCCAAAAAAAGATCAACAGTTAGATTTCAGCCAGCAGATGATTGATGGATTCCATATCTAGCTGACTCTACAGGAGGCACTTGAGCACATCCCTCTCTTCCAGAAGAACTTGAGAGAGAAGACCACTATTCATAGGAAGAAGAGGAACCATCAGGTAGAAATCCATGTGCTGACCCGTGCCACCTTCTTCGCTATTCAGAATCGTCTGCCAGCCAAGAGACCAGATGCGGGAGCTCCCTATGTAAGATGCCACATTCATGAGCAGAGATTTGATCGTACTCTCTTAGACAATGGCTCTTCCATCAACCTCCTTCCGGAAGCCTTACTCGACCGGTTCGAGTTTAGCCCTCTACGATAGAGCAGGACAGCCCTTCAGTTTGCTGATAGATCTGTCAAGAGGCCAAAAGGATCGTTGAAGGACGTGGTCATCACAATTTAGGGCCTGAAATTTCCTGTGGACTTCGTTGTGTTGGACATGGAGATCCCTGAATCTGTGATCGATACCTCCATCATTCAAGGACGTCCATTCGTAGCCACAGCCAAGGCGGTGTCTGACCATGATAGTGGGAAGGTGTACTTTTACGTCGAGGGTGAGAGTATACAAATAGAGACAATCGATGAGACCAGAGCGTGAGATTCAGCTTGCTCAGAGTAGTTCATCGATACAGAGCAGACGACAGAGGTAGAGCGAGACGTCCACTAGGAGTGCGACTTTGTGATCACTGATGATGAAGCTGCTTGGTCCGATCCCGTTTCACAAGCCCTTCTCTCACCTTCAGACACTGCGGATCCATAGTTCCCAGCAGAGGAGAGTTCGGAGAGCACACTCTTGGTCGAGGACATTTTTTAGGCTAACAGCCGCGTTTAGGACAACAAAGAAGAATTTATGTCTTGTAATTCTGATTCAGATCCCTCAGATTCAGACATAGACTGGGCAGAATTTGATGATTTATTACCTTGTTTGATTTCCACAGATCCAGCAGTTAGGGTGGAGACCGTGCCAGCACCGGATACAAATACCCCAGCAGGGTAGTCTTAGCCAGATTTGCATGATCAGCGAGAGTTCTCCCATTCAGATCTGGTTGCATTCACTCAGACCTCTCATAGGCCATATTTGCCAGCTCCCAGTTGTCCTAAACTGAAGCCTTTACCGCAGTCGCTGAAGTATAGGTTCCTTGCAGGTGAGCATGAGATGTACCCAGTCATTATCTCAGCAGATTTGACTGGAGAGAAAGAATCTCGATTGATGGAGGTTCTTGAAAAGAATCGCAAGGTAATAGGATGGAGTATAGCTGATCTCCAGGGGATAAGTTCGGCTCTATGCTCCCACCATATCTTTCTCGAGGAGAACGCAAAGCGGTCGCGTGAGTTCCAGCGATGGCTAAACTCGAATCTTCGAGAGGTGGTAATGAAAGAAATATCGAAATGGCAGAGCGTCGATTTTATCTCCCCCATCTCCGACTCAAAGTGGGTTAGTCCATTGCATGAGGTTCCAAAGAATAAGGGCATCACTACAATCGTGAGCGAGTTTGGAGAGTAGATAGCTACCTGGGTACCCACTTCTTGGAGGGTTTGTGTGGACTACAGACGATTAAATCAGGCCACCAAGAAGGATCATTTCCCGGTGCCTTTTATTGATCAGATTATAGAGAGGCTAGCTGGGAAGAGTCACTACTTTTTTCTTGATGGGTACTCCGGTTACAATCAGGTGTCCATAGCTCCCGAAGATCAGGATAATATGACATTCACCTATCTGTTTGGGACTTATGCTTTTAGGCAGATGTCCTTTGGTCTATGTAATGCCTCGGCGACATTCTAAAGGTGCATGTTGTCTATTTTCTTGGACATGGTGGGTGACTATTTAGAGGTCTTCATGGATGACTTTTCGGTCTACGGTGACGGGTTCAACGCTTGTCTTGATTTCCTAGATCATGCTCTTAAGCGCTGCATAGAGGTTCATCTTGCCTTGTCTTGGGAGAAGAGTCACTTCATGGTGACTCAGGGGATGGTGCTTGGTCATATCATCTCCAACTGGGACATGGAGGTTGATCCGGCCAAGGTGGATATCATCAGGAATCTCAATCCATCATCCTACTTGTGGCAGTTACGATCTTTTTTTGGGGCATGTCAGTTTCTACCGACGTTTTATTCACAACTTCAGAAGGATTGCCCACCGTTGATTGATCTGCTGGTGAAAGACATCGAGTTCATTGTAGATGATAAGTATCTAGCGTCATTCGAGACTCTCAAGAACCTATTTGTTGAGGCTCCTTCCTTCAACCGCCTGATTGGTCTCTCCCATTCGAGATCATGATGGATGCTTTCGATTTTGCCGTAGGGAATGTGCTAGGATAGAGGAGGGATGGAGTACCATTTACCATTCACTACGCTAGCCGTACATTGGATGTCGTGCAGCGGAACTATACTGTCACAGAGAAAGAAATGCTAGCCGTAGGGTCTGCCTCGGACAAATTCAGATCCAAAGTGATTATATTTACTGATCATACCACCATGAAGTACCTCACGGCAAAGAAGGATGCCAAAGCGAGACTGACTAGATGGATCCTTCTACTCCAGGAGTTTGATATTGAGATTAAGGATAAACCTAGAGTCAAGAATGTGGTGGCAGATCATCTCTCCCGTTTAGAAAATCTTGAGGAATCTGAGCAGACTGATCCCATTACAGAGACCTTCCCATATGAGGTGATCCTTGCTATCGCCTCTCTCCCATGGTACGTAGGCATTGTGAACTATCTTATCGCCAAGAAAGTTCCACAAGGTTGGCCCAGGCAGCGACTTGAGACCTTCCTTGTGAAGGCCAAGTCCTACCATTGGGAGGATCCCATCCTTTATCATGAAGGAAGGGATAGTGTCTGGTGTCGGTGCATTCCTCAAGAGGAGCACCACAGCGTCCTCACATACTGTCACAAGCTTGAGGTAGGAGGACATAATTCTGGGAGGAGAACAACACAGAAAGTGCTCCAATCCGGCCTATGGTGGCCTACCCTCTTTAAGGATTACGATGAATTTGTGAAGAGGTGTATTGATTATCAGAGAATGGGCACTTGTGGATAGCGTGACATGATGCCAATACATCTCATTCACTTCTATGAGGTTTATGACGCATGGAGCATCGATTTTATGGGTCAATTCCCTAAGAGTCAAGGATTTGAGTACATTTTGTTGGCTATTGATTATGTCAATCGTTGGGTTGAGGCCATACCCACCCGAACCGCGGATGCTAAGACTGTTTGCAAATTTTTGAGGAAGAATATCATTTCACGGTTTGGGGTGCTTAGAGAATTGATATCTGATGGGGGGTCTCACTTTATCAACAACAAGGTAAAGGCCCTTGCTAACGAGTTCAGCATAGACCATCGAGTTTCCACTCCATATCATCCTCAAACCAATGGTCTTGCTGAAGTATCGAACAAGGAGATCAAGACGATACTGCAGAAGGTAGTCTGGCCAGACCGAAAGGACTGGTCACAGCTTTGGACTCGGTCTTGTAGGCATATCAGACTTCCTTCAAGACTCCTTTGGGTGCGTCTCCCTTTCGTCTCGTTTATGGAAAGCCATGCCATTTACCTGTTGAGATTAAGCATAAGTCACTATGGGTTGTCACTGATATAAAGACATGGCATGATTCTCATATCAGCCATCAGCAGTTTGAGCCAGATCAGAGAGTATGGTTGTTTGATGCCAGGTTAGACTACTTCCCGGGAAGTTGCAGATTAAGTGGAAAGGACCATATCTGGTCCGAAAAGTGCATGACAATGGTAGTATCGATATATCTGAGATGTCATCTGAGTCCACTTTTGTATTACCGGTCAGCGCCTCAAGCCATACCTAGATCATGATCCGCTGATTGTTGACGTAGCCCCGATTCATTTTGCATGAGATGTGGTCCTTGACTCACATCATTTGCATCTCATGCCTGATTATCACTGTCTTTCGCCTTCTATAGATCCAGTTGTCCATATCATCTCATTCTTTAGTCTAACACCCCATCTGCATCTTGTGATTATGCTATACCTAGGGTGTAACTTACCCTAAGTATGGGGGTGTCAGATTTTTTATTATTCTTTTGATTCTTTTTACCTATGTTTTGTTGCTTATACTTAGGGATATTTTACCCTAAGTATAGGGGAGGTAAACCCTATACATTCTTTCACTCGGTTTTTCCTTTGAGTACAGACTGCTATACTTAGTATTACTTGATCCTAAGTATAGGGGGGAAATCACCAAGCTCTATTTATGTTATTCTTTTATTTGTCGTTGTAATATAGCGCTTCTTTTCACTTCCCAATACTAAGCACGAGTTATGTCTTCTTAATCTCTCTTTGATCACTCTGAGGACATTGTTCGAGCTAAGTATAGGGGGTGTTGTATATATTACATATATACTTTAGCCATAACTCATACTTTGAGTGAGTGTGTTAATAAATAAATTGGCTAAAAATCACTTATTAAAAATTATAAAAATTTCAAAAAAATTTCTTGTACATAAATTCTTTCTTGCACATACATAGCTATTTGTAAAAACTATTTTTGTATAAATGTTTGTAAAAATGTTTAGCTTGTAAAAAGTTTGTAAATATCTTTATATCAAAACTAGGTATATAATACATTTTTTTGTAAAATGTTTGAAAAATAAAAGTTTGCAAAAATCCCTATGTAAATGTTTGTAAATAGTTTGCAAAACTTCTGCATTCATGCATGCATTCAAACATTTTCAAAAATTTTGTACATTTTCAAAAACTTTGCATAAAAAGATTTTTGTTTATATTTGTATATTCTTCTGAATCTTAGTTGACATTTAAACTAGTCTAGAATTAAATTGGAAAATGGAGCTTGGTTAAGACCTTAATCCACCTAATTCTCATAGGAACCTTATAGGATTTGGGGTTAAGACTTTCAGGTCCATTAGTGACTTAATTCTTTGAGTCCACTAGGCTATGTTCACATGTCATCTTGACGAGCCTAAGTAGAACACTTAACAACGCACACATGACTCCCATAGCCAATGGCTTTACTTGGACCAGCATTTACACTCAGCTCCACACGAATGAGGTGGTGAGGAGGTAGTTTTCCTTGGCTTGGGGTAGCATACGAGGGTAGTACTTCTAGGTGGAACCTCTCATCTTCCTTTAGGGAGGGAAGTGCGCCTCAACTTGGTCTGGTGGTGTTGAGGTCTAAAGACAGGAGTTGTGGGTTGCAATAATGCTTCAAAAGAGGGATAGTCTATTGGCCCAAGAAGAAAAAGTATGTATGTATATATGTTGCACCATGTAGATATGTTGTACATATGCACATCAAGAAAAATATGCAAAAGAAAGAAAAACTCCAAAAAAGTGTTGGGCCTGATAGAAAAATGAAATGCATGCCAGAGTGTATATTGTTAAATAAAGCAAAGCTTATGTTACACCTTCTCATCTCATGAAGTTTGCAGTAGGAGACTTAGCTACACTGGTTGGGCTCCCAAGGATATGTGGCTACACTGGCCACGGTCCATTCTCTTCTTTCCCCCTCTTCTTGAGTCAATTGAACTTGAACTTAGAAGGGAATACCCCGCTCCTCGAGGAAAGAGATGCTAGACTAGGTCATTAGAGCTACCTTCCTGAGGGAGGTTGTTGCCTTGTCATTTCTAAGGTGAGGAGCTACATATCACTTACACCGTACAAGAAAAGATTCATGGTCATTAGAGTTTGTGTATGTAGACTTGTTCTGATCTGGATTATCGAGGAGTCTTGACCATAGATTGGTGGAACTTAAAGGTTATTGAGTCTTAAACCTAGGTCCAAATAAGGTTCCGATAAACTAATAATCCAAATGTCTGACTGAGCTCCATACTTCAATTTATTGAAGATAAGTTTAATAATCAACCATGATTCTCCTTCTTTTTCTTTTCTTCTCTTTTTCACTTCTATTTCTAATAAGTGTTTGCTAAGGGACTAGCAAAGGTAAAGTATAGGGAGGTGATGAATCCCTTATTCTCACTCTTTATTCTTTTATTTTAGCTATTTATATTGGAAAAGCATCATGTAAATAGGTGTAAATACAATAAGTTAGCATTTAGCATGCATGTGTTAACATTGTATAATTAGCATGTATTTATGCAAAAATAAAAGAAAGGGAAAGGAAAAGGAAGGAGGTATATAGAATAAATACATAGTGACCCGAACCCTAAGAGAAGGTCAAACCTTGACCTGATCGTCAAATAAAGTAAGTAGAGAAAGATAGGGCCTACTCTATATTGTACATATTACCTAGATATATAAATAATTATTATTTTGATAAAATAAAATTAAAATATTATTATTACCTCCTTGTATACATTTATCAAACTAAAAAAATAAAATAAAAATCAGAAAAATAAAATAAAAATAAAAATAAAATCCTTTCTCACCTATAAAATACATGTATATATGCAGCATTCCTTATCTATTATGTACCTATAAATAGATCATAAAAATAAAATAAAAAATATTTTGTACCCCGAAAAACATGTTAAAATTAATAAAATACAAAATTGGGGTATTTATGTAAAAATAACAAAATATAAATAATTGTGCAAAATACATAGGTATATTATACATGTATTTATCACTATTTATTGTATATACAATATTTATTTTTCATAAAAATAATTAAAAATCACAGAAAAATAGTTTGAAAATTAATAAACATTTTTTTATTTTATAACTTTTTATTTTGAAGTCATTTACTATTTTTTGTTGATTTCATAAATATTTTGTAAATCACTTTTTTCTGATTGGTCGGGACCAGGTGTTGACCTCCGATCAACGCCCTCTTCCAGGGCAGACCCGACCCGACTTCTCTCGCCGAAGTGTTTTCTCCCATTTTTCCCGGTCGGGTCTCGCCTCTTCTCGACCCGATTCTTTGCCCGAGCATTCTCCTAGATCCATCACCTTCACGAATCCCTAGGAAGGCACGGATCTTCCTAGGTTTGCGTGCTCTCGCCCGATCTTCTCACCCTCTTAGGAAGCCTATAAATTGTCTCCTTCGCATGCCCAGAGTCGTAGCTCGTTCCTTGCTCCCACTTCACCCCTAGCCACCTCCAGTTGAGTGACAGCTGCTCGGAGAGATCCTTGGAGCTCGGTTTGGTGCAGTGACCACGCAGCTCAGCTACGTGGCCGGCGAACACCACCGCATCTAGCCTCCTCGCCTGTCGCAGTGTGGTTGAGGCCACAACCCAACCTTCCAGCACCGCCTGACTCAGCTGAGTTCGTCAGCAACCTCAGGTATCCCTCATATCCCCTTCATTTCCCTGTTCGATTCAATCATTCCACTTTGCACCGTCGCACGTTCATCTGCTCTGCTCCGGTCGTCAGAGCCTCATCTCACCCTCACATCCTTATCGATCAAATACCCTACGAACGCTCACCTTTAAACCGCAACCTATTATCCTTAGGCTCGACTTCTGGTCGGGATTAGGGCCGCAACTTCCTTCCTTCACCTTCGGTGGGAATCAAACTCCATCCACAATCGTTTCTCTATGTTTCGCTAAGCAATAATCCTTGTCGGAGCTACACCTCCAAGCGGCATTCCCATTGCAGGACCTGAATCGCACGATAGTCCCCCATTTGGCCCTCGATTGCTCAGGCGGAGCAGCTCCAGACGCACCTCCACTGCGACGGCCATCTGGTCGTTCTCCTTTTCATCGGAGCTCGCCATCAGACGTGGAGTACCTCCACGACGCTCCAGACCTCTTTGGTGAGCTCATTGGCCCGGTGGATCTCCTCCAGTCACCGATCGAAGTTCACATGGAGGTTGTTCTTCCTGCATCCTCGTCTGCCATTGGATCCCTCCGCCTCCTACCAGATTGCATCATAGCCGCCCGACGGAAGGCTGCTACGGCCATTAGATTAGAGCATCAATGACAGATCGAGTCGCATGTCCACGACAGATCAGCAGGTGACAGCGATCAGAGCCATATGTCCACGTTGTCTTCCATGCGTGCCACACGTCCCTCGTGCCCTACACGCGCATCCTCGGGGTATATTGCTATTCTACCCCATGTCTTTTTATGCTTTATTATATAGTTATGTAAATAAAGTTGTAGTCTGGATAGTTTGTAGTTAGGACCATTGTATTTTCAGTATTTGCATTTTATTCCTTCCGAATTAGAGACACGTGCATACACATGTGAGTTTGCGGGTTATTTGCATGCCTTATTCCTGAACTTTGTAGATGTTATGTTTTGAGTAGAATGCTTTTGGTTATTGCAAATATACCCATGTGCATGTGTTTTTGAACATGTACGTGAATATATTGTACACTTTGCAAAACTGACCTCAAGCTTTCTTCATATGTTATTAATTGGTATGCAAACTTTCTGGTTATTGCAAATAGGTCCTTGTGTGTCGTGTGCTTTATTTCTAATCAAATAATTACTAAATCAACTCCAAAAATTCCATAAAAATTACAGTTATTGCTAACATGTAATATTTATGGTAATTTTTGTGAATTAATTATTTTTTATTTGATATTTTCTAAAAATCAAAACACCTAAAAACTGTTTTGCATATTTTATAAAATAAATAAAAATTCGAAAAATTGTATGAATAATTCTATAAAAATTTGTGTGTGTTTTGTATGCTTTGTATTCAGTAGCATTTTTGTTTGAAAATTCCTCATAAAAACCCTAAATATCTAAAAACTCTCAAAAACCTGTAAAAATCATAAAAAATTCAAGAAAAATCAAAAAATAGGATTTCAGTTCCTGGTTGTAGTTCTTTTTATTTGCTCTCTCCTAAAAATCACAACCGGACATTTGGGCATTTTTAATATTATAAATTTGATTTTTAGTCCAGGCTGTACATTATTTTCCATGTTTATCTTTCTTTGTTTTTTTATAAAATCATATAAAAATTGGAAAAAATCCATAAAATCACCAAAAACATCTGAATATTAAATATAAAGATATTTTTGTTCCCTATTTTTAAGCATTTTTAGTCTTAATAAAAATTGTTAAAGCTTGTTAGCCTTTTATTGCTTTATCTTATTTCGTATTTTAAAAATATAAAAAGTTGTAAAATTAAAAATGATAAAAATATGCTTTTATTTCTCTGATTACTGACTACTTCGTACATTTCTGTGCTCCTTGTATTCGAACCAAGTCGTTATACCAGGTTAAATAAATAGCGGAGACCACTGACATTATATTATGCACTTTGATTGATTGATTTGTGCTGTCTTGATTTTCTTGTTGATTAAGTTTTGCGATTCGGGTCGCAACGACCTTTGGTATTACTTAACCCAAGTCGTGAGGCGTGTCATCAGTGGCATGCAAGCAAGAAAGCACCCTAAATAGGAATTGTTATTAACAGGAAGAAAAAATGCTAACTACTCAAAAATGGATCCTAAGTGTCCGGACTTGGAGATTCCTCGATGCCTACCACAACAGGTCCTACAGGCGTTATATGTAGTCTCTCACGACACATGGTTCCAAATTCAAGCAATTAAAATTAATTTTGACTAAGTCCTAGCGAAGTAATTTATAGATGCATGCTTCTATTTAGCCTTTGGACCTAGCTACCGAGTCAAGTAATCCTAAATCTAGGGGCTTAATCATAGAAAACAAATAAAAAGAAAGGTGAAAAACTCAAAATGCGTGAAACAAAATAAAACAAAGATGAAGAAAACATCAGAAAACTATCAATGCCCCAAGATGAACAGACACTCGGGAAATGGACATCGTGAAGTGTGAAGAGTCTAAGTGTCTAAAATTATTACAAATTAATTTACAAAAATAAATTAAAATCTCTCCTTAAATAAAATAAAAAATTATGATATTGTCTACTCTTCTTCTCTCTTTGTCTCTCTCATGCCCTCTCCAATTAGCGCAACAGAAGAAGCGTCAATCTCCTCACGCCTTCGGTGCATCCATCTCCTAAGAAGCAGTCGTCTCCATACGATCCCTCGTAAGAAAGGTCAACAAAGAAACGAGTGGTCAGAAGCAGATAAATAATTATCAACAATAAAAAGCAGAAATAAAAGGAAAGATAATAAGCAAGTATGTACAAAAGTGCTCTACTCCGTTAGTCCCCAGCAACAGAGCCATTGGAAATGACCAAAAAGATGTCATGGAGTGGTCTTGAGGTCTCACAAGGTGGACCTCAATCATTGAAGTGACCGACACGACACAATGGACAAATTCAACAATCAAACCACAATCAATAAAATAGAATAATCAATCAATCGATGGAAATGTGAATCAAAATTTATTATAACCATACAATAAAATGTATATAGTGACAATTGGAGTAGGGTGTTGAACTCATGGAACAAGTCGGTGTAGCAGGGATTATTACTTATAAATAATAATATATCTTTGCATAATATTTACTCACGTACTTACCTAATGTTTTTGTAGGTTTTTTTATTATTTAATTTTTGTTTTTATATATTTTTAAAATTTTTATTTTAATAATTTTATTTACTTTTTATATTTTTTTTCTAATTTTTAATTTATTTTCATTTTTAATTATATAATAAAGGTATATATAAGAGTATATATGTAATAAGTATGATATAATTAATATATAATATATAAAAAATATATAAAAAATCAGAAAATACACGAAATAACAATCCTTTTATTTTTTAAAGGATTTAAAATTATATTTAGGTAATTATAATAATAATAATAATGTATATATGGCTATATATGTATATAATACAATATAGGGTAATATATTGATAAATATATCTATAAATAGTTAAATTTATAAAATAAAATATTTTTATGTTTTTTTATATTTTTCTTCTATTTTTATGATTTATTAGGTATTTTTGATATTTTTTAGGCATTTTTTAAGTCCAAAGTATATAAAATTAGGGAATTTTTAATAGATCGAAATGTTTTGAGATTTAAAAACACTAAACAAGTTCAAATTTTCTCAAAACTATTTTTTATATAGAAAATAGTATATATATATATATGTACGGGACAAAAAAGTATTTTTTGTTTTTGAAAATATTTTGCATTTTTTAGGGTTAGCAAGGGTTTACTAATTTTTGGAGTTTCTTTTGATATTTTTGTGATTTTTGGTCTATAGCTATAAAAGAGGTAATAAATAGTAGGTAATTTTTTAGAATTTTAATTATGGATTTATATTTTTTGTATTTTTAAAGTCAAGTGAGAAAAAATGGGTTTTTTATTTTTATTAAATAGGATGTGAAAATGCAAAACAAAATATGTGACGTGAATAAGCAATTAATCAGGCACATAATCCTATTTTTTCATGATTTTTCGAGCAAGGATACTATTTTAGAAAATAGAAAAACCTACGTAAAAAATTCAAGCTAGCAGAGGTATTTATGCAATAAAAATTAGATGAGATCGGTTACATGCAAATTACCCATAAATTTTGAATAATAATTTGATTTTTTTAATAATATTTTGCAATTACAAAAGTTGGGGGTTACACATGTAATTTTTCTAGCTCACTTGGGGGGTCATGTGAGCAGAGATGGTAGAGGACTAAAGTGCAATATAGAGAAGTTACAAAGGGTCCCTTATAATTTTTCCTAAAACTTTTGAACTTCATTAAATTTTTACAAAACTACTTATAAAATATAAAAAAGGTGGGGGTATATATGCAGTTTTACCACTTAATATCGATGTTTTTGGTTGTTCTCTTCATGCCACATGGAGGATTGGAGGGCTCGAGATGCGTAACGCTTCGCTCAAGATAGACCCTCCAGATTAGATCTGAAGTGTGCGTGTGATCAGACAGTCGGGAAGTGGCAAGAAAGAACACGGATGAACATGGGCCTGGAGTTGCTTCTTCCTTCGATTCCTGATGACTTCGATAGCGGCTTCATGATCCGACAACAGCAATGGACTTCTGGGCCTCTTCCACACATGTAGGGCTCCTTCAGTTGAATGACGAAGGCTCAGACGACGATCTGGATCTCCAAGTAGCTCCAAGTGACCTGGAGGTATTCTAGGTTTGATTCACGACTCTTGAAGGCTCCTCGAGCCTCTTGTCCTACACCTAAAAATTCTATAGCTCGAGGCGATGCTCCTCGGTTGTTTGATGAAGCTGGAAGCAATGAAGGGTGAGATGGTGATGCAGCTCTGGCAAGGGGCGACGGACTGGAGCTCAGATCCCAGATCCATAATGGATCTAGGTTGGAAAATGAAGAATCGATGGAGAACTCGAAAGGATGTGATATGGTATGGAAAGGGAATGAGGATACAGTCATGAACAGAGCAATTTGACCTGGGTCTTAAGCTCCACGTGAAATTAGGGAACTTTGATTAAAGCTAAACTAAGCTATTTACTATGAAATTAAAGCTAAGAAATGAAAATAAAAACTAAAATTTACCTAGAGTGAACAATAAATGGCCTCGACTCCGCCCGAAGACTGAGGAAGCAAGACATGTCGGAGATGCTCCAGCGGTGGATGTAGATCAGGCTCCACCACCGCTCCTCCTCGCTGAAGGACCCGGCCTCCGATTGTTGTCACCAAGGGGAGGACCTTCGACGGGTTATGAGGGGCTAACATAGGCTTGGGAGAGATATAATGGAAAAAAGGTGAAGAGGGTGATGGTTTTATTGAAGGTGATCGATGAGTTTCGAGACGAGGTAGCATGCAAGGGAGAGGGGATTTGTGAGGAAGGCGAGGTCAACATGGAGGATAGACATGGGGGTTGCACGGGGGTGAAGAGCTCAAGGCAGCGTCACGCATGGGTGAAGCATGGAATGGGGTGAAGTCAGGGTGCCCATGAGTTTTCTGACAAAGCAGCTAGAGGTCAATACAGTTAACCTCCGATCAACAATGGAAAGGCCATGGTTGGTTCACGTGGACCAACCAGGAAAAAGAGAATAAAAAATCATTTATAAATACGATAAAAATAATAAATGAATTAATTAATTTTTTATTATAAAATAAAAAAACATTTCTAATTTTATGCAGTATTTTATACATATTTTTATTTATTTTTTGAGGTGATTTATTATAAGTTAGTATTTACTTGCACAAGTATAGGTAAAAATACATGTATTTTGTGTCTTTTAATTTTATTTTGTATTAATTATTTTTTATGTAGGTATTTTATATATTTTGAGTTTATTTAATTACATATTTAGGTATTTTTGTGGCATTTTTCTGGTTTATTCACATAGTTAATTATTTATATACATTATTTTTATATGTATATTATACTACATTTTATCAATATATTAGAATAATTGATTTATTTTAATTTCCATTTAAAGGTTTTATTTTGTTCTAAATATGTACATGTATTTTAAATAATAATAAAATTTATAAAAATAAAAGATCTTGAAAATTATAAAGAATAAATATATTGAATATAATATACAGGTTTACTACACAGTGGGGGCCCAAAACCTAATTTTTGCATCTTAACTCTAAATTAAATCAAACCACCTTCATTAAATAGCTTATTAAATGTTGTATACAATTAAAAGTGATTTCGTCAATTTTGATATAGTACGAAGAAGATACAGGTCTGTAAAGTTTTCTTTGCAGCTTTTTATTTTATTTCTCAGGCACATTGTGCATCATTTTTCTGTGAAATCAATTTTGTATTTTTCTTTGTATTTTTATCTAAAATATTCATGTTGAGGATTTTGTTATTTGAAGTGTTAAATAATTAAATAAAATGGGTCCCAAAAGGCAATATTTGGGCAATCTAAATTAGGGTTTCGTGTGTGATTTTCTATGTATTTCTGTACAGTTCTTCTGCCCTATCCCCCGACTACTTTATTCCTTGTCAACCATGTCATCATGATGACTGGATCTTGGGGTCTAGGGTCACTCAGTATCTTCGACACTTCATTCTTTTTCTTTTATTTCCATTATTCTTATAATTTGGAATTAAATGTGTAACTAATATAGTATTTTATATAGTATTTTGTACAATTTATGGAGTGTTTATTTTAACAAATTAATGATATATACATGCATTTAACTAGGGATTTATCAGGGCCCCACGAATCCATTCATGAAGCATGTGAGAAATTCAAAGATTTATTGGAGAAATGCTCCCATCATGACATTCCGAAGACTAGCTTGGTCCAACACTTCTTTGGGGGCTTGACTCAAGAGAGTCAGAGGTTGATATATGCCACGTGTGGTGGCTCTCATTTCAACAAGTATGAATATATCGCCTGGTAGATATTTGAATAAATGACATATGTAGAGACTGCATTATCTTCATCCCGAACTTAGCAGAAATAACCCTAGATCTACCACAAGATCGTCATCATGGCGACATCACAAGAAGAGGACAGGGATGAGATCTCTAACTTGAGCATCATTAGGAGCCACCTATCCAAAGTGGACATAATAGAAAAGTAATCACAGGACCTGGAGAATTTATCTATGATCAAAAAAAGAACCAAGAATCTAGACAAACTTTATCAGATTACCAAAAAATTGGAGTTCCTAGTAAGCACCATTAACTCGTGTCCGTCTCTGAACCCATCAGCAATGACTTCTGCCGAGCCAAAAGGGCAATCACAACCATAAATTCCAGGGCAACCCTCGTCAGTTCTGCATGTATATTATGTACAAGCACCTGATCAGACAACACCACAACAACTATAGTAGCATATGATTGTCTACCATCCTAAAACCCTGCCCCAGTATGTCGAGTTATTTTTTCCATCTCCACCCCATATTTAAGAGGTGAACGACATTTGGAACAATGACACACAACTGTTTCGTCATGGTGGACATCAACAGGATCAGTCCTCTGCTATTCGGTCGTACTACCCATCTCATGGGTGGTATATTTGTCCAAAAACAGCCTCAGCACCACCAGTCTCCAAACAATGTACCTAGTTGGAGACAAAACTACCAGCAGTCTGCATACCACCAGCAACAGTCATATCATCAATACCCGGCTACTTAGTATAACTAATACCTCCTCCTCAGTACTACCAGCAGTATCCTCCTTAGCATTATTCTTCGAGTTTTCAGTCGCAACCTCCTTACCATTACAAGCCTTAACATGGTCAACACATTTAATCCTCAGAGGCTGCTCCCGTCAGCCCAACCCTTGAGTGGTTGGCTTATTGTTGAAGAGCCTAATAGAGATGAGCCAAAAGCTCAATGACCTCACTACTGCGAAAACCATCATTCCCGTGTAGGTTGAGGCAAACCATAATACCTTCAAATGCAAAGATCAAGTAGCTTACAATGTGTCGCATGTCCCCACCGAGTTATATATAAATAGTTTGTTTATGTTATCTGACATTGTGACTCTCCGGATTGTTAGGACCATATAATCGTCTGCCAATGTAAAGGGGAAGAATAAAGCTTCACTGAGTGACTCATCATATTGTGCATCGGCCGATCCAGCAGCAGGATCATGCGAAGAAGACGAAGGAGGGAACACATTAGGAAAATTACAAAAAATGATGAAAGTCAAAAATACCAAAAAATAGAATAACAACCAAGGTTGGACCGAGAAAGCCAAAGAGAAAGTCACATCTGAAGTAGATCCCTTACCAAATTACGAAACTAAAGCTCCTGTCTCTTTTAGTTTTCCACATGTTGTGAATGATTGTAGACCTTCTAGTATTTTACCTAATGCTTTCAGTTGTAAATAAAAATAATGCTTTCAGTTTTGTAAATATTCATTTTCCTAATGCTATGAAAAATCCTTTATGTGAGTAACTCCTAGCACTCACCTTCACTTTGTGATAGGAAGATTGAAGGCAGATGCGATAATGGAACCTTACTCCAGTGTAGACCCATGGTTGACGAGCCATCCTAAGGCTGTCGCCATGGTCGTTTGAGCTTCCTCCTTCAACCGTAGAGGTCAAGTGAAGACCTGAGAATCGAATCGACCCTCAAGCACAGGCTATACACTCCACTCATTGTGACTAATGTTCAAGGTTTCAATATGCGTTGTTTTTCTCTTGATTTCCTTTGCATGAAACTACACATTTATTTGCCTCCAATAATCGTTTAGCCTTCCCTGCACATCGAAGATGTATGCAGGAGGTTACTGTCATCAATCTCCTTTCACCAGAATCTAATCACCTCCTTTCCTTTCTTATGTGTTCATCAGAGAAGACCCTATTGGGTCCTTTATTCCTTCACTCGACAGGATCACCATATCATTCATCCATCTCATGCACGTATTTGATTTGTTATGGCTTTTGCCTTCTAATTCCTACAGGTATTGCGATCCATCAATGGCCGGACCTTGCAAAGGTACTTTGATATGCTCCTTCATCTTCATTGACTTCATGGAGATTTGCTCCACCGACCTTCATCTCACTTCCATCGACAACCAGCCACCTTCACGAGGAGGTTGGACATCTTCATCGACCTTTAGAGGAATGACAGGGGCACAGTAGAGGAACATATCCCTCGTCAGAGTTCCACCTTGCAGCCATTGCGCATGGATGTGTTCTCCAAAGGAGACTGGCACAGTTGCCATTAGATCACACTAAATTGGGCGTGATATAACGGTCGAGAAGCTGCCACATATCCAGATCTGACCCTGCAACCTCAAATGATCCAAGTCATACACCAAAGCATAGGAGTCTGCCACATGGCTTGAGCCACGACCCTCCAACCGAGCCTGGAGTTGCACGTGCTATGCGCATGCGGTCTTGAAAAATTTGTGGCGCCTCCCCCCACCGGTTCTTAAATTATGAAAATACCCCCACCAGGGGGTATTCAATAAATTCATTGGAAGGTTCTTCTTATTTATGTTTTAGTCCCTGCAAAGACAATGTGTAAGGATTTCTATATGTTTTATTTGCATTTATGCCCTTGGCTTCATTCATGAATAACTTGAGCAACCTTTATCCAAATAAAGTTTTTACAGTGGCATTTTGATCCACATTTAATTATCTTTAATGTGAAATGATTAAGTTTCTGATTAGAAAGTTAATTAAGGGTTATCTTGTTAGAGTCTATATAGATGCCTCCTTGCTCATTAAATGTAACTTGACTCTAGATTGCATCACTTTATTGGACCCAGATTAAATTGATAAATTGCTTAGGGTCCAGTAATTAATTAGGGTATAATGAAGTGATTATTTGCACGTGTTGGTGTTCTATCATTCTGTCCAGCATGTCATCATTTTCTAACATGCATTTATATGTTTTAAAATCTCATTTTGTTTCATTCATGCATGCATTGTGTGTTGTTTTGATCTAGATGATTTATTAATCACTTAGCCTAGATATTTAAACACATGAATAATTGTATTGTGGCTCGTGTCCTTGTGTTTGACCCTAGACTTCCCAGATATAAATTAAAATCGAGAAACTCTTCGCATAGATACTTCTCTTGGTTCTGTATGGTTCGCTAAGTGCCTGTGTTGCAACAGATACATATTAATATATGCATTTTGCAATTCATCAGTGCACCTCCTAAGAGATAGTCGTCGACACAGGTCCATCGTAAGAAAGATCAATAAAGAAGTATGGGTTAGAGACAGTCAAATAATTATCAAAAATAAATAGCAGAAAATGAAAAGAGAGATAATAGGTGAATATGTACAAAAGTGCTAGTGCGGTGGCAGTTGGTCGTAGGAAAGGTTGAGGAAGTTGGGATAAGTTGGTGAAGTTGGACGGTTGGAGATGTTGCAATGCCTCGATGGTGAAGGTCGGAGGTTGATGAGATCCAGCGATTGTTGTATCATCTAGTCCAATGATCTAACAAGAGGTGCTAGGGGATGGTGATCGGATCCTACAACGGGAAGTACGACACGGGTGTGTGGTGGAGATGGAACCCAACAGAGAGATCTGACAGTGATGATGTTGTGCCGGTAGCGGCATGAGGGACGGTCCACGTGGACAGATGTGAAGGCGCCACATGGCCCAATCAGAAAATAGATAAATAGGATTTCATAGAAAATCCAAAAGAAGTAGTTAGATGGGGATATGGGAAAACTGGTAAACATGAAAGTTGTAGATACCGATGAGGTCTATAACTTTCATGTAGAAATCAAAGAAAGAAAATTTCATCTCTACATAAATAAAAATTAAACAATTTATTAAAACAATAAAAACATTTTTTCCTTTTTATTTTCTTTTCTTATTATTTTTTTGGATTTTTGAATTACATTTTATATTAAAAAAATAATGTACAATATTATTCTAATTTATTTTTGATTTTTTATAATAAAGAAACACACAAAATAATAACATAATAATATGTTATATAATATAGTATAATTAGAGTCAATTACAACACAAAATGTTAACTAGAGTTAATTATTAGAGAATTTTGGTGATTTTTTTTAAGCAAGAGAGATAATGATAGTATTTAATGATGATAAATATGGGATTTATCACCCTCTATACTTAATCTAAGCTCATCCTCGAGCTAATAAATAAAGAATCAATCAAAGAGTTAGTGATTTTAATAAATTCCCCTAACATGTGCATGTGCAAGAACAAGGATTGAACACATGGTTTGCAGAGATCTTAAGACTTTAAACTGAAATTGCCCTAATCAAAAGGAATGCTACTCCTCTAGTTGTCTGACTCTTAATGTACACATATAGTAATAGGTATGACTTAATGTGTTGACTGCATTCACAAGAGTAGAGTCAAAATATCACCTAAAGTTCCAATACCATAGATTCTCCCAAGGGCCCAACCATCAATACTATATTAAATCTAGTCCTGCTTCAATCCACCATCTCTTTAGTTTGTCAGACTTCAAAGTGTAGATGACAAGCCAAATAATGGAGGTATTAGGATTGTGCCATTCTTTTCTCTTCCTCTCATTGGAACAAGGCCAATACTCAACTATTTTTTAGTATCAATCAGCATGTCCATCAAGAGAGGTTGAGCCACATTATTTGTTTTCCTAGGAGTACCCAGTGTGTGTCTTTTTAAAGTATCTAATATACTTACACCCAGACTTGTAGCGCTAACGATGTAGATCCCTTTTTAAAGGTACTAGCCCAACTCATAAAAACCTAAGACTTGGTCCAAGTGGACACTTAAAAGTTTGGAAGTACTCGCCTTAAATGTAAGCTCATAATGATGTAGTTTTGTAATGTAATGAGTTTTTCATTATCATTTTTTTATTTTTTATTTCTTTTTTGGTAAGCGATCTTCCCTTCTTTTTGGCTAGCTCCACTGCTTTCACCCAGGATTGGCACACATTGGTCAATTTATTAATTTTATGTCATCACACCTTAGCACTTTAGGTCAAAGTCAAGAGATAGTATGAGAATCATGTCCCATACTGCCTAAGATGTTGACACTGAGGTTTCAGGAAGCCGTCATTAATATTATCCCATCCTTAATCATCGCAAGATCAGGTCCAAACTTAAATTTCAAATCCCAGTTCCTCAAATGAAACCTCAACTCATCTCAATCATGAACGCAGTCATGCAAGTGAGTGATAGTCATTCTTTTAAAGGAAGAGACTAAATATGAAATATAGCAAACAAAGCTTTCAAACTAGAGAAGTGTGAATTTTTAAGTCTAAGACCCTAATGATTAAGATAGGTTAACTCGAAGTCTTTGGACCTCATAAATCAAGTGTTAAAGAACATCTCAAGCCTTGAGCGAAAAGTATAAGTATCAGGGAAAAGCACCAAATCAAAAGTTAGTCTTTTGTGATTTTTTATCTTTTTCCTTTTTATTTTGTTCTTGAATTAAGTTAAAGGGTTAAGCAATTAATTATACTCAACTATGCCCTTAGCTTTTAAAAGATTTTTGAAAACTTTTTACAAACATTGTCACATATAAATAGGTTGCTCAAAACATTTTACAAAGATTTTTTTCAAAACTAGTAAAATTCTATTTTTTCAAACCTAAGTAAAATATTTTCCAAAACAACATCGCATAGATATAGGTTTTCTAAATATTCTACAAATCATTTTTCAACCATGTAAAATCGTATTTTCACAAACCATGTAAAATATTTGAAAACCATGTCAAATACGTATAAAAAGTTTTCAAAAATCCTTTTCAAATCATTTTTATGGAAAACAATTCCAAAACTATAGTATGATACCCGTAGCCCCAAGAGTTTGAAAAGTTAAAATTATGAGCTATGGCAAAAGTATATATTTAATATATATCGTATACCCCCCTATAATTAGAATTTTCTATGTCCTCATAGCACAAAGTGATATGAAGCCATATCTCATGCTAAACGTAAAGAGATATACAAGAACTAAATCCATAATCATAGGTGTATGATGAGTAAAAAGAATAATCATGGGAAATAAAAAGAATCGGGTCCTCTATACTTAAGCTGAGAAATAGCTTATGCCAAGAAATGGAAGAAAATAGGAGACCCGAGGGGAACAATCAGAACAAAAATGACCCCCCTAGCACCCCCCCCCATACTTAGGTTAAAAATGAGACTAAGTATAAAGAATATGAATCTAACGGAGGGAGGGCGGGAACAAGGTTGGTTGAATCTCAAGATGAAAGAATCTTAGGAGATGAAAATGGAGCCAGTGTTTAGGGAGGTTTAAGCAAAGTCAAGCAAGATCAAACAAACCCAATAATTTCACAAACACGTGCAGTGAAGACCAAAAGTATGGTCTAATTATCTTGTCTTGTTTATTGTTCATAATCCAAAATTAAGTCCATTATGAGCAAGCTTTAAGTAGGTTTTGGGCTCTATCCAATGGATACGTCCTCACCTCTCAATCATGCATAATGTACTTGTGATAAATGAGGGGGTTACTCTCCCAAAACAAGGTTAATTTTAGCTCCATTTTGATTAGGTCAACGTGCATTAACAATCCCAATTTTAGAGATCAGGTTATCACTTTTAATTAATCTGAGCACATCAAATCATCATCTATTATCCAGTCCCATTACCTTTAAAAATTCCTAAGTAGTAAAAGATAAGGTAAGGATACGGGAAAAGCCATGCAAACATGGAAAAATCATGATGCATGATCAAGATCATTACTTACAGTGATGCCAACTCTATCCATGCACGTGCAAGACTGAATATTAAAATTTTATCTAAATGCATGCAACTTGATGAAAATCGTCTCATGAGTTCTATTAGCATGATAAGAATCAAATTATTTTGGGCTAGGTTAGACGTAGATTAAGTGCATATAATGAATCTGTAGAGATGGTGAATCTCATCAGATGAGTTAGTGTGTCCTATATTACAGGTCAAGCACAAAGAATCAAATTCAAGGAAGCTTTAGGGGTCGTGTGCCTAAACCATAATATCGGCCACTCAAGTCGAGTCCCACCCATGTGAGGGTGAAACAGACTCAACACATAAACATTAGAATCCAAGTCCATGAATATGAAAAATATATACAACAAATATAACAACAAAATTAATCTTTTTATGGTCTGATGGCATCTTTTGCAGCTTCACTCCCCATGAACTTCACTCCAAGCTTCATGCCTCTGTATCTCTATGAGCATCCTCGATGAACGGGCCCTGCCACAGAAGAGAAGAAAATAGATATCGAAGACTATCAAACAGATAAATAACGCAAAAAACATTACAGCACATAATAACCTAAATAAAATATCAATCAACTTAACAAGAATATAAAAACCTAAACAATTATATTAATGAAGTCATGTCCTCGACAATGGCATCATCTGATGAATCGTAAAATGCATATAATAATAAGTATCCGTTGTAGCACAGGCACTTAGAGAACCAAACATAACCGAGAGCAGTATCTATATGAAGAGTTACTTGGCTTTAATTTATACCTGGGAAGTCCAGGGTCGAACACAAGGACATGAGCCACAATACAATTATTCATGTGTTTAAATATCTAGGCTGAGTGAATAATAAATCATCTAGATCAAAACAATGCACAACATTTAATACACATCACAATGCATGCATGAATGAAACAAAATGAGATTTTAAAACATATAAATGCATGTTAGAAAATGATGACAAGATGAACAGAATGATAGAACACCAACACATGCAAGTAATCACTTCATTATGCCCTAAATTAGTTATTAAATCCTTAGCAATTTATCAATTTAATCCGGGTCCAATAAAGTGATGCAATCTAGAGTCAAGTTACATTTAATGAGCAAGGATGCATCTATATAGACTCTAACAAGATAACCGTTAATTAACTTTCTAAGGTATCTATATAGACTAACAAGATAACCCTTAATTAACTTTCTCATCAGAAACTTAATCATTTCACATTAAAGACAATTATATGAGGATCAAAATGCCATTTAAATGACTTATTTGGATAAAGGTTGCTCGAATGAAACCAAGGGCATAAATGCAAATAAAATATATAGAAATACTTACACATAGGTACCTACAGGGACTAAAATGTAAAAAAGAAAAATCAGCTGATGAATTTATAGAATACCCCTTAGCGAGGGTATTTTCATAATTTAAGAATCGATGGGGGAAGCACTGCACATTTTCCAAGATCGCACATGCATAGCATGTGCGACTCCAGGACTGGGTGGATGATCATGGCTTGGGCCACATTGCAGTTTCCTATGGTTCGGTGTACGGATTAGATCGTCCAAGGTTGTAGGTTCAAATCTGGATACGTGGCAGCTTCTTGACCATTAGATGGCGCCCAATTTGGCACGATCCAATGGCAATTGTGTTGACTCCTATGAAGAACATTATTGTGTGTGGTGGCTGCAGGGTGGAACTCCAGTGAGGGCTTTGTTCCTCCGCCTTGCTCTTGTCGATGAAGATGTCCAACCTAATCATGAAGTTAGACGATTGTCGATGGAAGCGATATGTAGGTTGGCGGAGCAAATCATGGGGTCAATGAAGACGAAGGAGCAGATCAAAGTACCTTTGCAAATTTCGGCCATTGATGGATCGTAGTACCTGCAGGCCTTAGAAGGAAAAAGCCTTAATAAATCGAATGTGTGCATGAGAGGGATGAATGAGAAGGTGGTCCTGTCGAGTAAAGGAATAAAGGACCCAATAGGTTCTTCTCCTATGAATGCAGAAGAAAGGAAAGAAGGTGATCAGATTCTAGCGAAAAGAGATTGATGGTGGAGACCTCCTATGTACATCTCTGATATGAGGGGAAGGCTAAATGATTATCAGAGGCAAATGAATGTGTAATTTCATGCGAAGGAAATCAAGAGAAAAACAACGCGTATTGAAACCTTGAAGATTAGTCGCAATGAGTAGAGTGTATAGCATGTGCTTGAGGGTCGATTCAATTCTCAGATCTTCGCTTGACCTCTGTGATTGAAGGAAGAAGCTCGAACGGCCATGGCGACAGTCGTAGCATGGCTCATCAACCATGGGTCTACACTGGAGTGAGGTTCCATTGTTGTGTATGTCCTTCAATCTTCTTGTCACAAAGTGAAGGTGAGTGCTAGGAGTTACTCGCATAAAGGTGGACAACCGCCGTTCGTTGTGCAATGGTGTATTTGAAGATTAAGGAAATAACCTCCAGGTCATTGCCGATGTTGGTATCAACTGCTGCCAATGAAAGGTCAATTAGGGTTAAGGTTGGTTCGGAGGTCAGCATGGAAGAGGCGGGTTAGGCGAAGGCTAGGGCAGTCGCAGTTGGTCGGAGGAAAGGCCAAGGAAGTTGGGATAAGTTGGTGAAGTTTGATGGCTGGAGATGTTGCAACGCCTAGAAGATGAAGGTTAGAGGTTGACGGGATCCAGCGATCGTTGGATCATCTAATACAATGGTCTACGAAGAGGCGCTAGGGGATGGGTTAGATTAGATCAGCTTATCTGATCCTACGGCAGGAAGTGCGACATGGGTGTATGGTGGAGATGGAACCCAGCAGAGAGATCCGATAGTAAAGATGATGTGCGGGTAGCAACATAAGGGATCATACATTTGGGCAGATGTGGAGGCGCCATGTGGTCCAATCAGAAAACAAATAAATAAGACTTTCAAAGAAAAATCCAAAATAATTAGTTAGAGGATGAGCTAGGAAAAATGGTAAACATAAAAGTTCTAGATCTCGATGAGATCTATAACTTTCATGTAGAAATAAAAGAGAGAAATGGCATCTATACATAAATAAAAATTAAACAAGTTATTAAAACAATAAAGCATTTTTTCCTTTTATTTTTTTGGATTTTTGAATTATATTTTATGTTAAATAAATAATGTACATACTATTCTAAATTTTTATTGATTTTTAATAATAAATAAACATCAAAATAATAGCACAATAATATGTTATATAATATAGTATAATTAGAGTCAATTATTTACAACACATAAAATATTAACTATAGTTAATTGTTATAAGATTTTGGTGATTTTGCTTAAGAAAGAGAGATAATAATAGTATTTAATGATGATAATTATGGTATTTATCACGCACCCATGTTGTGAGGAGGTTGGATCTTCTTCTTGTGAGCCAACCAAGAGAGAGCAAGAGAAGGAGACTGAGAGACAAGGAGAGGAGCAGTTCACTTTAGCTTTTTATTTTGTTTTGTGAGGAGAGTGTTTTATTTTATTATAATTTAATTGTAATAATTTTAGACACTAGAATCCCATTGCCCAGGTGTCTGTTTACCTGGGGACCTCATCGGGTTTTTCGTGTTTACTTGCTTAATTTTCTTTGTTTTACACATTTTTGTTTTAGCCTTTATTTTTATCTGTTTTCTATGAGTGAGCCCCTAGATTTAGGATTGTTCGATTCGGTAAGATACGTACAAAGCCCTAATAGAATCATGCACCTATAGTCTCTTACATTTGGATCTAATCAAAGATTAGTCGTTAATTGCTTGATTTTGGATCCGTCAGCCGTGAGAGACTCCACACAGCAGTTACAGGACTTGTTGTAGTGGGTATAGATGAGTCTCCAAGTCCGAACACTTGGATCCATTTTTTTTAGTAATTAACATTTGGTTCTTTCTGATAATAGAAATTCTTGTTAGGGACGTTTTATCGCTTTGCATACTGTGCATGTAGTATAGGTTATATATTCTGTTTTGCATCCCACGTGGAGAGAGATGGGAAGCATTGTAAGTCTCCTTACTTTGGATGCATCATTTGATAAGAGAGTGATATTTACACTCTAGTGTTCACTTGCATTTCTTTTCTGCCTTCTCCCTATGTGATTATATCACTTAGGATGAAAAAGGAAATATAAGAAATCATTAGGGGCTTTGTTTGAAAATACTCAAAAAATCTTGAAAATCTAAAAATTAAAACAACGGAACTGCTAATAAAGCTTTGACCTTAATTAAAATTCGTAATAGACATCATTGTTTTGGGTTCATAAAGCCCTCATTGTTTTCAGGTACATTCCAGACTAAGTGAGGCGCGACCACCTAAGGATTAGAGCCAAAAACCCGATCTGTACAAGCCTTGATTATCACCTAGGTTGGTGAAGTATTAGCGCTTCTATCGTACATGGGAGAGTAGGTCCTTGTCGATGATGGTACTCCCACCTTGTGTGGAACACCCGACTTGGTCTGAAGTATTGAGCATAGGCCACACCCTCACGGGGGTGTCTATCTCATTGCCCTACGGCCGAGTACCTCGCTTACGAGGGAAGTATTAGTTTCGCATATTAGCTTCCTTTCTCTATTATTTGGCTGAGTAGCCACCTAAGCACAAGATCAAGGGCCTCAAAGTGCACATATCACAGGTTCCAAAGGAGGTGAAAGAACTAAGAGGTACTTTCCTGGCAGTACACACAATCCTATAGGGATAGCCCTCCTAAGGAATTGTTATAAGATCTAGCTGAAATAACAAAAATAAAATTGAAAATATAAAAATAGTCAAACTCTTATAGCTTCATATGCGTTGAGTTGGTGAACCTAAAACTTGTTTGGCGTTTGTTTAATATTAGTTAAGCTCAAATATCAGTCCTGCACATTTGTGCCTTCTTCACTTTCATCTATTTTATTCTTCATTTGACCCCTGCCAACTTTTGAGCATTCTATTGTTTTGCATTCCCTTTATTTATTGTTTATCACAATATCATTCATCCATTCTCAATCTCCCTCTTCACCCTTGAGATGATGACACATAGATGGCTTGGTCGAGACTCTGCCGACACCCATATCGATTCCATGTGCACACCTTCTCCAATAATTCAGGGCGATTCCCGAGAACCTAGTTCGGACTTCATGAACCGATCTCCAGACTCCCTGCCTTCTTTAATAATCTGGGATCACTCTTGTCCCAAACTCTTCCCATTTTGGATGGCAATTGATTTCACTCCTTATACATCACCATCCTTAATGAAGTTTTGTGTTGACCTTAACACAGAATAATTATCTACATCTGGTGCTTCAATATGGACTAATCGAGGCATCATTCCATGTGCAGATCAAGAGCCCAATCTAGAGCCAAAGATTCTTTCATATGCAAATATAGAGATGGATCCCACTGGAAAAGGGAATGGACCTCAGCATCCACAGCCACAGGTAGGCTGGCATCCAGATCAGAATGCAGTGAATGCCCAACTTCCCGTCTCCATTCAAGCGATTCAGCAGTAGCTCACTGACCACGCATTAGCCCAGGTCGCCTTCTGTTGAACGCAAAAATTGAGGATTCTAAAATGAGCCTCACAAGGCGAGGACTCGGTCGATGTGGCGACTTCTCAATAATTGCATTCAATAAATACTTAACCCACACAATGAGCAAGCAAGTAATATGATTGGGCTAAAATTTGTAATACCGTACTAAATATGTATAGTGACAAATATGTAGGGGTCGAACACATGAAACAAGGGTGTAGAGTCTATGAGGTCGAGAAATGAATCGCATGAATTTGTCATTCACAATATGTAACCAATTTATGATTTTTTGTTGGTTTTAATTTTCTATATTTTTTATTATTTTAATTCTATAATATTTTTTATTTTCTTTTTTATATTTTCTTATTTTTTATTTTTTTCTAAGCTCTTTTTTTAATATATACTATGAGCTTATATAAGGCTATATATATAATATAAGCTAATACAATTATAAATACTAATAAACAAAATATAGAAAATAAAATTTTTTTTTTAAGTTTTAAATATTTTTTTACTTTTTTATGATTTTTTAGATAATATTGCTAATTTTTATAAATTTTTAAAGTCAAAAATGTTCAAAAATAGGTATTAAATAAATAGGTTGAATTGTTTCTGAAATTAAACATAGAAAATAAAGTCAAAATTTTCCAAAACTATTTTTAGTTAATAATCTATAATAAAAAAATACAGAACAAAAAATGGTATTTTGAAATTTTTGAGAATTTTTTAGATTTTTATAAAGGATTTTGGAGCTTTTTTATTATCATGAGTTTTCTTTTTCTATTTTTTATGGTTTGTTCTAAAGGCTCAAAATACTAAAATAAATAAAAAATATATTTTGGGAATTTTTCAAAATGTTTTTATATTTTTTGTTATTTTATAAATAAAACAGGGGCAAAAACATTTATTTTGATTTTTAATAAATAATAAAAATGCATAAAATTAAAATCCAAAAATATAACGTGAATGTACACACTAGCAGACACCTAACACTAATTTTTGAGAATTTTTGGAGCATGGACTGTATTTTTATAAATAGGAAACATGAACAAAAATTAATGAACTAGGAAGGGTATTTTTGCAATTAAAATTAAAGTCCAGAGGCTTAGTTGTAAATTACCCAAAAAAATATAACTGCAAATGAAAGTTTCAATATTAAAATGAAATACAAAACATGTAAGGGCCTCAATAAAAAATGTCACCTCACGTGTTGGATCCAGTAGTGGGGATTAGATCTCCTAAGAGAGATCAACGGTGGAGGCGATGCTATCTGACGGTTGCTGCAGCACCTGGAGCGGCAAGAGTATTCGACGACAGGGAAAGATGTTGGAAGAACAAGCCAAGAACTTGCCATTGGGGAGTTTCAATCTTCTCTCCAAGGCTACTCTGGTTTTCTCCGCCCTCGCTGACCTGGCCCAAGATGCTCCTGGAAGCGACCCGTGGCTGAAGAACTCCTCAAAATGGATGAAGCTCCGCTGGAGGTGGTCTAACGGAGGATGACACCTGGAGCTTCTTCTCCTGCTTCGAAAGTATCTGAGGAGAGGATCTTTCTCTTCGTTATCTGCAGGGTTAGGTTAGGGGAAAAATTACGATGCTCTGGAGAGCTTCAAGGGTCAAAATGGGCGAGGGGTGCGTCGGGACGATGGTCTCCAGCGATGTGGCAGCGGAGAAGATCTGGTCACTTGTTCTATGCAAGAACAAGGTGAATGGTGGTATGTCAGGTGTGTAGCAGCGTAAGGGGAAGAAGGTGAGGGTGAGAGGCGAGGCGGGTCTGAATTGTTTGGAAGGGGGCGGTGGAGCTCCAAGGATTTTTTATTTTTTGATAAATGAAATAGAACAAAATAAATGTAAACCTAAGCTATTATTACAGTAAGGAATTAAAATAACATCAAAAGAAGAGCGAAGCTCACCGAAGGCATGCCTGAAGCAAGCTCCAGGCAAAAGAACTACGACGAACTGGACCACCCCGATTCTATGCGCAATCGGATCGCTGAATGGCTGAGACAACTCTTGTTATCATTAGGAAGAAGATTCAAGGCCTAGGTTTATGGTTCAACGGTGGAAGAGGGATCAAAGATCGATGGAGGCTCGAGACGATAATATATAGGAAGTGACTTTTGACCAAGAAGATCTCTCGAATCCTTGGACCGAAGCCCAAGGAATTGAGTGCACGTGTAAGTTCCCAAAACAAGGGTCGAAAGTCTAGCAGACGTCGAGCTCAAAAATGCAAGAATTAGTAGTGAAAAAGCTGAGGAGGATGGGCCAATGCTTCTGACAACTGCAAGATCGAGGAGGACGAGCATTTGACCTAGGTCAATTAGGGTTGAGCCATGATTGGTCCACGTCAGCTGCTAAGGACAAAATAGATTTGATTTTCACAATTAAATAAAAATAAATTAGTAAATGCTTTTATTAGTTTTTGTTAAAATATTTTAAAAAATTATTTAATGTAGTATTTTAATGTGATTTTTATTTTTTTATAGGCTTATTTATTACAAGTTACTTTTTAGGGTTTGATTTATAGGTATATTCATTTATCTTTTAGGTATTCTTTTTATTTTGTATTTTTTATTTTTATCATTTTATTATTTTATTGTTTTATTATTTTATTTTATAAAGCTATAAATTATTTTTTATACACAAATATATTTTTGTTCTATTTTATGATATTATTTGTACACTTAAATAAATGTAGGTGTATAGCATGTAGGTATAGGTATAGGTATTTCATCTATGTATTTTTGTATGATATTTTTATTGTATTGTTTAATTTGTGGTTTTATTATATTATAAATATGTACATATATTATTAATAATATTTACAAAATATAAAATTATAAAGAATAAATAAAATAAATATTTTATTCAAGTATAGTATACAATAGAGGTCTAAAACCTAACTTTCACACCTTAACTCCAAATTAAATGAAACCACCTTCATTAAATAGCTTATTAAAAGTTATATACAATTAAAGGTGATTATGATACATTTTGAGTTTTTATTTAGGATATACTTTTTATTTAGAGTGTACCATGTACACTATATATTATTTTTGTATAAACTCAATTTTGTATTTTTTTTATATTATTATCTACAACTTTCATGCACAAAGTTTATTTATTTGAGGTATAAAAGATGGAAAATAAATAGTCCCAAAAAATGTAATATTAATGAATAAAAGAATAGGGTTTTTATTATGTTTTAGCCCTTATCTCCCCCTACTTTACTCCTTATCGACCCAGTCATCAAGATGCCTAGGTCTCAGGGTTTAGAGTCATAAAATACCTTTGGCATTTTATACTGTTCTTTTCTTTTCTTTATTCTATAATTTTGGCATTAAAAATTGTATTTTATACACAATAAATGGAACAAATGATGAATGTTAATTTGTATAAAATAATGTTATATACATGCATTAGCTAGGTTTCAAGGCCAAAATGATAGAGTAAAGGTGATGAAGTGGAGATTCATCACCTTCCAAGACATGCTCAACAATCTGAGGATAAGTAGAGACAACCCAGGAGGAGGAGGAGAGGAAAAGAGAGTAGATGGAGCTGGTGGAGGTCTGGCAGATGAGCAAAGAGAGGGGCCCAAGCCTACACTCAAGGAGACCTACAACCCTGGAGCAGGCCAGATGATCGAGTGGATCCAAATTCCAGTGGTCCATGCACATTTTGATTTGAATCCTCCGCTCTTGGTGCTTCTTCCCACCTTCCACGAGAATGCGAACGAATAACCTTACGTCCATTTGCAATAATTCGCTTGCATCTGTGGTACAACTCACTACACTAACATATCGTTAGGTGTAGTCAAAAAGATGGTGTTTCCATTCATCCTTAAGGACAATGTGCTTCATTGGATCAACCATCTGGGGAAAGTCATCATGACTTTAGAGGAGCTTAAGTCAGCATTCTTGCATAAGTTTTACCCTCTCGTTCGACTCAACCAGATGCGAGCTAGAATAGCCAACTTCTCCCAAGCCATCCATGAGTTTATTCATGAGTCTTGGGAGAGGTTTACTGATTTGCAAGAGAAGTGTCCCCATAATGACATTCCTAGGACCAGTCTGGTCCGACACTTCTTTGGGGGACTTACAATTGATATCCAGAAGCTCGTGGATGTCGATTGTGGCGGATCCCATTTCAACAAGGATGAGGGTGTTGTCTAGAATATCTTTGATGAAATGGCCAAAGGAGAGGCTGCCTTATCATTGTCCCATGCATATCAACGTACACCACATAACCTCCAGAAGCTAGTTCATATGGCAGCTTCTCACGAGCTAGAAAAGGACGAGAGCTCCAACTTGAGCATCATAGGGATCCACCTGTCCAAGGTGGATATTATTGAGAAATGATCGCATGTCCTTGAGAAATTATTTGTGATTGAACAGAGGACCCAACATCTGGATAAATTAGATCAGATCACCATGCAGTTGGAGTTGCTGGTGAGTACCATTAGTGCATGCCAATCTATATCTACATCAGCTTCGACTCCCGAAGAGACAAAGGAGCCATCATTGCCTTAGCCTCCTCAGTAGAGTCCATCTCAGCCAGCGGTCTAGCACGTGTACTACGTGCAGGCCCCTGAGCCTACATCGCCCCAGCAGCCACAGCAGCAGCTTGTGGTCTACCAGCCCTAGCTCCAAATCTTATCAGATCCATGCTCCCCTCCACCACATCTCATTCATGAGGTAAATGGCACATGGAGCAACGATTCGTGACTGGCCCATCCTGGCAGACAACAGCAGCGTTAATCTACAGGAAACTGTACATTCCCTCAATAGCATGGAGGGAGATTTTTCCATAACTAGCCTTAGCACAATCAACAGTCTCTGTTGTATCAGGGAAGTTGGAGACAAAACCAGTATCAGTAGCCGCAATACCGCTAGCACTAGCAGAATCAACAATACTCGGTCGTTCCTTACTAGTACCCTCCTCAGCAGCATCAGGAGGTTCACCCTTCTCACCAGTATAATTCTCAATATCCCTACTTGCAGCCTCCACACCATTCCTAGTATCAGTGTGGACAGCACATTGAACCATCCAAGGTTGCTCCTATTAACTTCATCTTGGATTGCTTGGCTTAGTTGATGAATAGCCTTGTTGAAATGAGTCGGAAGCTCAATGACCTCACTACCGCCAAAACTACAATTTCGGCAAGGGTGGAGACCAACCCCAATAATTTCAGGAATAAAGAGTAGGTAGTTGGTGATGTTCTCTCCAATCTAACAGAGTCAGATGTGCATGATTTGTTTTTATTTAATGTTGTCACTCTCAGGAGCGGTAGGGCCTTGCATTCGACTACCACCATGAAGGGAAAAATAAAGGTTCACCTAGCAAATCATCCTCTTATGCATCAACCGATACAGCATCCAGACTGGTTGAGGAAGAAGAAGACGGAGGAGAAGTACCAGAAAGAAAAGGCCAAAAAATCTGCAAAAGAAAAAACAACAAAAAGAAAGAAGTAGTAGCCGAAGCACCACCATACTGGACACAGAGGAGACCGCATCTGTAGCCACCCCAATGCCAACTGATGGAACCAAGCCTGCAGTTTATGGGTGTCCACCACTTTTGGATGATGTTGAACAATCCTTTTCGGGATTTTATTTAAATGAATAATTGACAAGTGAAAATGTGGTCGTCATAACCCAAAGAAGCGTCAAACAAAAAATTTACTTAAATCTCAAGCAAAAATCAATAACAAAAATGTATCAAGAGAATTTGCGATTTAATTTACGTGTATAGCTAACAGGATCAAACTTAGTGAGGCTACAAAAATCCCGAGAGTTATATATGCAATGAATAATTAATGAAAGAATGAAGGAATTTCTATGCATATTATGCTTGGTTGTTATATTTTCTTTTGGATTTTGTATTTTTATGGAATTTTATTTTTATATTTTTATTTAGTTTTCTGATTTTTAAATTTTTTTATTTTAAAATAATGACATAATTAAAGAAAATATAAAGCGACCACTCAACCTCTATTTTTGTATTTTTCAAATATACCAAAAATGATCAGAAAATTAAACTAAAATTGTTTTTGGGTTTTTGATAAATTTCTAAAATTTTTGCATTTTTTCCAGATTTTTTCACAATTTTTAAAGCATTTAAATAAACCAAAAATAAGGAATAAAATAAATATAAAATAAAATGAATGTTTTTGAAATTTTAAAATAACAAATAATGTCAAAATTGGTTGAAATATATATACAATGAACGATTTTTTATATTTTCTAGAAAGTCATATTATGATTTTTTATTTTTAAATGATTTTTTAAGAATTTTCAATGTTCTTAAGAGTTTTATGCTTTTTATGATTTTTATGAGGAAGAAAAAGGCCAAACTTGCATAGAAATTAAAACGAAACAAAATAAACAAGCATGAATTTTTTTAGAATTTTTTAAAATATTTTTATATATTTTATTGATTTTTTAATGAAAGTAGGGCATTTTTATGTTATTTTATAATTTTCATAAATAACAAAAATAATGAAATTTTTAAATGCAATTTATGGATACAATATGTATGCAACAGAAGCCTATATAGATTTTTAAGAACTTTATGGGGATTTTATATTTCCAATTTGATTTTAAAGATGCAAATTAAATGCAAATGAACGTGGACCTAAATGTTATTATTTATAGTTTTAGCACTGACAAGTAACAAATAAATAAATACAAGGATGAAAAGTGCAAATTTTCCAAGAAATCATGTGCTTGGGCACGTATGCCCCGCTGGATTGGACTAGAAGGTAAACAAATTAATTTCAAGGTCTAATTAATAACTTAAAAAGGCAGACTGTTTATCGCAAATTTCATAAGATGTCACATATACGGCACAAGTTCGGTACAATCAAGACTAAGTTGCAAATAAAATAAATTTTAAGGAAATAAATGCAAATGTTCTATAAATACAATGCAGACATGTGTCCTTATAGGACTTATTTAAAATTGAAATAAAAGACAAGGGCTGAGGTGAAAATTTACCCTTAAATTATGTGGCAAAAAGAATAGATCTGATATGCGGAGGCTTTGATCTAACGATTGTAGCGAAGCATGTTTGGACAGCCTCCGATCGTGTTGGATGGTCTGATAAATGGCCGAACTTTGTGGCAAAATCAACAGTCTGGATCTTATCTGGCGTTAAGCTCTTGATCTGACGGACCTGAAGATATCTGAAGGAACTGGGATGAAGGAGAACTCCGACGAGATTCGATCGGGGATAACTCAATTTTGGGTCACCTAGATCCTCTGCTGAAAAGTGCTACGGCTTCCTTTACCTCTCCTCTAATGATCAGCGGAAACAATGGAGCTCAGATTCGCCTCGTCGACATTCTGGAGGTCGACTTTGGAAGGTGCTTCAAGTAAATCTCCAGAAGTGATTCCTTGGCTGATAATTCATGCTTTGACCCTGCAAATGCAAGCTTATGCTCGGAGGTATCCTCCAGCTAAGAAATTACATCAAAAACGTGGGCTATGGTGAGTGGACGGGGGTCTCCGATGAGGTATGGTCGGAATGGAGACTGAATCTAGATCTGTGAGGATCTAGAGGTAGGCAAAAGGTGGAAGAGCTGGAGAATGTCAAGGTTGATGTGTAGGCAAGGTAGGAGGTGGATTTGGATTATCGGAGCTCCGCCAGTCGTGCAGATCAGAGGTTGAAGGTTAGGACATGATCTAGGCGATTCAGATGAAATCAAAGCAGAAAAAGAGGAATAAAACAATGATAAAATACCCAAATTACCTGTGAAATGGAAAAGTGGTGGATTTACCTCGATCTCTTGCTGGTGATGGAGAGGTTGAGACGCAGAAGACTCCGGGGAAATAGTTGGATCACATTCTACAGATGCTCACTCACGCTCCTGATCGTGGGGAAATGTAGCTGTCACCTACAACTCACTCCAGACTCGATCTCGAGGAGGAAGACGACCAAAGGACGGATCAATTGCTCGTCGGAAGTTGAGGGTGATATTTATAGGGTGGAGTTCAATGGATTTTGAAATTCAAAATTAGCGCAGATCAAGGCAGATTGAGTGGATCTGGAAGATTGGCGTGGAAGAGAGCTGAATAGGCTAGAATTATGGAGAAGGATGTGTTGATTGTTAGTGAGGATAGTCTATGGGGAAATGGGTGAGTGAACGGTCAAGCGCGAGATTAGCGGAAATCGGGCGAGGTTGAGCAGTTGACCCAAGTCAACAAACCCAAGTCGCCCAATCAAAAGGTACGTAGGATAACGCCAAAATAGGGATAATGACAAAATAAGGAGAAAAGGTTAAATAAATCAATATAAAATCAGAAATGGATTTTAAAAAATTAATAATGTGAATAAAAATGTTAGTAGTTATTTAAAGTTATTTTTAGTGATTTCTAGTTAATTAGATAATATATATTCAATGGTTAAACTTAAATACAAGGTGTTAATTGTAGGTATGCATACCTATATATACAAGACTTTGATTTTTAATTATTTATTTATATACATATATACATAATTTAACTTTTTTATTTACTTATAATTTTACGAGGGTTTTAATGGTATATTTAGTTGAATTTTAAGAATTAATTTATTAGGTCAATTTAACAGGTATAAGTACAATATATACATGGTGATACATATACAATATATACATGATTTTATTTTTGTTGATTTTTTATTTTGTTATTTTTATTTGTATTTTATATGAGTTAAATATAATATTTACAAATAGTTATAAATGAAATATTTACAATTATGCATAAGAAAATAAGTAATTAAATAATAAACATAATATATATAGGTATAATATACAATAACACCCCAATTGGCCACATTTCACACCTTAACTCTGAATTTTATGAATCCACCTCCATTTTAAAGATAATTTGATTTGTAGTATAATGAAAGTGAGTTTGATGAATTTGGCGTCTTGGTGGAGCAGATATTGTTCTTGAAACTTGAGCTATGTGGTTTTTTGAGAGTGTGGTTATTTACATTATGTACACATATATTTATTTACAATTATTTCTATTATTTACAAAAGAATTTTATTCACGAATTTGAGAAGACAAAATTTTTTCTTTATAAAGAATTTGGTAATGAATAAATGTGTAATATAGTCAAGATTATACATATGATGAAAATATACATGTAATAAAGAATTTTTGGTGTTTTTGGCCGTATCTCCCCCTACTTTATTCCTTATTGATAAGATCAAGTCTTGACCTACTCTCAGGATCTGATTCATCTTGTATCTATTACATATATACAGTCTCTTATTTTATTTGTCCTTTATTTCTTTATTTATTTATTTTAGGTTAAAATAGCGATAAATATACAATATTTACACAATAGTTAAAGTTAGTAAAAGAATGAAATTAGTGATATTTACAGGTGTTTTATAAGGAATTTTAAGCTAAAATAAATGAATAAAGATTATGAAATGCATATTCATCATCCCCCTATGCTTTACCTTTGGTAGTCCCTTAGAAAACACTTATTTGAAAGAATAAGTGAATAAAAGAAAAGAAAAGAATAAAGGAAAAATAAAGAACTTAGAACAATATTGAGTATTAACTTATCTTCATAAAATTGTAGTATGGAGCTCGGTCAAACCTTTGGATTATTAGTGTGATGGAACCTTGTTGGGAAATGGATTTAAAACCTAACAGCCTGATGAACCCAAATTTTATCCTTTTAATTATGTAGAATTAACAATTTCGTTGCAGTTGAATAAGATCGGATTTGTCAAAGACTGCTTTAAATAATGTATCAATTAACACCAAGGAAGCGGTCGAATTTTATTTTTTTACTTGGGCAAGCCCAAGGTCGAACTCAGGGACACGAGCCTCTTAAGTAATTATCTAGACTCTTATTTTTTAGGTCAAGTGTTAAATTAAAAATACAGAGGTCATAATGCACATATATGCATAAAATGCAAACAATGCAGTAGACATTTTTATTTGATTTTTTTATCATGAAACAAAATATGAATTCACAAAGGTGCAAAGATGCCCTCATGACACAGAATCAATGAGCAATAAATAGCAGTCAATTTCAGAAAGAGATCATGAAGCCATTTTCATTGACAAGCTACTTAATGGCATGAAAACCATTGAATTAGTGACACTGTGTAATTAGATTTAAACCATAAAATCAAAAGTGTCAAAACAGAGCAATAGCTATGCCATTAGAAATAGAATTAAAATAACTTCAAAACAAGCCAAAATCAACTCATACGGAGCTCGGATGCTCCAAATATGCAAGAAAGAAACCAGGGGTATAAATACAAGAAAACATTAAAATAAAATAACAAGCAGGTCCCTGAAAGGACTGAAATGTAAATAACAATAAGGGGGGAACTAGTGGTAGAGATTTAACTCTCTAGAAGCGATCGAATGATGGAGAAGAGGATGTGGGTGGCGCATATAGAAGCGGGCCACGTGGCTCAACCAGAAAGAGCCACGTGGCCCAATTAGATTATTCAGAAGAAGAATATGAAGAAGGAAGGAGAAGGAGGCCGAATTTGAAAAAACTCAAAACATGAAATTTGTAGATCTCGATGAGATCTACAAGTTTCATGTTGACCAAAAACAGCAACGAGGTCAAATAAAGGAGAAATATTTTTGTGAGTTTTTTAAGGGTATAAAAAACACTACGATTTTAGTTTTGCTATTTTTTGTATTTTTAATTTATTCCATGACTCGGATATAAAAAAAGATTTATCTGCTTTTTATTGACGCTTAGTCTAAGTTAGGGGGTTAATATCTGTGAATTAATGCCATGAAATCAGGTTACATCACAGCCCTCAAATTCCACAAGACACCTACTCAGGTTGCCTCAATAGTCAGGTCAGAAGAAGTCTGCATACACAAATTCTTATGACTATGAATCTTTACTTGTACAGTGTAAGTGAAATATAGATTCCCACCTCAAAACTGGCAAAGAAACAGCCTCCCTCAACAAGGTAACTCGTGCCCCCTGGTCTAGCAACTCTTTCCTCGAGGAGCTGAGATATCCCCTTCTAAGTTCAAGTGCAACTAGCTCAAGAAGAGGGGATGGAGAAAAGAATGGATGATATCCAGTATAGCTACCTATCCTTGGACGCATGACCATTGTAGCCAAGTCATCTAGCTGCCAGCTCACAAGAATTTGACTTTGAAACTCATCCTTGCTTATTGACTATATACTCCAGCAGACATTTTATTTTCAATCAGGCATGTCCACTTCTTATTTTGAGTTCTTGATTTTGCATTTTTTTTAAATATACAAGGGTGGAGCGTGTACATAAGGAATTTTTTCTTCTTGAGCCAGTAGATTATCCCTCTTTCGAAGCATTATTGCAACCCCACAACATCCTGTCTTTAGACCTCAGTGCTACTAGACCAGGTTGAGATGCACTACCCTCCCAAGAGGAAGACGGATGTTTCCACTAGTTGTTACACACTCATGTGCTACCCCAGGCCAAAGGATTCTGCCCCCTCACCACCTCATCCATGAAGAGCTACGTGTAGAGTGCTTGTCCAAGCTAAGCCACTATTGTGTGTTGTTAAATATTCTACTTTGACTAATCAAGATGACATGTGAACATAGTCTTGTGGACTCAAAGAATTAAGTCACTAGGACCTAAAAATCAACTCTATTTCTTATAAGGTTGTTCTGAAATTAAGTGGATTAAGGTCATAACAAAGCTCCATTCTTCAATTTTATTTCAGACTGGTTTAAATGTCAATACTATTTTGAAAAATGCATATGCAAATGCAAGAAATGTATACAAAACACATAATTTATTTAAAGAAAGAAAGAGAAAGAAAAAAGGAAAAATCTTTTTGAAAAAGTTTTCACATGTTTTTGCAAATTTTTGTAAATTTTAAGCATTTTTGAAAGCAATAAAAAGGTTAGTAAACTAAATATATACACGTATATGCAAGGATTATACAAATTTTATACAAGATTTTACAGAGGATTTTATATACAAGTTTAGATACAAGTTTTTATAAAAGAATTTTATATACAGTAAAGAATTTTACAGGAGAGAAGATGATCAAAGTTTTTGTACACATGTGGGTTTTACGAATATATAAACGTCCCATAATTTGTGTCCCTCATGATAAAATAATTTTACAAACATGATATAGAAAATAATTTTACAACACATTTTTTATAGCCATTTTAATTAATAAAAGTACGATCTATGGCTAAAGTATACATAGAATATATACGACACATCCCTATACTTACCTCAAACTATGTCCCCATAGTGATCAAAGAGCTACAAAGGAAGACATAACTCATGCTAAATATAGAAAAGTGAAAAGAATCTTATACAACAACGACTCAAAGAATAGATGAGAAGAATAGAAGTCAGTGATCCCCATATACTTAGGATCAAATAATCCTACGTATAGAAGACTGTACAAATGGGGAAAACCGAGGAAGAGAATGAACAACTCAACGACTTGACTCGTCATCCCCTATACTTAGGGTAAAAGATCCCTAAGTATAGAAAAAGAACATTAATAACTTGAAGGACAAGCGAGAGATCTGAAGAAAGAAAATAAAATAAAAACACGAAAAGATAGTATGAACAACATCACTCACCCTATACTTAGGGTATGGGATCCCTAAGTACAAGCAACAACAAGAGTAATGAAACAGGACGAATATGAACAATTCAAATCATTCACCTCCCCTATACTTAGGATAGAGTACATTCCAAGTATAGCATGAACACACAGAAAAGAGGTGAATGATAAAAACTGGATAAGAAAGAATAAAACGAAAGGATATATATAAGAGAAAATCAGCTCATGTATCAGATGCAGAAGATGTCAAAAAGTCATCATGTGATACTATAGATATAGAATCAACCATGAATAGGAATGTATCATGTTCTAGATAACTCTTCAGCAATTGTTCGTTTACAACAAATGGTTGTGAGCCAGGTGACAACCCATATATGACAATACTACCATTGTCATGCACAGCTCTCACAATGAACGGTTCTGATCATTTTCTTTTCAATTTGCCTGGAAATAACTTCAACATAGCATCAAACAACCATACTTTCTGATCATTGGAGAAAGTCTTCCTTCTAATGTGTCTATCATGTCAATGCTTCACTTTCTCCTTATACATGAGTGAGTTGTCGTATGCAAAATCTCAGAATTCCAGCAATTTATTCAGATCCAACTTTCTATTCTTTCCTGCTTTCTCATAATCAAGATTTCCTACATGGAGTGCCCATAATGATTTGTGAATTAATTCTACTGACAGGTCGCAAGGCTTTCCATACACCAATCTATAGGGAGATATACCCAATGGAGACTTGTACGCCATCCGATAAGTCCATAGAACTGAGTCAAGCATCTGGAACCAGTTCTTCCTATCTGGACGTACAAGTTTTTGTAATATAATCTTGATCTTCCTATTTGAAATCTCATCCACACTATTAGTCTCTGGTTGGTAAGGAGACGCTACTTTGTTTAAATGGTGTACTCCTTCACAAGTTTCTTGACTTTTCTATCAATAAAATGGATTCCCCCATCTGAAATGAGTATCTTAGGAATCTCTAACTGCACAATAATATGGTCCTTGAGAAAGGAACACATTGTACGACTATCAGTGGCTCGAGTGGGAAAAGACTCCACCCATCGACTAACATAATCCACGTCAAGCAGGATGTACTGAAATCCCTAACTGACAGGAAATGGGCCAATGAAGTCTATGCCCCAAGCATCAAAAACATCAGAAATATGTATATATATCTCAGGGGCATGGTATCTTTGAAACCAATAGTTCCTCCTATCTTCTGACAGTCAGTACAACCTCGAACATATTATGTAGCATCCTTAAATAATGTTAGCCACCATAGGCCGCTTTGTAAAATCTTTGCTACTGTGTGCTTCCCCGAATGATGCCCACCAGACTCTAATTTGTGACAGTGCTCTAGTACGCTGGTGTATTCGTCCTGAGGAATGCACCTTCTCCAGATACAATCCTCACCCTCATGAAATAGGTATGGATCCTCCCATTGGTAAAAATGTATTTCAGACAGAAATCTGTCTACCTTGCGTTTCAGCCAATCTTGTGGAACTTTCTTGGAGACAAGATAGTTCACAATATCAGCATAGCATGGAGTGAGTCCACAGACAAAATGGTCTCATCTGGAAAGGTCTAAGAAATAAGGATCATACTCCGCTCAGAAGCCTCTGCATCTGCAATGAGGGAAAGGTGATCTGCCACAACATTTTCACTCCATGTTTATCTCAAATCTCTAAATCAAATTCCTAGAGAAGAAGGATACATCTGATAAGACGTGGTTTGGCATCCTTCTTTGCATTTAATTACTATATGGTAGTGTAATCCATGTACACAATAACATGCGAACCAAGGAGGTAAGATTTGAACTTCTCTAATCCAAATACAACTTCTAACATCTCCTCCTCTATAACTATGTAATTTCATTGTGCCTCATCCAGAGTCTTGCTAGCATAGTGTATAGCAAATGGTATCCCATCCCTTCTCTACCCTAAAACATCTCCAACTACAAAATATGACACGTCCATCATGATCTCAAAGGGGAGAGACCAATCAGGTGTCTATAGGACAGGAGCACTAGTAAACATGTCTTTCATCTAATGGAATGCAAGGAGGACTTTCTCATCAACAACAAACTCACTCTCCTTTCACGGAAGCTTTGTCAAAGGTATAGAGATCTTGCTGAAGTCCTTAATGAATCTCCTATAAAATCCAACATGTCCCAGAAATGACCTCAACTGCTTCAAATTATGTGGTGTATCTAGCTTGGATATCACATCGATCTTAGCCGGGTCAACCTCCATACCATGTTTGGAGATGGTGTGGCCCAATACAATCCTATTAGTCGCCCTCTTTTTCAACGAGAGTACTAGGTTTACTTCGTAGTAACATTAAAGGACTCGGGCTAAATGAGCAAGACATGTGTCAAAACTATCCCCATAGATCGAGAAATCGTCCATGAAGACCTCTAGAAAACTACCTACCGTGTCAGAAAAAATGGCCAACATACACCTTTGGAATGTAGAGGGAGCATTACAAAATCTAAAAGGCATCCGTCTAAAGGCATAGGTGCCAAACAGACAAGTGAAAGTAGTTTTCTGGTGATCCTCAGGAGCGATAGCAACCTGATTATACCCCGAGTACCCATCCATGAATTAAAAGAACCCTTTCCCTACCAACCTTTCGATAATTTGATCAATAAAGGGCAGCAGAAAGTGATCCTTCTTAGAAATTGAATTCAAGTGCCGGTATTCTACAAAGACACACCATGAAGTAGGTACACGGGTCGGAATCTCCTCGCCACGGACATTCTTCACGATAGTGATCATGGATTTATTTGGGACCACATGTAAAGGACTGGTCTACTTGGAATCCGAAATGGGATAAATAAAGCCAGCATCACACCATTTCCTGGTCTCTTTCATGACAACCTCCCTTAGGTTCGGATTTAGACAGCGCTGACACTCACAGGAGGGTTTACCGTCATCCTCTAAATAGATATGATGAGAGCACAAAGCTGGACTAATCCCACGGAGATCTAAAATATTCTATCCAATGGCCTTGCAATTTCTCTCAAGAACCTCTAGCATGCGAGATTCTTGTTCATCGGTCAACTGCGAGCTGAGGATGACCCGAAACATTTGGGGGCCCTGCAAGGAAGGCATACATCAACGTTGATGGTAAATCCTTAAGCTCCGGTGGGATCTGATGAATCTTGTATTCATCATGCTAAAATTGGTCATTTAGGCTCTGTCTCTCATCATCCACCTGTAATTATTCATTAATAGAGCATTATTAGCCATCATGCATGTGTAAATAATATCTGCATTTCATCATGCATAATTGCATTTAAAATCCCCAGTGTAAATTAGCCCAAAAAGCCGCTAACTTCTCACATTTTTAGTTAATTCATCCTAACTCCGATTCACCCAAAACCACCTCCATTGTGTAGATATTACTAACTTTATTAAATAAAAAATACAAAAAAAATTATTAACCCCAATAAGTGTCAAATAATCCCAAAGTCAAATTTCACATCTGACAGACTAAAATGAGCATATCTCCCACATACAGTGTCTGATTTTGGTCTACTTACTTTTAAAGTACTCCACTTTCAAATACCTTCAAAACAAGACCAATTTCATAAAATTCGGAGCTCATTTGTGAAAGTTGGGTTTTGGGCCTCTTTTGCGCATTTTAACTTTTTGCTAATTTTGACCTGAGATTTTATGTGCTTAATTAACTCCTTTAATTTTGTTTCTTTTTCATTTATGTTCTTTGATGAAATTTTTATTAAGCGACGTGAAAATCCAAATCCAGATCTAAACTGAAATCAAAGAAACTGACCAAGTCCGAGTGTCCGTTGTCGGTCTGCACAAAAGTTGTCCGTTTCTTACTTTTATTTTATTTTCCTATTTTCTTATTTATTAAAAATCCAAAAAAATTAGATTAGTGTATAATTAATTTTCTTGTATTTTATCGTAAATTTTCAATATTTTTTATCCCCTCTAAAATCACCAAAAAATACAAAACCCCAAAAAATCGGTTTTCTATACACATGGAGAGCCACCAAAAATACCACTTTGCACAGGTGACCTCTTTTGCTCCTGAGCCCTTCATGAAAGTTGTAGATCTCGACGAGACGAACAACTTTCATGAAGAAATTTTTTCGATCCGAGGTCATCTTCTATCTCTTTTGCTCACTCGTAAAATCTGAAGTTTTTTTGGTGCCACGTGGCAGCTCCTGGGCGTGCCACGTGGCACCCCGTTGTTCCCTCTCTTTCCAGCCTTCACCCGGGTCACGTGCAAGGCACGTGACCCTGGTCATCTTCCCCAGCCGTTAACCCTCTTCACCCCCCCCCCTTGCGGATCCGCCATGCACGGCAATCAACCCCACTCCTCCTCCAGCCGTTACTCATGCCACAGCCATTCACCTCCCTCGTCGGACGTTACGTCATCTCTTCTATAAAACCAGCCATAGCCGGACTTTATCGGCATCCGCCATTAATCCCAAGGTTGGTGACAGCAACCCGTGGCCGGCGTGATCCAGTGGTCTTCGCCTCGACCGCTGCTTCTTCGCTCCTGTGAGAGCCTTCGAGCACCTCGCCGTGACATCGCCAGGTGACCTTACTTATCTTCTTCATCGGAGAGAGTCAACCCCACCGCACATCTCCATCTCCGACCTCGCTAAGGTCGGAGCACCATCTCCACACGACCCCCCCCCCCCCCTTCTTTTTGCCTAATCATCTGCAGGTACCTCGCCGGCGAGCAGCTCCGCCCTCCGCGCGGCTCCCCACCTTCGCCGGGCCTCCATCCAGGCGAACACCTCTGCCTCGCCTTCACCAGCTCCGCTCGCCTCCAACCTCGAGACCTCCGTCGCCTCCTCCATCGCCTTCGACCGCAGCTCGGCTGCTCCGCCAGGCGCGGTCGCTGCCTCAGCTTCGCCAGCCTCCCCCGCGCCTCGTCTTCGCCGCGCGGGACTGCCGCCCTCCGCCCGCCCCGCTTGCCCCTCCACGACGCACAGGCACCGTTGGATCGGGCACTCCTGCCCTTGATCCAACGGTCGTGCGGCCGCCACGTGGGCTCCCCCGAGCCTCGTTCCCAGGCCTGAGTTTCGGGCCCCCTAAGCGCCTCCTTGCCGCCACGTAGGCTCGGGCTCCGAGCCTGAGCCTCGCCTCCCGCGCCTCAGCTTCGGCACCCAAGCTTCTGCCTCGTCAGTGCCGAACCTCTGCTCTGCTCCCGAAGCTCCTGGGCGCACGTGCAGGGCAAGTGCGCTGTGGGTAAATTGCAAATACCCCCCTGCAACTTTTATAAATTACAGAAACGCCCCCGCCTGGGGTAAATTGTAGAGGAGACCCTCCGACTTTCCTAAATTGCAGATAAGTCCTTCCAGGGACCTTTTTGAAGGAAAAACTTTATTTTAATTACATTTTAGTCCCTGAAATTCATTTTACCATATCTTTGTCATATGGACTCCGATTTTAGCATATGATATGTCGTTTCGAAGGTAATTCCGTGCTCTACAACTTAGCATCATTTGTGGACAGATCTGACGTTGTTTGCTGTCTATTATTCTTCAAGGATCTAATTTTACATGCATGCTCAAATTTAATATCGTTGTGCTGTAGAGAGATTGATGATATTTATGCAGGAACTCCATTGAGAAAATATTGGGCAATAAATCCTGATGCATCATTTAATAATTGTTTATTGAGGATTTAATCTATGCAGGAGTTTCAGAAAGGAAGATTGATAAATTATTTTCCCTATATATTTCGAACAGGATGGTTATCGATTGAAGATTAATGTACAGGGAAATTAAGAGGAATTCTTAATAGAGCCCAGATTTCCCCAGATTATTTATTTATGCTCTGATTATTTCTCTTAAACGTAGCTTTTGATCTGTGATAATTGTCGAGGTTATTGATCAACATATATTGAAGCTGAAATCTTAATCACAGATCCTGTGCTGAATCGTTGTCTTTGTGTATTTCCTTGCATCTGCATTGCACTCTCATAGCATTGTAAATTTTTCAACACAAAAATTAATCGACCATTGATTGATTATTTAAATTGATTCAAGACCGCGTAACTAAAAATCACCGTTCCCTGTGTTCGACCTTGGTAAACTTGCCAAGTAAAATTCCACAACATTCAAAGCTTGTGGTATTTTGACGACCGAAATCCGCCTCCTATACTACAATTATCGACTTTTAAAGAGGCGAAATTTGCGATCATCAAATGACGCCGTTGCCGGGGAACGGGGAATTTTTAGGGTTTTAAATCATTTTGGTAATTGATTTTTGTGAAAATTAATTTTTGTGCCATTTTTTTTCTTTCTTCTGTATTTTATTTTGCATTTCTCTCTTACTTCTGCTACTAACCGCAAATTCTCTCTTCGCAGACTTCTGGGAGCTGGATTTCGATATTAATTCAAGGATCTGCTATGAAGACCGAATTTAAATTTTGTGAGAGAGAGCTTAGCATAGGTTTAATTTTTGCAATATTCTCAGGGTCCCTCTCTTTGAACCCTTGTAATAATTAAGACTGAACATTCCTGTGGTGTGTCGGGTATGTTTCAACCCCTTCTGTGTGGTTGGGACCCGACTTGAGTGGCGTAGGACTTAGGCACATATACGCTTACTTGTTTATTATTGATTGTGCTCGTAATCTCTAGGCCACACTTTTTCACTAATTAAACGCACTATAGATCGTTCAACATTAGCCAAATTTTAAATCAATTCTTCCCGCTAATAGAACTATCTGTTTAGGGCGTTTTTCATCTGTGCATATCATTTAGTGTAAATTTAAAATTCCTTGTCTTGCATCCCGCAAGAAGAACGCGAGGATTCTCTGTAAGTCCTTCTCTTAAGCATGCATCATTGATTTACGCTTGCATTGGCTTTTTCGATTCTCCCTCCTCGAGTTTTACAACTTAGGAATTAACAGAATTGGGACTGCTCGTTAGGCGTGAATTTTTGTGCTCACATAAACTACAGTGATCACCTTAATCTAAAATTGGGACTGCTAATCAAGGTGACTGCAAATAAACTGACCTAAAATGAACTCTTGTTTGGTGGAGAGAAACCCACTCATTGTTTGTTTAAGGACAAGATCGCACACCTTAGGGTAGAGCCAAAATTCTACCAAAAACCGAAATACTTCATTCAGACTACTGATTTTAAAAAAAATTAGCTACTTTTCAGTGAGGGTCTCGGGTAGCCGTTTACGGTCCGACTTCCCTTAGCAGAGTAGGTGGTTTAGAGGACACTGCGGAAGGCACCATCCTCAAGTAACACGGGTAGCCGTTTAAACGGTCCGTACTTACACCACTGGCTGAAAGTGGGTGCAACTAGTTGTATGAACTCGGGACAGTCTTTATGAAATATTTCAGCACCTAACAGCTCCGCTTAATTTGCAAGATTGTCTTGTCATTAAATTAAAATTAAAAAGATAAAGCGGCTGAACCCTGACGTGCCTTCATCTGTGTTGAGTGGTGAACTTGAAAATTGGCTGGTGTTTGCTTTGTGTCTGCTTCCTCGTAAAGATTCTCTCCATCCTCCTTGTCTTGTTCTTTTCACTCCTTTGCTAAGGAATCTCTTATCCTTATCAAAAACCTCATTTAATTCCGGCACTTAACACTTAACTCTTCCTTTCTGAAGGTGAATCACAATGCCTCCAAAGAAGAACCCGGGTGACGATGAGAACAACAATGACCCCATCCATGTCCTCTTGGCTAGGATAATCGCTGCCGAACAAACCAATGAACTACTTAGGACGCAGTTGGCAATAATACAACAAGGCGAGGCTGCTATGGAAGACACGTATCTCCCAGAATTAGATGAAGATTATAATTGGTTGAGACCTGTCCCCCCTGAGGATGCGTTCGAACACAAACCGCATTTCCTGGCACAATTGCCAAAGTTCGGAGGAAATAACCATGAAGAACCATATATCTTCCTCCGCGACTTCGAGTTAGTCTGTGCTAACCTCTGCCACCCTAAAGTTAGCCAGGACTACATAAAGTTGAGAGTTGTCCCCTTCGCCTTGACTGATAAGGCGTCTTACTGGCTAAAAAATCTAGGGGAAATAGTCACGACATGGGCCACATTCAAGATTATGTTCTTAAAGAAATTCTACCCAGTTAGTAGAATTAATCAAATGAGGATAAAGCTCACGAGTTTCACCCAACACCCGAGTGAACCATTTCATGAAACTTGGGAAAGATTCACAGACTTAGTACAGAAATGCCCAGGACACGGGATAAGTAAAATGATGCTGGTCCAAAGTCTTGTGAGCGGGCTGAACCCTGAGACTCAAGGGTTGGTTAGTGCATCCTGCGGAGGAAGCTACATGGGGCGCCACGAGGACACAGTCTACAGGGTGTTTGAGAGACTTGCTGAATCTAGTCGTGCACAAACCACCAGCCGGGCTTACATAGCCGGCTCCAAAAAGATGGTGAATAATCTGACGACCGATCACAATGCTGACATGGGAATTATAGCTGATAAGCTAACTATGGTTGAGCAGATTTATAAAAAGGTGGATGAGATCCATAAATCATCTGATATGGAGAAATTAGCCAAATTGCCTAAACAAATGGAGGAATTGGCTGACAGGGTATCAAAGATTGCACCCCCCGCACCCATACACCAAATTCACTACATTCAAGGTCAAGGGGTAGGTCAACATAGCCATTGGGGTGGAGACCAAGTCTTGTCCTCTCAAACTGATGAAACCTCCGCTCAGACTGATTTTGAGGAACCTCCACAGGTCATGGAGATAAACGGAGTCTGGTGCAATTTGGAACCAGTCAATCGCTCAGGCCAAAACTCTACTCCAAACCCTCGTCCACCACAAGCCCAGCCCACCTACCAGCCTAAACTACAGCAGAGGCAGCAATATCGCACGGGTTATCAGAACCCGCAACCTCAGTCACAGCAGAACCAACGTCAAAGCCAACAAGGGCAATATCAGCGATCTCAGGCCAGGCAGGGCCAAGGGTCCTCCTCCTCTTCTGCTATCTCTCCAGAACTCCAGCGAGTGTTGGATGAGCTTCATAACATGAGAGTCGACATAAATCGACTCTCTCGTTGGAGAGATGAGGTGACAGCACCCCAGACCGTGATTCCAGCTTAAGTCCAGGCTAACCCAAATAGCCTTGGACACAATCAGGTATTAATCTCTGACTATTCCATACCTGAGCTTAAGCCCTCCTCAAATAATGACTCTTATCATATCTCTCTTAGGAGCGGAAGGACCGTAACCATGCCTGATCGAGTGAAGGAACACGAAGACATAGCCCCAGTGTCCACCAATTCACACAAACCTGGGGGAATTGACAAAGGAAGACAGGAAGAGAAAGAACAAGTCCCGCCCACACCACCCGGATATAATGGAGAGTCTGAGTCTGAGTCAGACAAAGAAATGCCACCAAGACACCAACCTCTAACCTCAAATTTCCCTGTTTTTAGTCCGAGTCAGAGTCCTGTACGAACTTTTTCATTCAATAAAAGTGATGATGTTGATCACAACAAATCTATTCCTTTCCCCCGTGCTCTTACGGCGGGGAAGAAGAAAAACATAAAAAACCAAAAAAATGATGAAGAGATAGCCCGCATATGTAAGGAGAATATTAAGGTCACTCTGTCCCTAGAAGAGATGATAGAAAGAGACTCGGCTTTTCGAAAATACCTGAAGGTGAGATGCACACCAACTAGGGCCAGCAAACAAACTCCTACCCGAACAAAGAAATACATTCTCTCAGTAGCCACATCTCGTCTTATAAAAAATGAGCTGCCAAGAAAGAAGAGAGACATGGGTGCTCACTTTGTCACTAGCTACATCAACGAAATCAAGTTTGCAAGAACTTTGTTAGACAATGGATAATCCATCAATCTCATGCCCACAACCCTATATGAACATCTGAATCTAGGTCCTCTTAAGCAATCTGCAGCCGTACTTCAATTCGCAGACACATCAACTAAGCGACCTAGGGGCGAGATTCAAAACATTGTCATCAACATAGAGGGACAAAACTACCCAGTGGATTTTACAATACTTGACATGGATGTCCCTAGAAATTGGAAAGATTCCCAGATGATTCTCGGGCGACCCTTCCTTAGGACCGCAGGAGCTATATTTGATTACACATCCGGAAGAATCCAGTTCGGAAAAGTTGAACTTAAAATGCAGCAAACTAGGTTCCAAAGACCTGAAACTGAGTCGAGCACCGAGTCTGACAAATCAGAAACTGAGACTGAAATTACAGAACCAACAGTTGGGTCCTGGAGACAAAACCCAACCGCAATGATAGAATCAACCTCATCTGGTGAGGAAATTGTTGATGACTTAGTCTGCCAGCTCATTCATGCATCTTCCTATACTCTAGGAGACTCAGAGGCCACTCTGGACCTGTCAGTCCATTCTCCTTATGGACAATCCTTGAGTAAGGTACACATATCGGACGCGGCAATTGCCACACCTCATTCCATCATTAGCGATCCGATCCCTGATACAACCACGATGGTGGCCAACATTGATACACTACCAGCATCCACATCACAACAAGAATCATCACTTATAGGAACAGATTCAAGAAATATCATTGACTTACCTGAACTGAAACCATTACCCCCTACACTTAAGTATGCCTTCCTTGCAGGAGAAAAGGGACAATTTCCGGTCATTATCAGCTCACAACTGACCGAAGAGCAGGAGATCCGCATGCTTAATGTTTTGGAGAAAAACCGCAAGGCTATAGGCTGGAGATTGTCTGATCTTCCAGGGATTAACCCAGCCCTGTGCTCACACCATATTTACTTGGAAGATAATGCTAAACCCTCCCGTGAATGCCAACATAGATTGAATCCAAACTTACGGGAAGTGGTTAAGACTGAGATCGAAAAATGGTGTAAAGCTGGGTTCATATATCCCATCTCTGACTCCAAATGGGTGGCACCTTTGCATGTAGTCCCGAAAAAGTCGGGACTTCAGATTATCACCAATGAGGAGGGAGAAGAGATTACGACACGGGTACCTACGTCGTGGCGTGTCTGTGTGGATTACAGGCGCATGAATGCTGCAACGAAGAAGGATCACTTTCCGCTGCCTTTTATTGATCAAATCCTGGAGAGATTGGCAGGGAGAGAATACTTCTGTTTCTTAGACGGGTACTCAGGCTACAATCAGGTAGCCATCGCCCCCGAGGACCAGGAGAAGACTACTTTTACATGTCCCTTCGGCACATACGCATTCAAGCGAATGCCTTTTGGGCTTTGCAATGCCCCCGGCACCTTTCAGCGGTGCATGATTGCGATTTTTGCCGACATGGTCGGGGATTTCCTGGAAGTCTTCATGGATGACTTCTCAGTCCATGGTGATTCATTCGATGATTGTCTAGCGCACCTGGATCGAGTCCTCCAAAAGTGTAGGGAAGTGAATCTGGTGCTCTCTTGGGAAAAAAGCCATTTCATGGTAAAAGAGGGCATTGTACTGGGGCATGTCATCTCCAAGAAGGGAATGGAGGTTGACCCTGCCAAAGTTGATGTGATCAAAAAGCTTGAGCCACCCACAAATATGAAACAAGTACGGTCTTTTCTAGGGCATGTCGGATTTTACAGGAGATTTATCAAAGACTTTTCAAAAATTGCCCGACCGTTAACAGACCTTCTTGGGAAAGACACCGAATTCATGGTGGATCATAAGTGTCTAGAAGCCTTCGAATTACTCAAGAAAAGAATCATTGAGACACCCGTCCTACAAGCTTCCGACTGGTCTCTTCCCTTCGAGATCATGACAGACGCATCTGATTTCGCTGTAGGGGTTGTTTTAGGACAATGAAAAAATGGAATCCCGTATGCTATTCACTACGCAAGCAAAGTTTTAGACCCTGCTCAGAAAAATTACACTGTGATCGAAAAAGAAATGCTTGTTGTGGTTTTTGCCTTGGAAAAATTTCGATCAATACTTCTAGGATCTAAGGTGACAGTTTACACAGACCATTCTGCCATTCGCTATTTAATGGCGAAAAAGGATGCAAAAGCACGACTTCTGAGATGGATTCTACTGCTTTAAGAATTTCATTTGGAGATTAAGGACAAACCTGGTGTTAAGAATGTCGTGGCTGATCATTTATCACGGATTGAACATAACAAAATTCCAGAATCTGAATCCATCCATGAAACCTTCCCAGACGAGTCAATTTCTGCTATTGACTCACTCCCTTGGTATGCAGACACGGTGAATTATCTCATCACCAATGAAGTTCCTCAAGGTTGGCCTAGAAACAAAATCGATCGACTCAAATCTGAAGCAAGACACTATCATTGGGAAGATCCCTTCCTTTTCTTTGAAGGACCGGATTGCATATGGAGAAGATGTATTCCTCAAGAGGAATATCAAAGTATCCTCAATCTTTGCCACACCTTGGAGGCAGGAGGACATCACTCTGGGAAGAGGACCACTGAGAAGATATTGCAATGTGGATTTTAGTGGCCGACCTTATTTAAGGATGCTTATAATTTTGTGAGGTCGTGCCCCGTCTGTCAGAGAATGGGAGGAACCATTGGTTCCAAAGATGCCATGCCTATGCAACCAGTTATCATCTGTGACGTATTCGATGCATGGGGAATTGACTTTATGGGCCCATTCCCCAATAGTCAAGGATTTCAATATATTCTTCTCGCAGTAGATTATTTATCTAGATGGGTGGAGGCTATCCCTTCTCGAGCTGCAGATAGCAAAACTGTTTGCAGGTTTTTAAAAGATCATATTATTTCGAGGTTTGGAATTCCAAAAGTTTTAATATCTGATGGGGGAAGCCACTTTGTCAACCGGGAGGTAAAGAAGTTGACTAAGGAATACGTCATCGAGCACCGTGTCGCTACTCCTTACCACCCACAATCCAATGGCATGGCCGAGGTGTCAAATAGGGAGGTTAAAGGAATTTTACAGAAGCTCGTTCGCCCTGACAGGAAGAACTGGTCCCAACTCCTGGACCAAGTTCTATGGGCTTACCGAACGGCTTATAAGACCCCATTGGGCACCTCCCCGTTTAGAATGGTATATGGAAAACCATGCCATTTGCCCGCAGAACTCGTGCATAAATCAAAATGGGCAATCAAAAAGATTAATTGGAACTGTCACCAAGGAAAGAAGAAGCGAGAGATGAATTTTAATGAACTGTCCGAAATTATAAATCATGCATATGAAAATAGCACCATTTACAAGGACAAGGTAAAGAAATGGCATGACAAGAACATTCGAACAAAGATCTTTGTCCCTGGGCAGAAAGTTTGGCTATTTAATGCAAAGTTGAAAATTTTCCAAGGGAAATTGAAATCGAAATGGACGGGACCCTTCATTGTAAGAGAGGTACACAATAATGGGAGTGTTGAGATCTCAGAGACCGTAGATAGCACGCAAACATCTATGGTCAACGGTCAGCTGCTGAAACATTTTGTCGAATCCAATGAGCAATTAGTACAGGTTGAACAGATCTCCTTCACTTAGGGCATAAATTTTGACGAAAAAATTGATCTGCCCAGATAGCACACCTCTTTGGAACCTACACTCTCTTGTACATCCGAAATTCTTCCCGGTTCCCCATCTGTAATTATCCGCTATACTTAGGCTGACCTGAACCTAAGTACAGGGGGACCGCTACCATTGTTTATACTTCACTTCTCTTCTTTTGTTTTTACTCCTTCTGTATTCAGTACGAGCTATGTCAACATTTCACTTTGTGCCATGGGGACATAGCACAGGCTAAGTATAGGGGGTGTATTTGTATATATTTTATCTACTTTATCCATAGCTCGTACTTTAATCGTTTTTATCTAACATCGGGGATGGGTACAAGTAGTGTGTGTAATACCTGTTTTCAAAAAAAACACCAAAAAAATCAAAAAAATCAAAAAAAAATAATTAAAAAAAACTTTAAAAAAAATCATCACTCATGGTCTTGCATTTCATCAAGCATTTCATGCATTCCTTGGTTGATATATTCCTGACACAATCACTATCACTCAAGGCTTGAGGATTTTTGAGGACACTTGATTTCTGAAATCTTGAGATTCTGAGTTAGCCTGCCTTGGTCATTAGGGTTTTTAGAACTTAATAATCCACACTTCCCTAGTTTGAAAGATTTGAGCGCTATATTGCACTCTTCATCTCTAACATTCAAAAAGAATATGATCAGCACAATCACTTTCACAACTGCATGATTGATGAGATGAGTTGAGATATCACTTGAGGAACTAGGACTAGAGATTTGAGTTTAGACCCGATCTGATGATATTCGAGGATGGGATAAAGTTAATGAAGGCTTCAGAAAACCTGAGTGTCAGCAAAACACTAGCCAGTATGTGAACAAGATTCATATGCTATCTTTTTGATATTGACCGAAGTACCAGGGTGTGATGAAATTTAATGAAAATTGTTGATCAGTGTGCGCCAATTTTTGGTAAAAGCAGTGGAGCTAGCCAACAAAAGAAAAGAAAAAGAAATGTCAAGAAAAGCTCTATCATCCAAAGTCAAATTCTAAATGAGCTTCCACCAATGGCGAGCGCTCCCAAACATTTTCAAATTGTCCACTTGGACCAAGCACTAATTAGGACCAAGGAGTAGGGCTGACACCATAAAAGGTCTCTACATCGTAAGTGATACAAGTCTGGGTGTCGAAGGTATCTTAGATACTCAAAAGAGACACACCCCGGTGTACTCCCAGAAAAACAAGTGCAGACGACTCCAAATTCTCTTGACGGACACATTGATCAACAAAATAAAAATATACTTGTGTTGAGTAATAAGGCACTCGAGAGGCACCTTGTTCCAATGTAAGGGAAAGAAAATTAGACACAATCCTATGCCCTCCATCAACTGGCCGCCCATATACACTTTCAAGTCTGACAAACTAATGAGACGGTTGACTGAAGCAAGAATATACTTATTCTCTAGTGTTGAGGATTAGGTCTAGAGGAGGATCTTTGGGACTGGAACTTTGAGTGATGCCCCGACTCGACTCTCATGAAATGCAGTACACTTAAAATCATATCCTTATATTATATGTACAAACAGAGAGTCTGAAAATTAGAGAAGTTGGATTCCTTTTGATTAAAGCTTGGGTGAGCTCAGAATTTTAGGATCACTCAAATTAAGGGTCTTCTCTGAATTAAGCCTTGAAAATTCACATACACAGTCAGGGATGTATTCAACTAAGTCATTCATTCATGCTCGGGGACGAGCATGGTCTAAGTATAGGGGTATGATGAATCTCGTATTCATCATGCTAAAATTGGTCATTTAGGCTCTGTCTCCCATCATCCACCTGTAATTATTCATTAATAGAGCATTATTAGCCATCATGCATGTGTAAATAATATCTGCATTTCATCATGCATAATTGCATTTAAAATCCCCATTGTAAATTAGCCCGAAAAGCCGCTAACTTCTCACATTTTTAGTTAATTCATCCTAACTCCGATTGACCCAAAACCACCTCCATTGTGTAGATATTACTAACTTTATTAAATAAAAAATACAAAAAAATTATTAACCCCAATAAGTGTCAAATAATCCCAAAGTCAAATTTCACATCTGACAGACTAAAATGAGCATATCTCCCACATACAGTGTCCGATTTTGGTCTACTCACTTTTAAAGTACTCCATTTTCAAATACCTTCAAAACAAGACCAATTTCATAAAATTCGGAGCTCATTTGTGAAAGTTGGGTTTTGGGCCTCTTTTGCGCATTTTAACTTTTTGCTAATTTTGACCTAAGATTTTATGTGCTTAATTAACTACTTTAATTTTGTTTCTTTTTCATTTATGTTCTTTGATGAAAGTTTTATTAAGCGACGTAAAAATCCAAATCCAGATCTAAACTGAAATCAAAGAAACTGACCAAGTCCGAGTGTCCGTTGTCGGTCTGCACAAAAGTTGTCCGTTTCTTACTTTTATTTTATTTTCCTATTTTCTTATTTATTAAAAATCCAAAAAAAATAGATTAGTGTATAATTAATTTTCTTGTATTTTATCGTAAATTTTCTATATTTTTTATCCCCTCTAAAATCACCAAAAAAATACAAAACCCTAAAAAATCGGTTTTCTATACACATGGAGAGCCACCAAAAATACCACTTTGCACAGGTGACCTCTTTTGCTCCTGAGCCCTTCATGAAAGTTGTAGATCTCGACGAGACGAACAACTTTTGTGAAGAAATTTTTTCGATCCGAGTCATCTTCTATCTCTTTTGCTCACTCATAAAATCTGAAATTTTTTTGGTGCCACGTGGCAGCTCCTGGGCGTGCCACGTGGCACCCCGTTGTTCCCTCTTTTTCCAGCCTTCACCCGGGTCACGTGCAAGGCACGTGACCCTGGTCATCTTCCCCAGCCGTTAACCCTCTTCACCCCCCCCCCCTTGCGGATCCGCCATGCACGACAATCAACCCCACTCCTCCTCCAGCCGTTACTCACGCCACAGCCATTCACCTCCCTCGTCGGACGTTACGTCATCTTTTCTATAAAACCAGCCATAGCCGGACTTCATCGGCATCCGCCATTAATCCCAAGGTTGGTGACAGCAACCCGTGGCCGGCGTGATCCAGTGGTCTTCGCCTCGACCGCTGCTTCTTCGCTCCTGTGAGAGCCTTCGAGCACCTCGCCGTGACATCGCCAGGTGACCTTACTTATCTTCTTCATCGGAGAGAGTCAATCCCACCGCACATCTCCATCTCCGACCTCGCTAAGGTCGAAGCACCATCTCCACATGACCCCCCCCCCTTCTTTTTGCCTAATCATCTGCAGGTACCTCGCCGGCGAGCAGCTCCGCCCTCCGTGCGGCGCCCCCACCTTCGCCGGGCCTCCATCCAGGCGAACACCTCTGCCTCGCCTTCACCAGCTCTGCTCGCCTCCAACCTCGAGACCTCTGTCGCCTCCGCCATCGCCTTCGGCCGCAGCTCGGCTGCTCCGCCAGGCGCGGTCGCCGCCTCAGCTTCGCCAGCCTCCGTCGCGCCTCGTCTTCGCCGCACGGGACTGCCGCCCTCCGCCCGCCCCGCTCGCCCCTCCACGACGCACACCGTTGGATCGGGCACTCCTGCCCTTGATCCAACGGCCGTGCGGCCGCCGCGTGGGCTCCCCCGAGCCTCGTTCACAGGCCTGAGGTTCGGGCCCCCAAAGCGCCTCCTTGCCGCCACGTAGGCTCGGGCTCCGAGCCTGAGCCTCGCCTCCCGCGCCTCAGCTTCGGCGCCCAAGCCTCTGCCTTGTCAGCGCCGAACCTCCGCTCCACTCCCGAAGCTCCTAGGTGCACGTGTAGGGCACTGTGTTGTGGGTAAATTGCAAATACCCCCCCTGTAACTTTTATAAATTACAGAAACGCCCCCTCCTGGGGTAAATTGCAGAGGAGACCCTCCGACTTTCCTAAATTGCATATAAGTCCTTCCAGGGACCTTGTTGAAGGAAAAACTTTATTTAATTACATTTTAGTCCCTGAAATTCATTTTATCATATCTTTGTCATATGGACTCCGATTTTAGCATATGATATGTCGTTTCGAAGCTAATTCCGTGCTCTACAACTTAGCATCATTTGTGGACAGATCGGACGTTGTTTACTGTCTATTATTCTTCAAGGATCTAATTTGACATGCATGCTCAAATTTAATATCGTTGTGCTGTAGAGAGATTGATGATATTTATGCAGGAACTCCATTGAGAAAAGATTGGGCAATAAATCCTGATGCATCATTTAATAATTGTTTATTGAGGATTTAATCTTTGCAGGAGTTTCAGAAAGGAAGATTGATAAATTATTTTCCCTATATATTTCGAACAGGATGGTTATCGATTGAAGATTAATGTACAGGGAAATTAAGAGGAATTCTTAATAGAGCCCTGATTTCCCCAGATTATTTATTTATGCTCTGATTATTTCCCTTAAACGTAGCTTTTGATCTGTGATAATTGTCGAGGTTATTGATCAACATATATTGAAGCTGAAATCTTAATCACAGATCATGTGCTGAACTGTTGTCTTTGTGTATTTCCTTGCATCTGCATTGCACTATCATAGCATTGTAAATTTTTCAACACAAAAATTAATTGACCATAGATTGATTATTTAAATTGATTCAAGACCGCGCAACTAAAAATCACTGTTCCCTGTGTTCGACCTTGGTAAACTTGCCAAGTAAAATTCCACAACATTCAAAGCTTGTGGTATTTTGACGACCGAAATCCGCCTCCTATACTACAATTATCGACTTTTAAAGAGGCGAATTTTGCGATCATCAGGATCTGAATCTGCTATGTGATAACCTTTGTAACTGCACTGGTAGAAGGTATATGATTTGTACTCTGTGAACTATCCACCATGGATATTGTTGGCTCAGCAAGTAAAACCTCAGAAAGATCTGCAATGGATGATCTCTGCTCAGAAAGGATCATCTCATCAAGATGTTATGTAATCTCATCAACAAAGGACTCAGATATCTCAGCAATAATCTCATAAAGATGTCTCTCTTCAGTGCATATCTCTGAAAAAAACAGCAACTGGCTCAGATATCTCAGCGGGAGGTATATCAGCAATAATCTCAGAATGATGTGTCAAAAGAATATCATAATGTACCTCTAATCTCTCAGACTGATCCTCAAGAATCGTCTCAAACTGCCCATCAGCAAATAACTCAGATGGATCAACAAGGGAACTCAAGTCGATTGTGCTTCCCAGAAGGTCCTTCTGGGAAAGGAACTCCTAGGTATCTATGAAATCGGTAAAAAGATCTCTCGCTAAACTCGACAAGAAAATTGTAGTCCTCAAGATCTGGCATAACTAGCTCTCTATCATATGTGGTTGTTGGTGGTGGTGAAGGCCTAGGATTGGGGATCGTCTCAATTTTCACTTTGTCACTACTAGAGTGAAAGATGATTTCTTCAGTACCACAATTAACTACCGGTTCTACATTCGGTGGAATGATTGATCTAGTATGATTGGGTATGGAGAAACGGTGCAGGTGTGTCCATATCCATGACAACAAAATCAACAGGGAATTCCATTCCCTGCACCATTACAATAACATCCTCTAAAATGCCCCTTGGCTGTTTGATCGATCTATCAATAAATTGAAGGATCATCCTGGTCAAACTAAGAGGTCCTAACCCAAACCCAGTGAGTAGATAGGATGGCATAAGAATCATGGAGGAACTGCTATCGAGAAGAGTGCTATCAAATTCTTGATCAAAAATATGGCAATTGATGTGAGGTGCTCCATTATCTTCCTTTTTGAGCGGGGGGTTGCTGATGACATGAACAGTGGTCGTGGTCAAGATGTGTTTCTATGTCTTCTTTTGTATGTTCTGCTTGGTTTGATACTTTTGAGTACATGCTTCTTTCATTCCCTTTTTCACTACCAGCATGTACTCCATGGCCTTAAGGAGTGGCATCTCTAAGAAGATATTCTGTAAAATCTCAACCACTCCAGGATCAAACAGGGTTGTTTTTAGTTTTTGGATTTTCTTTGGTTTATTCAAGGAAGAAGGAAATGGCACAGAATTAGAGAAAACATTCAAATGCTCATTTCGATTATTCAAAAGAGAATTCTCATTTATAATAGGACAAGCAGAATCAGTATGTACAGTGTTGTCCAAAATAGGGGAAGGAGAAACAAAATCTAAAACAAGACGGGTTGTTGCTACAGGTGTAGAAGAAGATCCATGACCGGTGTGTTCTCCCACTCTGCTGACGGTGAACTGCATCTAATTGGTTAAGGTGGTAGTGGTGGTGGTGAAGACGAAGATGGTGAAACTCCATTCTCGGGTGCTACTACACTAGATCTCGACAATGACGGTGATGTGGAAGGTGAAGCTCTCTTAGTGGTTGGATCTCTCAATACCAACGGTTGTGAAGGCGGTTGTAATCTCCTACCACTCCTGGGATGAATGGCATCAGATAAACATGTAAAATCAAGGGCCATACATGACTCGGGTGTGGATGGATCGTGGGCTGCATGCTCCTTGCATCTGAAGTTGTTGGGATTGGCTTCGTCCTATGTTGGGATCAGTGTCTTTGTGGTGGTCAAATCGTCAAGCCTCTGAGTAAGATCATTCATATTCTTCATTAGCACTACCAATTGATCAAGTGTTGGATTCACTGAAGGTGCCTCGGGATGTTCAATGATTGTTTGTCATTGATATTGGTAATAAGGAGGGTGCTGGTATCCATAATGCCGGTTATGAGGAGGAGGAAAATATGTAGATTGTTGCTGATGGTAAGGCTATGGAAAATATGTAGACTGCATTGATGAGCCAAAAAACCGAGTGGCTAAGGGAGATAGGTATCAAGGGTTGTTGCGACCTCAACCTCTCGAGTCGGACTCAACAAGAAACTCAAGACCACCAAATCAGAAAATAAATCAAGTAACACAAATAGCGGTCTCGCTATTTTATTTAACCTGGTATAGCGACCAGGGTCGAACTCAAGGAGCACAGGCTGGCTAACAGCCTACGAAGTAGTCATAAATCAAAATAAAAGAACAAATATTTTTGGTGTATTTTATGGGTTTTAAAGTTTTTTGTGATTTTTAATTATAAAGAAAATATAAAACAAAGCCAAAAATTCACAAACAAGGAATTATTTCACACAACAAAAAGAGTCAGAAAATAAAAATAAAAATATTTTTGGATTTTATGATTTTTCAAGTGTTTTTGATAATTTTCTCAGTTTTTATAATTTTAGTTGATTTTATAAAAATGAAAGAAAGCTAAAAATGGAAGCTATTGTGCAGCCAGATTCGAAAGGCTATTTAAAAATATAAAAATAGCCTATAAAAATCTAGCAACAATTTTATGAAAAACTACAAACAAAATCCTAACTACAGAAAAAGAAATTATATTTTTTTGATTTTTTAGAATTTTTACTGATTTTTATGAGTTTTTTAGGGTTATTCAATTTTTAGGGGTTTTATATATCCAAATGCAACAAAAATTAAAAACACAACAAAACACGCAAGAGGTATTTTTTGGATTTTTAGAGGCTTTTTAATATTTTTAATTGACTTTTCAAGTTAGACAGTAGAGAAAATAGGGGTTTTTGAATTTTTAAAAAAATAAAAACAAAAATGTCCCAAAAATCACGGAAATTTTTACGCAGTGGCAGGGGCCACGTATCCAAATTTCACAAAATTTGGGGTTGATTTGCTATTTTATTCAACCAATAAGAGATGCACAGCACACAGGGACCTAAGTGCAAAAAGTGAAAACTTACCAGCCAAATAATAACACGTGAAATAATGTGGGGTTGAAATTGCAAAAAGCCCAGAAGAGCACGAGGTAAGCACGTGATTCACATAAACAAGGGCATATATGTCATTCCTATTTATAAAGATGTAAACAGTAACATCACTAAACTCTAGGATAAAACATGCAATTGTTCCACAAGTCACGTGTCGAGGCACGTGCTCCACATATAGGAGGACTAAGTTGCAAATAAAATAAACACAAGGGTCCTTCGTACAAATTGTCCAAACTAAAATAACTTCGAAAAGTATTTACAGGACTATAAACTAAATGCAAAACTAAGGGAGCCTAAGAGTAATTTACCCTCTTATTAAGGATCCAACGGCCGAGGGGCTTCGCGGGAGATCCGACGGTTGAGCTTGGGCTGCACCCCTTTGACGATGGGCGCTCCTGATCAGATCCTCAGATGGATCGGATGGCTGCGAGCTCCCCGCAGATGGATGATCGAGATTAGACCTGGCGGATGAGCTCGATCGGACGGCGGAGAAAGGCTCTGGATGAACAGGTCACCGGCGAACTTCGTCCGACCGTTACGCATACCTAGATGCCCCACCAGTGCAGCTCTAATAGGGAAAACGATCCTGGTGGTGGTTCACAGCTGATGGTCAGCTCCGATGAGGCCGGGAGGTCCTGGAGGACCCCGACGAAATCAGCGACTTGGGGCAGGTGTGCTTCAATGGTCGGATCTCCATATGAGGTCCATTTGCCTTCAACCCTGCACAGAAAGAATGCTGGGTCGAGGGCAAAGTGCTTCGACCCGGTTACGGGCAAAATAGGTGGATGTGTGGGGCGGAGCGATGCTCTCCGGTGAGGCGACGGCGGAGGAGAGCCGATGACCCTATTCCTGGGCGAACTAGGGGGAACGGAGGGGTGAAGAATGTGGAGAGGAGTCTCGCGAGGATGATGGGATGGTCGGGAAGGCAGATGGATGATCGGATTGAGCTAGGTGGTCCGATGAAGGGTTCTTGCCGGAAATACAAAAATCAAAATCTAGAGCAGGCTAGGTGCTATAGAAGGTACCTGATGGTCGAAGGCGTCTAGGTTGGAGGTCAGCTACGTCCTGGGATCGTCGCCTCGATGGAATGACGCTTCCAGAGGCTCAAGCTCACCGTATGGCGGAGCACGGCGAGAGGGCTCGCTGGACCTAGGGCTAAGGGCTTCAAGCTCTCGCTGCAACACCCTCCTACACTCGATGTCACTCGAAGAGAAGAATGGAGGTCACGGGGGTCGAAGACGATGGCCAAAGATGCATGAAATATGCAGCTCCATTGAACTTTATACTTCATGAGGTTCGAGAAAGATGGAGATCGGGTGCGCACTCCGAGGAGCGGACCCCTAAGTATAGTATCGGGCAAGAATCGTGGTTAATCCTCGGTATACGGAGCCTCGGATCAATGAAAATGGTGGGCGGATCGACGCAGGATAAATCGAGGAAGACGGATCGAAATGCGGATCCGGGCGCAAGTGGTCATGAGGAGAGTTGACCAGGGGTCAACAATCCCCCGTGGACCAATCAGAATAAAGATAGTCAAAAATATTTATAAACTAAATTAAAAATAGAAAATTATTTTATTTAAAAATATTTATGAAATGAAAATTGTTTATTTATTTTCAAATTATTTTTTAGTGATTTTTATTTATTTATTTGAAAAATAAATTATGTTATATACATTGTATTATTTCATATACAGGTATATAATACGTATGTATTTTATACTTTTATTTTGAATTTCTTATTTTTGTACAATATCCCAATTTTATATTTTATTTATTTACAACATAAAATTTGGGATATAAAATAATTTTTTATTTGATTTTTATTTTTTATTTACAAAAGTAAAATAAATAGATATATGTACATATTACATGGTATATACAAGGGTGAGAGAGAATTTATTTTGCTTTTATTTTAATTTTATTTTTCTGATTTTTATTTTATTTTTAGAAATATTTACAAAGTATTAGAAACACATTTTTTATTTTTATGAAAAATAAAATATATATATAAGAAGGAATATATACATGGATGAATGGCCCTATCTCTCTCTACTTATTTTATTTTGCGATCAGGCCCATATTGGGCCCTCTCTTGGGTTCAAGTCACTCAATATTTATTCTAAATATTTCCCTCTTTTTCTTTCTTTATTCTTTTATTTTTACACAAAAATATGCTAATTATTGAAATTTACACAAAGCATGCATTTTGATAATTTATTGTATTTACAACTATTTACATGGTGTTTTGCAAAGATTTTTAGCTAAAATAAAAGAATAAAGAGTGATGAATGAGGATTCATCACCCCCCCTATACTTTACTTTTGCTAGTCCCTTAGCAAACACTTAGTTGAAAAAGAAAAGAAAAAGAAAAGAAAAAGAAAAAGAAGGGAAAGATGAATCGATGCTGATTATTAAACTTGTCTTCATTAAATTGAAGTATGGAGCTCAGTCAGATCTTTGGATTATTAATTTGTCGGAACTTTATTTGGAATTAGGTTTAAAACTTAGCAGCCTCTAAGTTCCACTAATCTATAGTCAAGACTCCTCAACAATCCAGATCAGAACAAGTCTACATACACAAACTCTGATGACCATGAGTCTTTCCTTGTACTGTGTAAGTGAGATATAGCTCTCCACCTCAGAGACAGCAAAGTGACAACCCTCCCCAACAAGGTAACTCTAATACCCTAGTCTGGAAACTCTTTCCTCGAGGAGCGGGGTATTCCCTTCTAAGTTCAAGTTCAACCGGCTCAAGAAGACGAGAAAGAAGAGAATGGACCATGACCAGTGTAGCCATGTATCCTTGGGAGCTCAACCAGTGTAGCTAAGTCTCCCTACTGCAAGCTTCATGAGATGGAACATGAATATCATAAGCTTTGCTTTATTGCACTATATACGCTCCGGTGGTATTATCATTTTCTCTCAGACCCACCACTTTTTTGGAGTTATTCTTTTCTTTTTGCATTTTTTATGTGCATATATACAACATATCTACAAAGTGCAGTATATATACATAAAGAGTTTTTCTTCTTGAGCCAGTAGACTATCCCGCTTTTGAAGCATTATTGCAACCCACAACTCCTGTCGTTAGACCTCACGGCTACCAGACCAAGTTGAGACGCACTTCGTTCACTATAAGAAGAAGAAAGGTTCTGCTTATAAGTACTACCCTCATATGCTACCCCAAGTCAAAGAAGACTTCCTCCTCACCACCTCATCCGTGGAGAGCTCGGTGTAAAGTGTTGGTCCAAGTAAAGCCGCTGTCTGTAAGAGACATGCATGTGTTGTTAAGTGTTCTACTTAGGCTCATCAAGATGACATATGATCATAGCCTAGTGGACTCAAAGAATTAAGTCACCATGGACCTGAAAAGTCTCAACCCTAAGCCCTATAAGGTTTCTCTTAGAATTAGGTGGATTAAGATCTTAACCAAGCTCCATTTTTCAATTTAATTCCAGGCTAGTTTAAATGTCAACTATGATTCTAGAAAAACAGTACAAGTATTTACAAACATGCAATTTACAACATTTTTGAAAAGATGCAAAAATTTTTTAAAATGTTTGAAAACATGGATGTATGCATGAATGCAAAGTTTTGCAAAATATTTACACACATTTACACAAGGTTTTTGCAAACTTTTTGTTTTTCAAACATTTTACCAAATTTTTGTACTATATACATAATTTTGATATGAAAATATTTACAAACTCTTTACACAAAAGATTTTTACAAACATTTTTACAAAAATAATTTGTATAAATAGCTATGTATGTGCAATAAGGAATTTTATTTACAAGAAAATTTTTTAATTTTTATGGATTTTTAAGGTTTTTTAGCCATTTTTATTTATTAACATACTCACACAAAGTACGAGTTATGGCTAAAGTATATATGAAATATATACGACACCCCTTATACTTAGCTCGAATGATGTCCTCAGAGTGAATCAAGAGCGATGAAGAAGACATAACTCGTGCTTAGTATAGGGAAGTGAAAAGGAAGGCTATATACAAAGATGAATGAAAGAATAGAGATGAAAAGGATCTCAGGGTTTCTCCCTATACTTAGGATCAAGTAATCCTAAGTATAGCAGGTTGTACACAAAGGGAAAATTGAGTGGAGAATGTACAGGGTCTACCTCCCCTATACTTAGGGTAAAATATCCCTAAGTATAGGCAGCAAATAGAGGTAGAAAGAATCAAAAGAAACTCAAAAGTCTCACACCCCCTATACTTAGGGTAAAGTGCACCCTAAGTATAGCATAATCAAAGATGCAAAGGGGGTGTTGGACTGAAGAATAGTGTGATATGGACAACTGGATCTATACAAGTGGGGAGAACAGTGATAATCAGGCGTGAGATGCAATAGATGTGAGTCAAGAGATCACATCTCACGCAAAATGAATAGGAGCAACGTCAACAACCCAGAGGCTCATGATCTAGATATGGTTTGAGCCGCTGCCCGTTAACACGAAAGGTACTCTCAGATGACAACTCGGATATGTCGATGCTTCCGTTGTCGTGTACCTTTCGGACCACATAGGGTCCCTTCTATTTGCTCTGCAACTTCCCTGGAAATAATCTCAACCTGGCATCGAACAACCATACTCTCTGTCCTGGCTCAAACTGCTTGTGGCTGATATGAGAATCATGCCACTCCTTCACTCTCTCCTTATGTTGAAGGCTGCTCGAAAAGGTTATATCACAAAGCTCCTCCAGGGCTGCTAACTCTGCCCTCCTCTGATCTCCTACACTCACGAGATCTAGAAGTATATCAGTGACTGCCCAAAGTGACCAATGTCTCAGCTCAACAGGTAAATGGAAGGGCTTGCCATAAACGAGGCAAAAGAGAGATGTACCCAAAGATGTCTTAAAGGATGTCCGATATGCCCACAAGACCGAGTCCAAAAGCTGTGACCAATCCTTTCGGTCAGGGTGGATGACCTTCTGCAGAATAGTCTTGATCTCCCTGTTCGAGACTTCAGCAAGACCACTGGTCTGAGGATGATATGGTGTGGCTACTCGATGGTCTATGCTGAACTCGCTAGCAAGGGCCTTTACCCTGTCGTTGATGAAATGAGATCCCCCCATCAGATATAAAAACTCTAGGCACCACGAACCGTAAAATGATATTCTTCCTCAAAAATCTGCAAACAGTCCTAGCATCTACAGTTCGGGCAGGGATGGCCACAACCCAACGACTCACATAATCCACGGCCAACAGAATGTACTTGAATCCCTGACTCTTAGGAAATGGACCCATGAAACCGATGCCCCATGCATCAAAAATCTCACAAAAGTGAATGGGCTGCATCAGCATCATATCACGTTGTCCACAAGTGCCCATCCTCTGACAGTAAGTACACCTCTTCACAAACTCATCAGAGTCCTTAAAGAGAGTAGGCCACCATAGGCTGGATTGGATCACTTTCTGTGTCATTCTCCTCCCCGAGTGATGTCCTCATGCCTCAAGCTTGTGGCAGTATGTGAGGACGCTATGGTGCTCCTCCTGAGGAATGCAACTACGCCAGACGCTATCCCTCCTTCATGATAAAGGACGGGATCCTCCCAATGATAGAACTTGGCCTTCGCAACGAAGGTCTCAAGTTGCTTCCTGGGCTAATCTTGTGGAACTTTCTTGGCAATAAGATAGTTCACAATATCAGCGTACCATGGGAGAGAGGCGATAGCAAGGATCGCCTCATCTGGGAAGGTCTCACAAATAGGCTCAATCTGCTCAGAATCCTCAAGAAACTCCAATCGGGAGAGATGATCCGCCACCACATTCTTGACTCCAGGCTTATCCTTAATCTCTATGTCAAACTCCTGGAGTAGAAGGATCCATATGGTCAATCTTACTTTGGCATCCTTCTTTTCCATGAGGTACCTGATGGCGATATGATCAGTAAATATGGTCACCTTAGATCCAATGATGTACGATCTGAATTTATCTAGGGCGAAGACTACGGCTAGCATCTCCTTCTCAGTGACGGTGTAGTTCCGTTGAGCGGCATCCAAAGTCCAGCTAGCGTAGTGAATATCAAAGGGGACTCCATCCCTCCTCTGTCCTAGCACGACCCCTACGGCAAAATCAGAGGCATCCATCATAATCTCGAATGGGAGAGACCAATAAGGCGGCTGAAGGACAGGAGCGTCTACAACTAGACTCTTGGGAGTCTCAAATGATGCTAGACACTTATCATCCACAATGAACTCGGTGTCTTTCATCAGCAGATCAGTCAACGGCTGGGCAATCCTGTTGAAATCATGAATGAATCGTTGGTATAAATCGACGTGCTTCAGAAAAGATCGTAACTGCCATAAGTTGGACGGTGGACTGAGTTTCCTAATGATATCCACCTTAGCCGGATCAACCTCCATGTCCCTGTTGGAGATGATATGGCCAAGCGCCGTCCCTTGAGTCACCATAAAGTGACTCTTCTCCTATGAAAGCACCAGATGAACCTCAATGCATCGCTGGAGGACGCGGTCTAGACACTCAAGACAAGCATCGAACCTGTCGCCGTAGACTGAAAAGTTGTCCATGAAGACCTCCAAACACTCCCCCACCATGTCCGAAAAGATGGACAACATGTACCTCTGGAATGTCGCTGGGGTGTTACACAATCCAAAGGGCATCCGTCTGAAAGCATATGTCCCAAAGGGACAGGTGAAGGTAGTCTTGTCCTGGTCCTCAGGCACAATGGCCACCTGATTGTATCCGTAATACCCGTCTAAGAAACAGTAATGGCTCTTCCCGGCTAGCCTCTCTATAATCTTATCAATAAAAGGCAACGGGAAGTGATCCTTCTTGGTGGCATGGTTCCATCGTCTGTAGTCCACACAGACCCGCCAAGAAGTGGGTACCTGGGTAGCGATCTCCTCTCCAGACTCACTAACAACTGTGGTGATTCCCGTCTTCTTGGGCACCACATGCAATGGACTGACCCACTTGGAGTCGGAGATGGGGTAGATAAAATCGACGCTCCACCATTTCGAGATCTCCTTCATGATAACATCTCGAAGGTTCGGGTTCAGCCGCTGCTGGAACTCACACGACGGCTTCGCGTCCTCCTCGAGATAGATATGGTGGGAGCACATGGCCGGACTTATCCCCTGGAGATCGGCTACACTCCATCCAATTGCCTTGCGATTCTTTTCAAGAACCCCCATCAAACGGGATTGTTGTTGTCCAGTCAAATCCGCTGAGATAATGACTGGGTACATCTCATGATCGCCCGCAAGGAATCTATACTTCAGTGATGAAGGCAAAGGCTTCAGCTCTAGACAACTCGGTGCTGGTGGATCTGGCCTCTGAAATGTCTGAGTGAATGCGACCAAATCTGCATGGGAGAATGAGAACTCTCGCTGGCAATCTGAATCTGGTGAAGACTGCTCGGCTGGTGTGTCTCTACTCTGCATGGAATCGGTCTCCACCCTAGCTGTAGGCTCTGTGGAAGTCAGACAAGGAATCAAATCATCAGACTCTGCCCAATCTATATCTGACTCCGAGGGATCTGTATCAGTATCACAAGAAGAATCTGCCTCACGATCGAGAACCGGCTCTGTTGCCTGAGATGTATCCTGGACTAGGAATGTGCTTTCCAAGCTCTCCTCTGTTGGCATCTGTGCATCAGCGAACTCTAAAGGTGAGAGGATGGCATGTGCTGCTGGATCTGCCCAAACTGCCTCTTCGTCTGTAATCACAAAATCACAGTCCTGGTGGATGTCTCGTCATGCCTCTGTCATCTGCTCTGAATCTGAATGTGGCTCTGAGAAAGTGGAATCTTTGGCTCTAGTCTTCTCGATCGTCTCTATTTGTATACTCTCACACTCGACGCGAAAGTATACCTTCCCGCTATCATGATCAGACACCGCCTTGGCTGTGGCCAAGAATGGGTGTCCTAAAATGATGGGGGTATCGGTCACGAACTCAGGGATCTCCATGTCCAACAAACGAAGTCCACGGGGAATTTCAGGCCCTGAATCATGACGACAACGTCCTTCAGCAACCCATTCAGCCTCTTGACAGAGTGATCAGCAAACTGAAGGACCGTCCTGCTCTATCGTAGAGGGCCTAACTCGAAGCGGTCGAGTAAGGCTGTCGGAAGTAGGTTGATCGATGATCCGTTGTCTAATAGAGTACGGTCGAACCTCTGCTTTTGAATGTGGCATCTAACATACGGGGCTCCTGCATTAGGCCTTTTGGCTGGCAGACGGTTCTGGATCGCAAAGCATGTGGCACGAGCGAGCACATGGATCTCTGACTGGTGGTTCCTCCTCTTCCTCCGAAATGTAGTCCTGTCTCTGAAGGATCTTTGGAAGAGAAGTATGTGCTCCAAGGCCTCCTGTAGAGTCAGATGTATATGAAATCGGTCCATCATCTGCTGGCTAAACTCTTGGTGGTGTGATCTTTTTGGATTTTCTTTGGTCCCTTAACCGAGCGGAGTGCTTGAGGAAAGGGGACTGCTGGGTCCTTCTCAGATGAAGGACTAGGATCAGGTCTGGGCTGCTCAAGCAAAGCAGAATCCACACATACATCATCAATCAACACAAGTGGATCCGAAAATAACAAACCCTTTCCTTTATTCACAGATGTGTCCTGAGATTCGTGAACTGAAGGGAAAACAACAGGACTAGAAGGACTGGAAATGGTGGCCTCAGCACCATCCTCGGCATCTGGAATCGCGGCGTCAGTACCGTGCTCTGGCTCAGCAACTGGTATGGTGGCCTCAGTACCACCTCCTCCATCTGGTGAAGCGACGACCTCAGTACCGTCGGCTGGATCAACGTCCGTAGTGGCATCAGCACTACCATCATCGTCATGTGTATGAGTGGCATCAGCACCACTCCCCTCCTCGTCTGGCGCTCCTGAAGGTGCATGGGATCGTTGCTCAGATGAGGCGCCGCCGGCTGGCATCTTACCGCTCCTAAGTGTAAAAAAGTCAGCATCAAACATATATGCAGAAATATCACCAAGGGAATCACTAGGAGTGGTGGTCTCTGTGAACTCTACCTGCTCAGACTTCCTATTGAGGTTGTTCAGGTTCAGCTCTATCTGTGCAGGAATGGCGGCCTTCCCCTTCACTATCTCTCTCATCTCCTGTCTGAACTCATCCATCTCCCATCTGAAAGTAGCCTCCTTATCGGAGATGAGACAGGCTAGATCATCTAAGGCGGGGTTCTCATAGGCGGGCCCATGAGAACATGACGGGTGGCCTCGCTGGTAATGAGGTTGTTGCTGCTGGTGGAGAGGTAAGGGGGTTGATACTACTGTGAGTGATGCTGCCGAGGCTACCTCCAAGACTGTCCCTGGTGATAGGGACGAGCACCATGCTGTTGTTGCTGGGATGGCTGCTGGTGTGACGGGAACTGGGGCTGCTAGTGAATCTCTCACTGATGGTCATACTGGCCACCCTGAACTGGAGGCTGCTGTTGGGAACTGGTGCCTCAGGCCGACCAACGGAATCCGGGATGGTCTCGTCGGATACTGGGCTGGGGACGGTCGTACCATATCCTGTTGACATCCATCAACGGCTCCTGCTCGTAGGTAGGTGGTGGGAGTACTGCCAGGGGCTGGTCAGGTTGATACACCACCATCTGGCTGTCCTGAGGTGGTAGCGGCTGCATGTACTGCTGCTGCGGCTGCTGCTGATATGGTCCCACCTGAACATGGTGGACATGTCGATAGTGGGCGGAGGGCTGGGTCATGTTGCTGCTGCTACTGCATGGGTCTGCTCGTGACCTAAAACGAGGCTGAGAAGACGTATGTACCTCCTGGAGACACATGATCTATGTCTTTAGGTCACTCAGCGTCCGTGCCATATGATCTAGCTGTGTCATACCCTAGCACAGCTCCTTCTCGATCAACTCGATCTGGTCCAGCTTCTCGCTGATGATGCCCATGTCGACGGCTGTCGACTCTACCTCTGTTGCTGTCACTGACGAAGTAGAGGGACCGGCATCGACATGTGCTATCCTCTGATAGACACGACCTGTGGCTGGGGCTTCCCTTGTGTGTAAAGGAGGGTCTGAGATATGACAGTGTAGTTTTTGGCCATCTCCTCGTAGATGGCCCAGACCTGGTCCTCATCTTTGGCGAAATACAATCCTCCATAGAATGCATTCACCAACCCCTGCAGCTTGGGTGTAAGTCCGCAGAAAAAGCTCTGAACAAGGTTCGGCTTCGAGATATCATGGTGCGGGCATCTATCGGTAAGCGCCCTGAAGCGATCCCATGCCTCGTGAAACTGCTCGTTGGGGAGCATGGAGAAGTTGCTGATCAGGGCCCTCACTGCATTGGTCCGGCCAAATGGGTAGTACTTGTTGAGGTACTCGTTCCGGAGCTGCTCCCATGTCGTCACAAATCTCCCTAAGTTCTTCAGCCAGTTGGCTACTCTATCAATGAGGGAGAAGGGAAATGTCATCATCTTGATGGTGTCCTCGTCCACCTAGCGATCGTGGACGGTGCTGCAGATCATCTCGAACTCCTGGAGATGAAGATGTGGTTCCTCGGTGGCGAGTCTGTGAAAACAAGGAAGGAGCTAAATCGTCTGTGGCGGGAACTTAAAGTCTCTCGCGATGGCCGGCAGAACAATCCATCTATGGGTTAGAGTTGCACCAGGGTTGTGCAACTCTCTCATCGGGCGTGCTCCTGCTGCTGGCTGGACTGGTTGCTCTCCCTCAGGAATATCTGGTACATTCCCTCCATCGGATCTGCGCTGCTCTCGATCTGCTCTCATCTGCTCCATCTCTCGATCGCACCCTGGTCCAAAACATATGTCTGCTCCTGTCTGGGGCCCTCGGCGCAGTCCTCGTTGCTTGACATGGTCTCTGCAAAGGCAAAAGATCCAAACTCAGGTGTTGAAATATCATCCGGCTGCTGCTCTCTCTGATCGGGCACCTCAGGACTAACAGTAGAAGGGTGGTCGGGGGGGACAGGATGGAATCGAACTCGAGTTCGGAGAGCGGGTCTCGGCTCTCGCGAACCAACCTAGATGAGCAGGCTGGAGTGCTCGAAAGCGGTGCAACCAAAGGCTGCTTAAGGGACCTCCGACCCATCATCGTGATCTGGCAAGTCAGACGAATGAGATCTGGAAAGCAAACAGGATGGTCAAGAAATACCCCAAATTCACCAACGCAACGCTGAGCTGATGACCGTAAGAGCTTGATCTTTTATCTTGTCGTTTTTATTTTGGTGATAAAATAGTCTATCAGAGCGATTAGCGAGCTGTTAGGAATCCAACGTCCCCAGGAGACTGTCCTGATCCCAAACTAGATCTTTCCCAGCCAGTACAAGCCACGGACCATTTATCGGCTACCCGATCAGCTCGCTCTATTAAGGATATCGCGACCCGCTTTACTGAAGACCGGAGCGATCCTCACTGGAGAACGACTAGCCCAGAATCAGTAGTCTGAAAGAGGGTCAGATATGGCTCTACCTAGTGTATGTGTCACTCTCTCGCCCAATCAATCCATCCAATGAGGGGATTACTCTCCCAATACATTTTTTTTGGTGAGATGGTTTTTAAGTCCAGTTTGCTTTAGCCGTCCCAATTTTATGGTTACACTTTTTTATGTATTTTTTAAATTAAAACAATCGCCTAACAAGTTTTTTGGTTCTCCTAATTTTATTAAGTCCAAGAAATTGGGGGGAGAAGATGAAAAAGCCGATGTGCGGTAAAATCAATGATGCATGCTGAGTAAGAATGTGTACCTTTCCTCCAGCTCTCTACATGCAATATGATCCGTGCATAATTGAAAGACAAGAATAAAATCTAACCTAAATGATGCAACGAGGAGACAGCCTTAACAGGAATTTCTACACGAGAAGAACGGGAGCTAATGGGTCAACGGGAGGGGTGGGGGTCCGGTCTCTGATTCTGATCGGTGTCTGCCACAACGGATCCTGCCAGCGCTGTATACGGCCTCTAGCGGCACGTGACCCCTCGAGTGACCAGGTTAGCTTTTTCTTATTAATTAATTAATTAGGTCCAATTAAATGGTCTACAAGAACATGTAGTCTAATTAGGTTGGGGCCCTAATCAATTGCATCACAAAGCAATAAAAATTCCTAAGATAAGGTCAAATCCTCGAGAAACAAAATAAAAGAAAACGTCGTTAAAAATGAAATCCGGTGAAAAACTACGGTGGGGTCCCCCGAGCACACCGGTGCTCGGCGAAACAGACTCCGGCAATCCATAAGTCTGAGAGTCATGTCCGGGTTGTCCCTGTATTATTACAATAACAATGATCTGAAAATAAAAACTAAGTCTAAACTACTCTAACTACAGCTAAACTCCTGAACACTTCTGCTCCCTCCCTCACGCTCTCATGCGGCTCCATACAGAAGGGAGCCACCTCCGATCCCCACGGTTGCATCGACTTTCCGAAGAAAGATGCCTCGGTCGTCGGGCCCTCGTAAAGAAGATAAATAGAGGTGTGTCAAACCATAGTTATTATAATAATGAAAAAGAAATAAAACATAATATAATGAAAGGAAAGGAAAAATATATGCAAAAATAAAAATAAAAACAAATAAAAGAAAAGAAAAGAAAAATAAAGACAAACAAAAACAAAAACGAAATAAAAGAAAACAAAATAAATCGCAAAAGCCGTGAAAATCGTGAAAGAAACAAAAACCGCGAAAAAGCTGCAAAAATAAAACCGAAAAAGAAAAATGTCTACTAAGCCATGCTCCCCAGCAACGGCGCCATTCTGATGAGGCCAAAAAATCGAGTGGCTAGGGGATATAGGTATCACGGGTCATTGCGACCTCAACCTCTCGAATCAGACTCAACAAGAAAAGAAGACCACCAAATATCAAAATCAAACAAATAGCTCAAATAGCGGTCTCGCTATTTTATTTAACCTAGTATAGCGATCAGGGTCGACCTCAAGGAGCACGGGTTGGCTAAAAAACCTATGAAGTAGTCAAAAATCAAAATAAAATAAAATAAAATGTTTTTGGTGGATTTTTTATCTTCTTAAATTTTTTTGTAATTTTTAATTATAAAGAAAAATATAAAACAAAGCCAACAATTCACAAACAAGGAATTATTTCACACAACAAAAAAGATAGAAAATTAAAATTAAAATATTTTTGGATTTTATGGTTTTTCAAGTGTTTTTGGTAATTTTCTCATATTTTATAATTTTTAGTTGATTTTATAAAAAGAAAGAAAACTAAAAATGGAAGCTATTGTGCTGCCAGATTTGAAAGGCTATCTAAAAATATAAAAATAGTCTATAAAAATCTAGCAATAATTTTATGAAAAACTACAAATAAAATCCTAACTACAGAAAAAGAATTATATTTTTTTGATTTTTTAAGAATTTTTACTGATTTTTATGAGTTTTTTAGGGTTTTTCAATTTTTAGGGGTTTTATATATCCAAATGCAACAAAAATTATATACAAACAAAAACACAACAAAACACACAAGTGGTAATTTTTTTTGGATTTTTTATAGGCTTTTTAATATTTTTATTTGATTATTCAAGTTAGAAAGTAGAGAAAATAGGGGTTTTTGAATTGTTAAAAAAACAAAATAAAAACGAAAATGTCCCAAAAAATTACGGAAATTTTTACACAGTGGAAGGGGCCACATGTCCAAATTTCACGAAATTTGGGGTTGAAAATGCACAACACACAGGGACCTAAGTGCAAATAGTGAAAACTTTCCAGCCAAATAATAACACGTGAAATAATGTGGAGCTGAAATTGCAAAAAGCCTAGAAGAGCACGAGGTAAGCATGTGATTCACATAAACAAGGGCATATCTGTCATTCTTATTTATAAAGATGTAAACAGTAACAGCATTAAACTCTAGGATAAAACATGCAATCGTTCCACAAGTCACGTGTCGAGGCACGTGCTCCATATACAGGAGGACTAAGTTGCAAATAAAATAAACACAAGGGTCCTTTGTGCAAATTATCCAAACTAAAATAACTTCAAAAAATATTTACAGGACTATAAACGAAATGCAAAACTAAGGGGTGCCTAAGAGTAATTTACCCTCTTATTAAGGATCCAACAGCTGAGGGGCTTTGCGGAAGATCAGACATCTGAGCTTGGGTTGCACCCCTTTGGCGATGGACTCTCCTGATCAGATCCTCAGATGGATCGGATGGTTGCGAGCTCCCCGCAGATGGATGATCGAGATTAGACCTGGCGGATGAGCTCGATCGGACGGTGGAGGATGGCTCTGGATGAACAGGTCGTCGGCGAACTTCGTTCGGTCGTTACGCGCGCCTAGGTGCCCCTCTAGTGCTGCTCTGATAGGGAAAACGATCCTGGTGGTGGTCCGCAGCTGATGGTCAGCTCTGATGAGGTCGGGAGGTCCTGGAGGACCCTGGTGACGTCAGCGACTTGGAGCAGGTGTGATTCAATGGTCGGACCTCCAGATGAGGTCCATTTGCCTTCAACCCTGCACAGAAAGAATGTTGGGTCGAGGGCAAAGTGCCTCGACCCGGTTACGGGCAAAATAGGTGGACGTGTGTGGCAAAGCGATGCTCTCTGGCGAGGCGACGGCGGAGGAGAGCCGATGACCCTATTCCTGGGCGAACTAGGGGGAACGGAGGGGTGAAGAACGTGGAGAGGAGTCTCGCGAGGATGATGGGATGGTCGGGAAGATAGATGGATGACCGGATTGAGCTAGGTGGTCCGATGAAGGGTTCTTGCCGAAAATACAAAAATCAAAATCTAGAGCAGGCTAGGTGCTATCGAAGGTACATGATGGTCGAAGGAGTCTATGGTGGAGGTCAGGTACCTCCTGGGATCGTCGCCTCGATGGAATGACGCTTCCAGAGGCTCAAGCTCACCGTATGGCGGAGCACGGCGAGAGGGCTCACCGGACCTAGGGCTAAAGGCTTCAAGCTCTCGCTGCAACACCCTCCTAAGCTCGTTGTCACTCGAGGAGAAGAATGGAGGTCACGGGGGTCGAAGACGATGGCCAAAGATGCATGAAAATTGCGGCTCCATTGAACTTTATACTTGATGAGGTCAGAGAAAGATGGAGATCGGGTGCGTTCTCCGATGAGCGGACCCCTAAGGATAGTATCGGGCGAGAATCGCGGGTCAATCCTCGGTATACGAAGCCTTAGATCAATGAAAATGGCGGGCGGATCGATACAGGATAAATCGGGGAAGACAGGTCGAAACGCGGATCCAGACGCAAGTGATCCAGGGGGGAGAGTTGACCGGGGGTCAACAATCCCCCTGGACCAATCAGAATAAAGATAGTCAAAAATATTTATAATTTAGATTAAAAATAAAAATGATTTTATTTAAAAATATTTATAAAACAAAAATTGTTTATTTATTTTTCAAATTATTTCTTAGTTATTTTTATTTATTTTTTTGAAAAATAAATTATGTTATATACATTGTGTTATTTCATATACAGGATACATTATCTATGTATTTTATACTTTTATTCTTAATTTCTTATTTTTGTACAAATATCCTGATTTTATATTTTATTTATTTACAACATAAAATTTGGGATATAAAATAATTTTTATTTGATTTTTATTATTTATTTACAAAAGTAAAATAAATAGATATAGGTACAGATTTACATGGTATATACAAGGGTGAGAGAGAATTTATTTTGCTTTTATTTTAATTATATTTTTCTGATTTTTATTATATTTTTAGAAATATTTAAAAAGTATTAGAAACACATTTTTATTTTTGTTTTTATGAAAAATAAAATATATACATAAGAAGGAATATATACATGGATGAATGACCCTATCTCTCTCTACTTTTTTTTGTGATCAGGCCCATATTGGGCCCTCTCTTGGGTTCAGGTCACTCAATATTTATTCTAAATATTTCCCTCCTTTTCTTTATTTGTTTATTCTTTTATTTTTGCATAAAAACATGCTAATTATTGAAATTTACACAAAGCATGCATTTTGATAATTTATTTTATTTACAAATATCTACATGGTGTTTTACAAAGATTTTTAGCTAAAATAAAAGAATAAAGAGTGATGAATGAGGATTCATCATGCATCTGTTGCTGGCCATGTCTCATGTTCTGAAAGTGATGTGGAGACTGATACTGAGGTTGGAACTGTTGTTGCTACTATTGCTGCGGTCTGCCTCCTTGAAACTAATGGGCGGATCTCTGACCCTGTTGGGAACCCAATTGCTCTTACCCAGACAGATGGGGTGGTTGCAACCTCGGTCGAATCAGATATCGTTCACCTCCTGAATGATGGGTGGAGGTGGAGATTGCTGCTCACGAATGTATGGGCCTTCCTGTTGGTATGGTACAATCTGTTAGGAATACTGTGGGACCTTGTCAGGTATCTGCACGTAGTAAACGTGTTGAACTGTGGATGGTCCTCCGGTACTCTGCTGGGTGGAAGAAGTCTACTCCTGAGAAGAAGTGTTTGTTGTTGCACTCACACTCTGGCATGCGTTGATCATACTCATGAGAAGTTCCAGATGCTTTGTTATCTCATCCATCTTATCCAGGTTCTTCGTCCCATGTCCGATCACATGGAGCTAATCTAGCTCCTTAGATCGTTTCTCGATAATGTCCACTTTGGATAGGTGATTTCCAATGATGGTCAGATCAGAACTGTCCACCCTATTCACTTCATGTGATGATGTCATGTTGGCAGCCTTGTGGGTGTTGCAGGAGAAGTGACAGGATGCTTCTGGAATGCACGTAAAGAAGAAAGAGTTGCAGAACTCTCTGCATCTCCTCAAAAATCTAATATAGGACATCCTCGTCCTTATTGAAGTGACTACCCCATAAGCGACATCTACCAGCTCCTCGTTCTCATGACTCAACCCCCAAAGAAATTTTGCACAAGGCTTGTCTTTGGAATATCGTGATGGGGGCACTTCTCCGTTAAATCTTTGAATCTTTCCCATGCCTTGTGAATAGGCTCATGGGAGATTTGGGAGAAGTTTGCTATCAGCGATCGCATTTGGTTGAGGCATCCAAGTGGGTAACATTTTATTAGAAAAGCAGGCCTCAACTCTTCTCATGTAGTGATAAATTTTCCAAAATGATTTACCTAATAGAGGGCCTTGTCCATCAAGCTGAGCAGAAATGTCATCATCTTCACTAACTCTAACGGGATGTTAGGGTAGTGGATCGTTCTACAAATGTGATCGAATTAATGGAGGATTACATAAGGTTCTCGTGGAATATGGGGAGTAATGGTAAGATAGTTGACTTAAGATCGAAATGCCTATGAATCGCAGGAATTTGAATCCATATATTTGTTTGTCCTGCTCCTGGATTATAGGATTCTCTAAGTGAGAGCTTAGCCGCTGGCTCTACGTGCTCTTCTCCCCCACCTCCTCCTTGGTTTCTATCCTCCTCTCTCTTGTCTTGCCTCAGATCGAGAATCATATCTCTCAATGCAGTTTGAAAGTCAGCGTGTTCTGTTAATGGAGCCTGAATGGATTGAATGGAGGCTAAGATGGTAGTGTTGATCTCAGACTGCTCAACCATGGAACCTTTTCCTTTAGGTGGCATCAAGTGCACTGTCTCAATTTCTGCAAGTGTAAACTGCACTGGATTAGTCTTCAGGAATGATGGAGTCCCAAACGATAGTTCAAGATTAGAGTCAATCTTGAACACTGGATTGATTAATGAGGTGAAAGGTGAAGTGGAGAAAGAGGAATGCTCAAGAAGTGAGTCTTCTAGAGTAGAAGACGACCAGTTTGGAGTGCGAAATGAGTCTGCAAAGTCCAAACTAGAAATGCTCCAAACCAATTCGATATGAAGAGGCGAGATGTGAGAACACAAAAGTCAAACAAGAAAAGAAGGAGTAGAAGGCGCGAAGGGCGCGGAAGGATCTCTAGCACTAGCAATCAAACATAATACAAACCCCCAATTCACCAACTGACACAAGTGGAGATCGTAAGAGTGTGGTCTTTTATCTTTTCAATTTTAGTTGGTGATAAATGCAATCTTGTACACGAGTTAGTGAGTTGTTAGGCGTTGGAAGTTTTCCTAAACACTGGCTCAAATTTTTACGAATAGTTGCATTCACTTTCAACCAGTATGGGTATAAGTACGGACTGTAAAACAGCTATTCGTTACTTAAGGACGGAGCCTTACACAATGTCCTTTAAACCACCCACTCTGTTAAGGAAATATGGACCATTTACCAGCTACTTGTATTCCCTCACAGAGAAGTAGATGATTATTTTGTTAGAATCAGTAGTCTAAATGAAAATATGGAGCTTGGCTCTACCTTAGTGTTCATCTCTCACGCACTCTGCAAGTAAATTCAAACAATGAGGGGGATATTCTCCCCAAAAAATTGTGATTGTCTTTACGTTTCATTTTAGGGTCGAGTTTTCTTTAGCAGCCCCAATTTTACAAAGTTATCACTTTTTTGGATTTATTTCAATGAATCAACTAATGAGTTTCCACTTTCCTTTTTAGATTATATGAGTGAAAACAAGGGAGGAAGTCGGAAATGCGAATGCGCGATGAAATATAACGATGCATGTAGGGGATAAGAGATGCGTACCTTGTCACCAGCACTCTACATGCAAGGTGATCCACGCAGAATTTAAATACATAAATTAAACTAACCTATATGATGCACGTGAACTGGCCTAGGAATTACTTCTATTAGCGGGCAAGAACAGGTTAATTTGACTAAGTCCAAATTCGCTTTACCTTATAGGTGCATAAGTTCTTGTTTAGAACTTTAGACCTAATTAATTTACTTGTCTCAAGCAAGTTAATAAAGCATATCACCAAGGGCTCAAGCACATAAATCCGCATGAAACAAAGAAAAAGAAGGTGATGAAAACAAAACTGGTGAGGTCCCCCAAATGCACAGGCACTTGGTGAAATAGACCCCGCACACAAGGTATATAATGTCCTTTTGCAAGAGTTTGAATGAATGAAATGCTAAAATCTATCAATGTCAAATTCTCCAAAGAATTAGTCTCGTTCAACTCTTCTTCTCCTCTTCCTACGCTCTCATGCGGCTCGATGAAGAATCAAGCCGCCTCCGCTTCGCTTGAATGTCGCCCTAAGAATGTCGCCCTAGCTCGTCGGGCCCTCATAAGAAAGAGAAAACACAAGAATATGTAAGAGATACAGTTATATAAATATGAGCAAAAATAATGGGAATAAATACAATGAATATGAACAATGAGATGAATGAATGACACTATAGACAAAAATAAGAGAAAGAATAATAAGTATAAACAACCCAGAATAGTAGGTCAAAAGAGAAACCTAACTACCCCCGTCGTACCTCGTCGGCGACGGCGCCATTTTGTTGAACAATCTTTTTCGGGATTTTATTTAAATGAATTATTCATAAGTGAAAATTGGTTGTTGCAACCCAAAGAAGCATCAAACAAAAAACTTATTTAAAACTCAAGAAAAAATCAATAAAGAAAATGTAGCAAGAGAATTTGATATTTAATTTATTATATAGCTAGCATGATCGAACTTAAGGAGGCTACAAAAATATTGAGGGTTATTCTATGCAATGAATAATCAATAAAAGAATGAAGGAATTTCTATGGATACTATGCTTGGTTGTTATATTTATATTTGTATTTTGTTTTTTATGGAATTTTAATTTTATATTTTTTATTTGGTTTTCTAATTTTTATTTTTTATTTTTAAAACAATGATATAATTGAAGAAAATTTAAAGAAACCACTCCACCTCTCTTTTTGTATTTTTCAAATTTATCAAAAATAATCAGAAAATTTAACTAAAATTGTTTTTTGGGATTTTAATAAAATTCTAATGTTTTTGTAATTTTTTCAGATTTTTTTCACCATTTTTAAATTATTTAAATAAATCAAAAAAACCGAATAAATAAAATAGAAGACAAAATGAATGTTTTAGGAATTTTAAAATAATAAATAATGTCAAAATAGGTGAAATATATACAGAATAAAAGCTATTTTATAAATTTTCCAAAAATCCATTTTATGATTTTTTAGATTTCTAAATGATTTTTAAGATTTTTTAATGTTTTTAAGAGTTTTATTTTTTATGGTATTTATGAGGGAAAAAATGCCAAAATTGCATAGAAATTAAAATGAAACAAAATAAACAAGTAGGACTTTTTTAGAATTTTCGAAAAGATTTTATAATTTTTATTGATTTTTAACGTAAACAAGATATTTTTATGCTATTTTTGAATTTTCATAAATAACAGAAATAATGAAAATGCGAAATGCAATTTATGGATGCAAGTTGTATGCAACAAGAGCCTATATGAATTTTTTTCATAATTTTTTAAGGGGGTTTGATCTTTTTTATTTTAAAGATGCAAATTAAATGCAGACGAACGGGGATCTAAATGCTATTTTAAAGTTTAGCACTGAAAAGTAACAAATGAATAAATGGAGGATGAAAAGTGTACATTTTCCAAGAAATCACATGCACGGGCACGTACGTCCCGCTGGATTAGACAAAAAGGTAAATAAATTAATTTAAGATCCAATTAATAACTCAAAAAGGCAGACTGTTTATTGTGAATTTCACAGGATGTCACGTTCACATCACAAGTTCAATACAAACAGGACTAAGTTGCAAACAAAATAAATTCAAAGAATATAAATGCAAATGTTCTATAATTACAATGCAGACATGTGTCCTTGTAGGACTTATTTAAAATTGAAATAAAAGATAAGGGCTGGGGTGCAAAATTACCCTTAAATTACGTGGCAGAAAGAACGGCTTTGATACACGGAGGCTTTGATCTAAAAGCTATGGATGGCCTACGATCACGTTGGATGGTCTGATCAACGGCCGAACTTTGGGGCAAAATTAACGGTATGAATCTGAGTTGGCGTTGAGTTCTTGATTTGACGGACCTGAATATATCTGAAGGAATTGGGATGAAGGAGAACTTCGGCGAGTTCGATCGGAGATAATTCGATCTTGGCTTGCCCAAATCCTCTAATGAAAAGTACCATGGGTTCTTGCATCTCTCCTCTAACGATCAGCAGAAGCAATGGAGCTCAGATTTACCTCGTCGACGTTCTGGAGGTCTACTTTGGAAGATGCTTCAGGTAAAACTCCAGAAGTTACTCCTTGGATGATGCTTTGTGCTTTGACCCTGCAAATGCAAGCTTATGCTAGGAGGTATCCTCCAACCAAGAAATTAGGTCAAAAACGCGGGTTATGGTGAATGGGCGGGGATCTCCAGCGAGGTATGGTCGGAACGGAGACTGAACTCCAGATCTGTGAGGATCTAGAGGTGGGTAGAAGGTGGAAGAGTTGGAGAATGGCAAGGCTGATGTGTAGGCGAGGTCGGAGGTTGACTTAGATGATTGGAGCTCCTCCGATCATGCAGATAGAGGTTGAAGGTTAGGACATGATCTAGGTGATTCAGATGAAATCGAAGCAAAAGAAGAAGAGTAAAACAAAGATAAAATACCTAAATTACCTACGGAATGGAAGAGTGGTGGAATCGTCTCGACCTGTTGTTGGTGGCGGAGAGGTGGAGATGCGGCGGAAGACTCAGGCGACGTAGTTGGATCACATTCTACAGATGATCACTCATGCTGGTGATCATGGGGAAATGTAGTTGTCACCAACAACTCACTCCAGACTTGATCTTGGGGAGGAAGACAGCCAAAGGATGGATCAATTGCTCGTCGGAGGTTGAGGGGTGATATTTACAGGGTGAAGTTTAGCGGATTTTGAAATTCAAAATGAGCGCAGATCAAGGCAGATTGAGTGGATCTGAAAGATTGGCATCGAAGAGAGCTGAATAGGCTAGAATTATGGAGAAGGATGTGTTGGTTGTTAGTGAGGATAGTGTGTAGGGAAAATGGGCGAGTGAACGGTGAAGCGCAAGATCAGCGAAAATCATGTGAGGTTGAGAAGTTGACCCGGGTCAACAAACCTGGGTTGCCCAATCAGAAGGCGCGTAGGATAACGCTAAGATAGGGATAATGACAAAATAAGGAGAAAAATATCAATAAAATAATATAAAATAAAAAATGAATTCTAAAAAATTAGTAATGTAAACAAAAATGTTAGTAGTAATTTAAAGTTATTTTTAGTGATTTCTAGTTAATTAGATAATATATATTCAAGGGTTAAACTTAAATACAAGGTGTTAACTATAGGTATGTATACCTATATATACAAGACTTTGATTTTTAATTAATTATTTATATACATATATACATAATTTAACTTTTTTATTTATTTATTTATAATTTTATAAGTGTTTTAATGTATTTTTATTCAATTTTTAAGAATTAATTTATTAGGTCAATTAAATAGGTATAAGTGCAGTATATACATGGTGATACATATACAATATGTACATGATTTTATTTTTGTTGATTTTTTATTTTTGTGATTTTTACTTATATTTTATGAGTTAAATACAATATTTACAAATAGTTATAAATACAATATTTACAAGTATGCACAAGAAAACAAGTAACTAAATAATATACATAGTATATATAGGTATAATATACAGTAACACCCCAATTGGCCAATTAGATAATATACATAATATAATATACATAGTATATGTATAGGTATAATATACGGTAACACCCCAAAAGAATTAAATTAGTGATATTTACAGGTGTTTTATAAGGGATTTTAAGCTAAAATAAATTAATAAAGATGATGAAATGCATATTCATTAGATGACTATGTTACTTTCAGTCATCCATCTGTATAGCCTGATGTGGGCACTGATTTTTATGTAAATAAGAATAATATTTCTACCTTTGGTTCTGTAAATGTTCCATCCAGACGCTTTGAGAAAATCCAAAAAAATAGAAATTTGATGATTATCTTGTCGACCCTGATGTGGTTGAAATTATTCAGAATCTTGTTCTAGAAATACCTCTGCTTAAGGCCATCAAGTACATGACAAATATCAAGAAAGGACTAAAGGAGGTATGTACTTCAAAGAGCCAGTCGTGCCTAAACTCATGAAAGAAATGTGAAGCACATCCTCACCATGGTGACAATGAATGCAATCAACAATATCCTGACTAAAAAGAAAGACACGGGAGCTCCTCTATTCAGATGCTAGACATTCGGCCAGAAATTCGATCGAACACTCCTTGATAGCGGATCGTCAATCAACATGATGCCCAATTCACTACTTAAAGAATTTGGGTTGGGATCGCTCAAGTCCACAAGAATGATTTTGCAATTCGCAGACACTTCAATCAAGCGGCCTCGAGGAATTTTAGATGATGTCATCGTCATCATTTAGGGAATGCAGTTCCCTGTGGATTTCATTGTGCTCGACATGGACACCTCATCTCCTCTTCTGCATACCCCGATAATCCTTGGATGGTCATTCCTTTGAGCAGCCGAAGCAGTGGTGGACTATGGCACCGAGCAGATCACCTTTTGTTCTAGCAGCGATAAGGTGCCTATTTAGACAATCCAAGTGCCAAAACTGACTAAGTCTGTATCACACAAGAGCGATCCTACAGAGCAACAAACAGAAGATTGTGATTTTATTTCCGAAATCTATGATACAAATCTTTTCACGGATGATATCGAGACCCACGAATTTCTCTCCACGAAGGAAATAGTGGACAGCACGGTTGAGTTCCCAGAAATCTTTGAAGAAGAGATCTTTGTCGATGTGACTGATGAATTCATTGTTGGCCACCTATCCTTGGTAGAAAAGGAGGAAATCATTGAAAATTTTTGTGAGCAAGATTCTATCATTGAAGAATCATGTGCAACATTGGATTTAGAGCTTATAGTGCCAATGGTGGACACACTATAGCTGAAAGATCTGACACCACTACCCTGCACAGTAGCAGAGGTCACCATTGATCTGAACCAGACACCACCTGATCTCAAGCCAATTCTATCAAATATGAAGTATGCCTTCCTTGCGGGTGCGCAAAACATGTTCCTCGTGATCATCAACTCCCATCTAACACAGGAACAAGAATCTTGTCTGGTCAAGGTTCTAAAAAGAAACCACAAGGCCATAGGCTAGAAATTTTCAGATCTCCATGGGATAAACTTTTCATTGTGCTCAAATCACAAATATCTTTAAGAAGACAGCAAGTCTTCCTGCGAATTCCAGTGAATATTGAATCCAAAGCTCCAGGAGGTTGTGATGAATGAAATAATAAAATGGTGTGATGCGGGATTCATATATACCCTCTCCAACTTGAAATGGGTGTGTCTCTTGCATATTGTGCCAAATAAATCAGGGATCACCATGGTGAAGAATGACAAAGGAGAGGAGATCGCAACCAGAGTTCTAACATCTTGGTGTGTCTGTGTAGATGACGAGTCCGGAATCGCCACGTTTAGAAGATGTATTTATCATCGTGCGTAAAAAATTAATGTCGTTCGTTGTAGGCGGCAATCGAAATCGGTCAAGAAATAACCCCAAATATTTATTCAATTTCAATCATGTGGTTTTATGTTTATTTTACTTGGGCAAGTCCCAAGGTCAATCACAAGGAGGCAAAGGAACAACCTAGAATTATGTCTATCAAAATTCGTGCATGGTTTTCGATGCGGTCTTTTTTTTGGAATTTTTAATGCAAATAAGGGATGCAAGATGCAATTTCGGCCTATTTTAGGGACTAAAAAGTAAAAGTTGATCAAACGATGTCCGAAAAATACGAAACTTGGCCATAATGTAAATTGTGACAAAATGAATACATTATAATTTTTTTGGAATTTTTAGATGCAAGAAGATTTTTTTATGAATTTTTAAATGTAAACAGAATGATTTTCAATAATTAATTATAATAAATATTAAACCTACTTATTTTAAGGGGATAAAATTATCCGAGATCTATCACTAGGTGATGGATCTCAGAAAAAACCTAAATTTGAAACTGTGAGATCTAATACCTATTAAAAATCAAACACTGAAATATACAAAATGACTTTTATAGGGCAAATTATGCATGCAAATGAAAATCTTTTTGGGCACAATGTCAAACACAATTAATTCTACAATATGTGATTTTTTTGAGAATTTTTAGAGCAATGTTTAATCAATTATAAATTTAAGAGCACAAACTGGGCAAAATATGCAACTTTCCACAAGATAATTAATAATTAATTAACCATCAATCACAAAAATATCCACAATATGTCAAAATGTAGAGAATTAATTGAGAAACATCATGCTATTTTTGGATAAATAAAATAATACAGAGAAGAGGTTCAAAACAGTGGAGGATTACAGGGGTATAACTACAATATAAGTATAAAATAAATATGAAAATGCAACTGAGATATAATTTAATTACCAAAAGGCTGGGGGTAAATCTATAAAATTGCCACCAAGTCACGTACCAAGCACGTGACCTGGTTAGTGGGGGCTGATGCGTAATATGGAGGATGTACGGGGGGCTCTGCGCAATTTTCCCACGGTCACGTGTGATGCACGTGACCTGGGGGGCTGATGACGCTGGAGTTCCCCACGCATGTGCCTCGCACGTGCTGGGGCCTCGGGCTCCGAGCCCGGCCTGTGGTGGTAGAGGCGGGGAGGAGCCCGACCTCTGCAGGTGGCGTTGCGGAGGTTGTCGATAAGGTGATCGCCGGTGAGAGCCGAGCTGCGGAGGAGGAGAGCTTCGTTGGCGTTGTGGCGGTTGTCGGTGAAGATGACGGTGGTCATTGGCGGTGAAATCGGTGGAGGTTGTCGTAGTGTCGTAGATGTCTGGAGGCGGAGAACAAGCCTCTAGTGGCTGGAGTTGTCGAAGATGATCGATGCGGACGTAGCGTTGAAGATGGTCGTTGGTGAAGTCGTAGGTGGCTGGTGAAGATGGTTGAAGTTGGAGCTGTTAACGGCGTAGGTCGTAGGCTCAACGGGCATGGCCGGAGCTTGGCTGCGACGGTCGGAGGGGTTGGCTCGGCCGTGGGCTGCGACGAGGTCCAAGACCTCGGATCTCGCCGCACGAAGAGATCGTCGGGGCATTGTCACTGCCGCGGTGAATCTTGCGATGCAATCGGCGGATGAGGAGTCAGGGGGGTCGAGGTCCTTTAAATAGGAGAGAGGGGTCGAGCGGCACGAGAGATCCGACGGTGGCGGTTGGCCGTTGGCGATGAAGGCGGGGGCGGTTGGCGGTGAGAGACGTAGAGGCGGTTGTGGGGTCAACGACAGAGGTTACGTAGGGGGGCGGCTGGAGAAGACGATGGGTCATGGGCCGTTCGATCGGCCGAGATCGAACGGTCGTGGACGTGCCACGTGGCGGCATACTAGGGACAAGGGACGGGCACGTGCATTGCACGTGCTTGGCAGGCACGTGCTTCGCACGTGTGGCCGCTTTTAATTTTTTTATTAAAAACGAATAAAAAGAGGCCCAAAAATTGCTGACACGTGGCGGCCCCAGGGGCTGCCACTGTCAGCACCAGAAAAATACGTAGATAAAGATTTTGTAAAATCATAAATAAATAGCAAATGACCTCGGATCGAAAAAGTTCCTTCATGAAAAATGCTCATCTCGATGAGATCTACAACTTCATGAAGACATCAAAATCAAAATCGATAAAATACACAAAGTGAATTTTTAGGGTATCCCATATACATAGAATACCTATATTTTATGGGTTTTGTATTTTTTTGTCATTTTTAATCCAGATAAAAAATCCGAAAAAAATATGGCAAAATCAAAGATAAATAAAGACACCTTAATCTAATTTTTTTGGATTTTTATTAATTAAGAAAATATGTACATAAAATATCAGGTCAAAAACCACTAAAATACACAATGTACAAAAGAGGCCCAAAACCCAATTTTCACATATGAGCTCCGATTTACTTGAACTTGGTCTTGTTTTGAAGGTAATTGAATGTACATTAGTCAAAAGTAAGTAGGATCAATAGGACACTGGATGGGTAAGATATGGGGTTTTTAGTCCGGAAATCCTGAAACTAGGGTTTGGGTTTTTGGTCCACTTACTTGGGTTAATTATTTTTTTATATTTTTTTATTTATTCTTGTAAGTGATATGTACACAGTGGAGGTAGTTTGGATCAATCGGAGTTAGCATGAATGAGTTAAAAATCAGGGAAGTTAGTCTATTTACATGTCAAATTTTGCGTGGATTTTTGGCTTTTTATTTTATGCAAAAAATAATGGATAAAATGCAATTCTTATGAAAACTTGCATGAATGCTAATTATGCAGAATAGATACAGATGTGTTGTTGATTTTGAGGGTTCTGAGCTTAATTAATGAGATTTAGAGTGATGAATCCGAGATTCATCATCCCCCTATACTTAAACCATGCTCGTCCCTGGGCATCAAAAAGAATTGCCATGAGGTGAAATGAGATTGGGTTCCATACCAAGACCATGAGCTGAAGGTGAAAATGAAACTAGACTCGATCTTTGGATTATTAGTGTGGCGGAACTTCTGTGAGACTTAGAATTTTAAAATCAACAGCACTCAAGTTCTACACATCATTGTCACAGTTTCAGCTCAGAAGTCATCTTAATCAATCCTCTTCCCAGAGTATACCCTATGAACATTGAACAACCGACTCATGTGTGTGAAAGGTTTTAGCTCTTCCCATCCAGAATACCGGACTACCATGCTCCTCTCCTCTCTAGTAACTCATCCTCGGGGAGTCAGGTATTTCCTTCTAAGGTATGTCGCACTGTGTTCACAATCGAATTGGAGGAGAAGATAGAAGAAGGAGAAAAGAACTGGAGGGTGGCCAGTGTAGTCACCTCTCCTTGTGAAGATGGCCAGTGTAGCCGAGTCTCCACCAAGATCTGCAGGTTTCTTGAAGCTTGGACCTTTTTGGTCAGATATTTATTTGGTAGAATGCTTCTTTGTATTTGGAATTTTTGGTGGTTCTGCTTGGATCTTGTTGTGCCCCTACGGATATAGAATCTTTTTGTTCTGTACATTTTTTGGGGTCTTAGAAAAATTATGCCCAGTCGTCCATCCCTTTTCTGAAGCTTTATTTCAATCCGTACTCTGGTCTTTAGATTTCAATGCTACTAGAAAAGAAACTCACACAGTCTTCCAACATCCCGTCTGAGTTGAGCTAAGTGCATAGTACGAGAGTACAAATTAATTCCCTATTCCAGAGTTGTACCCAGAATGAAGAGACGAGGTTAGACACTAAGAGTCAAACGCTGCACATTGTCATGTGGAACTTAAAGAATTAAGTCAAAGACCTGAAGCTCTTAAAATCCTATATCTCAGTGAAATTCCTCTAAAAATTAGGTGGATTAAGGTCAAGTCCAAACCACTCTCGATTTCTGCTCACAACTCGGTTCAGAATCCAATGACTTTTCACAGATGCAAATGAATGTGATGCTGGATGAAGTGCAGGTGTGTGAAATGCAGATATTTTATATGCAAAAATGAAATAAGAAGCCATTTTTTTCAAAAATTTTGGGCACGGTCAGTATTAATAGCAAAACTCTTTCTCTTTCTTTTCTTTTCTTTTTTTGTATTAATTACCCACCTCATAAATACATATAGACTTACGTGAAAGTACGAGATATGGGCAAAATATATACGAAGTATATATACATACCCCCCTATACTTAGCGAGTGATGTGTCCTCAGAGCACAAGAAGCGTAAAGAAGACATAGCTCGGGCTAAGCGTAAGAGAGTGAAAAAGAAAAATAAAAAGAAAAAGATTTACAGAACTGCCCCCCTATACTTAGACTGTGAACAGTCTATGTATAGAAGAAGAGCGGAAAAAAATGAAGTGGTTGGGGTATGTGAATGAAGAGAGTATATATAGGTGGGTGTCGGTTCCCCCTATACTTAGGCTCTGGTCAGCCTAAGTGTAGAAGAAGGGTGGAAGTGAGGCGATCGGAAGAAGGAGAAGGATGGTATATACATATGGATCGGTCCCACCCCATACTTAGGCCTTGGCCTAAGTAGAGGAAGAAGCTATACAAGGAGACCGGGGGGAGGGTGGGTAGCCGATGATTAAGGCGATTTTCGGTTGATCTTCTTTTGAGCCTGTGATGGGTGATCGAATAACGAGATGGAGATGAAGCATATGATTCCCAACTATTATCAGTGTCACCCTAAGAAAAATCATGATGGATAGTGGATGAAGTGTTTGAGTCAGATGAAAGATATCCATCATCGGGGATTATCCTTAGAGGAGTAGTATTCGAAAGTGGACTTACTCCAAGTATTCATGTCTTTTGTTTCTTCAGTTGTTTCCTCGGAATTAGTTCCTTCTTGGGGTCAATCGGTTTGTCCTCAGATGAATACTCAGAAGCACCGGTCTCAGTCAGCTCATACAAAATAATTCTAGTGTACTTGAAGAGGGCACGAGCATCAGCTTTGGATGAATAGTAGTTAGGAACGGGAGTTGTCCAATGAGAATTGAATATTGGATCCTTGCGAAGATATGGCTTTAGAGCTGCCGAACAAACTTCACTCATGTAGACTACCTTTTCCGGACCTGATGAGGGATCATCATCTGATTCCTCTTCCGAAAGGTCAAAGGTGACTCTATTTTTATATCTTCGTGAAGGTGTCGGTTCACTTGAGTATCCAGATGAATAGCCATTTGAATTTTCCTTGGTCGGTGCTCGGCCTACGTGCTTGTTCTTAGTCTTTTGAATATTGGTGCACTCTCAATTTGGGATGATTTGGTCAAGGTATTCAGAGAAGGTTGCTCCAGGGTGCGATCATGCATATGTCTCAGGATCGCAGAAGAATTTTTTGTCTATTTTGATATCCACGGGAATTGAAATATTGGGGAGAGTCTCTGCATGTTCATTCTCAATTGATTCGATGTTGGAGCATTCCTGTGTCGAGTTAATGTAATCCATGTAGTCAGAGTAGGTTGACCCAAGGTGTGCCCATGCATAAGTCTCCGGATCATATGATTCATATACATGATTCTCCATGGTGAGAGCGGTTGGGAATGGAGCAGGGGGGAGAGTCTCTAAACCAATAGTCTCATCAACAACCATTATCTCAGGTGTAGCAGCAGGGTAGGGCTCTTCTACCGTTTCATGGTTACGGTTGTCGGGGACTTCGTGGGTTGCCTCAGAAGATCGTGGTTCCTCAAAGATAGGGTCATATCTAAGTGCTTCCAATGCTGCGATATTGATTTCCCGAGTCTCACAATCAATAATTGCCTTAGCCAATGCTAAGAATGGCTTTCCGAGAATGATTGGAGACTGGGTGAATTCTCCTTGATGCTCAATATCAATGATCGTGAATTCTACCTTGAGCAAAGCACCTTGGAATTTCATGATGACAGAAATGATTCCTCTCGGTCGTTTTATCGATCGGTCAGCCAATTGAATAATCTCTTGTTTCTTCCTGATTGGTCTGAGTTTGAGTTCGTGAAATACATAGGTCGGGAGGATATTGATCGGTGAATCGTCATCAATCGAGCATGGGTGAAAATCGTGTCTTTGATTATGCAGTCAAATCTAGGCAACCGCTTCACTATGCGGCTCTTGGTTTTTCTCCTCAACACCAAGGAGGAGGCCATTGACAAGATATGTCTCTCGGTCTTTGTTCTAATCCTTCCTGACTTTTTGATCATTAATTTATCCATTACAAATCCTTTAAGGTCGGGGAAGTGTTCAATGGCCTGTATAAAGGGAAGTTCAAAAATTAATTTCTTCTCTAATGCTTCCCGTACAGCAGGATCCAAATTCCTCAGATCTTCTTCAGTCTCTATTTTTATGATATTTTCTGGATTTTTTATTTATTTTTTTGGTGTTTTTGAATATTCCTATTTTTTGTATTTTCTGTGTGGCGTGGTGATGTGGTGTGTTCCTCAGATGAGCAGGGGTTCTGATGTTTAGAGTGGGGGTCAGAGGCATAGTCATTTCTAGGGGAATAATATGCAGAAGTGACACTGTCATAATCGTCCCCAGATCCTTGAATATCCTCAAAATTTTTAATCTTAGATCCAATCATTTCCTCATTGATTTTTATGTCCGAGCTACCAGATATTGAAATTAATCGATCGGTAAATTCTTGAAATCTATCCTCCATTAATTCAAATTTCTTGTTCATCTTCAATATATCCTCCAAAATCTTTTCTTGACCAAGCGTGGGAGCAGTCAGGGTATGTTTTTGTAATTGAATTTCCTCCTCCATTTTCCTATATGTACTAGGAGAGGAGTCTCTTGAATTATCTGATATATGATCATCATTTTCTAGAAAATATCTCCTCAACAATTATGGAAGGTGGCTGCTCATATGGTCTAGGTATGCGGAGTTGGTCCGAGTAGAGTTCAATCCTTTGATTATGAGTGGTCGGACCTTGATATTATGGAGTCAGCATACAGGGTTGATGTGTTTTTATGTGGTCAGTCCAATCCTCTGTATGTCCGAATAGGGGGTTATCATCGTCAATCCAAGATGATGTTTGTTCATTGGTGTGCAAGGGTAGGGTCGATGGAAGAGGTGAAGAAGTGTTCAATTTGATCATGTGGTTATCCTCTCCCATGAATGATGGATTGACATTTACCGAATATGAAGAATGAATCATATGATCGGCATAGAGTGGATTGACGTATGAAGAAGTGGAGACCTCAGTTGGTTATTGGTTTGTATGATCCGAATACAAAGGGCTGTCATTCAGAGAGTAGATCGGATCTGTAGAGAGATATGGATCTATTGATGGTTGAGAGTCTCTTGTGGAAGTAGGAGGAGGTGTTTTGGGTCTAACCGATACGAATTCATTTTCATAGTATAGCTCTGATGGATTCTCGGATAAATGTTCGGCTATTTTTGAAAGAGTTGAAAGGAATGAGGGGTTGGGTCTGCAAGAGTTATTGGACAAGAGTTCCATGATGAGGTTTAAATCAAGAAAGGAGAGAGATGATTGCACGGGATAGTCAAAAGAAATTTTATCAAATGTGCGGCTGTTGATCTTCGAAATCGGTTTACGCGCACCAATGCAAACACAAATCAAACCCTGAGTCCATCAACTCACACAATGAAGCCGTAAGAGTTCGGCTATTATCTTTTCAATTTTAGTTGGTGATAAATCAATCTTGGCAAAAAAATTAGCGAGTTGTTAGGTGCTGAAATTTTTGTAATGACTGGCCCGAATTCTTACGACTAGTTACACCTACTTTCAGCCAGTATGGGTGCAAGTACGGACCATAGAACGTCTACCCGTGTTACTTGAGGACGGAGTCTTACGTAGTGTCCTCTAAACCACCCACTCTGCTAAGGAAATCCGGACCGTTTACCGGCTACCCGTAGATCCTCACTGAGAAGTAGCTAATTGTTTTTAGTAGAATAAGTAGTCAAGATGAAAATCCAGATTTGGGCTCTAGCCTTAAGTGTCATCTCTCGCTCACTCAGAAAAAAATGTAAAATAATCCAAGGTCGGGGTTGCTCCCCCGCAGAAACTCTTGATTTTATGGGTTAATTTAAAATCAGCTATATTTAGCAGTCCCAATGTTAATTAGGTGATCATTGAAGAATTTAAATGAGCATAAATACACGTCTACCGTCCAGTCCCAATTTCCTTTATGTGACAAAACAAGATGGAGAAATTCGGGAAAAGCCGATGCATGTGAAAACAATGATGTATGCTCAGTTAAAAGACTTATAGTGAATCCTCGCAATCTCCATGTGGGATGCTAGACCGAAATTGAAAATTTATTCTAAATGAATGCAAGTTGAAGAAAAACCGCACCTAGCAGAAAGTTCTATTAGCGGGGAAGAATTGAGTTGAATTTGGCTAGGTTGAACGATCTATGTGCGTCTCGATTAATAGTGAAGTGTGGCTTAATCCTACGAGCACAATCAAGAAATTAAAATGCTCTGAGAGCCATATGTGCAGGTCTATCCTAATCACCACTCAAGTCGGGCCCCACCCTCACCGGAGAGTGAAATAGGCCACGACACACCATAGAAGAGTTCAAAGTCTTTTTACACACGCGAGAGTCCAATCGGACACCGCTGTAAATGAGCAATTAATTACAAAAAATAAAATTGCAGAAATTAAAAACATGGACTCTACGCTCTCTCACGACTCGACTCGATCTTAAATTAATTGTGGCTTTTCGGATGTCGGTGAAGATGCTTCGGTTTCTTGAAAAACCGCTCCCCGTACGCCTAGTACCTTGCAAGAAAAAATAAGAGAGATTTGTGTAAGAGAGTGACTCAGAAAATAATCAAGAATAAAATAAGCGAAATAAATGCTAAAAAATAAATGCGGGAAAAAATGGAATTTACAACGAAAAATTCGGGGGTCAGACTACCTGAATGCGGAAAACCAAACAAGAAATTTCAAAATACAAACCTAAGTCGTTTGCCTCCCCGGCAATGGTGCCATCTGACGGGTCTAGAATCGCCGCGTTTAGAAGATGTATTTATCATCGTGCATAAAAATTAATGTGTCGTTCGTTGTAGGCGGCAATCGGAATCGGTCAAGAAATAACCACAAATATTTATTCAATTTCAATCACGTGGTTTTATGTTTATTTTACTTGGGCAAGTCCCAAGGTCGATCACAAGGAGGCAAAGGAACAACCTAGACTTATGTCTATCAAAATTCGTGTGTGGTTTTTGATGCAATCTTTTTTTGGAATTTTTAATGCAAATAAGGGATGCAAGATGCAGTTTTGGCCTATTTTAGGGACTAAAAAGTAAAAGTCAATCAAACGATGTCCGAAAAATACGAAACTTGGCCACAATGTAAATTACGACAAAATGAATACATTGTAATTTTTTTGGAATTTTTAGATGCAAGATGAATTTTTTATGATTTTTTAAATACAAACAAAATGATTTTCAATATTTAATTATAATAAATATTAAACCTACTTATTTTCAGGGGATAAAATTATATGAGATCTATCACTAGTTGTGGATCTCAGAAAAATCCTAAATCTTGAAAGTGTGAGATATAATACCTATTAAAAGTCAAACACTGAAATATGCAAAATGATTTTTACAGGGAAAATTATGCATGCAAATCAAATTTTTTTAGGTACAATGTCAAACACAATTAATTCTACAATATGTGATTTTTTCGGGAATTTTTAGAGCAATGTTTAATCAATGATAAATTTAAGAGCACAAACTGGGCAAAATATGCAACTTTCCACAAGATAATTAATAATTAATTAACCATATATCATAAAAATGTCCACAATAAGTCAAAATGTAGAGAACTAATTGAGAAACATCATGCTATTTTTGGATAAATAAAATGATGCAGAGAAGAGGTTCAAAACAGTAGGGGATTACAAGGGTATAACTGCAATATAGATATAAAATAAATATGAAAATGCAATAAAGATATAATGTAATTACCAAAAGGTCAGGGGGTAAATCTGTAAAATTGCCACCAAGTCACGTGCCAAGCACGTGACCTGGTCGGTGGGTGATGAATACCCATTCATCACTCTTTATTCTTATATTTTAGCTACAAAAACCTTTGCAAATGCATGTAGATATATGTAAATATAAATAATTACCAAAAGCATGCATTGTGTAAAAACCTATAATTAGCATGTTTTTGTGCAAAAATAAAAGAATAAAGATTAAAAAGAAAAAGAGGGAAATATTTAGAATAAATATTGAGCAACCTAACCCAAGGGAGGGCTCAGCATGGGCCTGACCGCATAAAAGCCAAAGTAGAGGGAGATAGGGGCTCATGTGTAAATATTTGTGTGAATAAATAAAACTATATTTTCCTCACCCAAAGAATATGCTTGTAAATACTTGTATATATTTATAAAAATATAAAAACAAAATAAAAAGTTAAAAATCAAAAAGATCAAAAATACCTCCTTTCATCATGTACATAAACCACACCTATATATTTATTTAGCTTTGTAAATATATAAAAGTAATTTTTATAATTTTTGTAAATAGTCTATGTTATATATTGTAAATAAATAAAATAAAAACAATTAAAAATTAAAACAAAATAAAAATAGAAAAATTAAAAATACAAAAATACATTGTACACATACCATGTATATAGATGTATATATATTTATTTTACCTATGTACATAAATAATAAAAATAAAATAAAAATACCTTTTTATTCCTTATTTTATTCTATAAATAAATAAAATATAAAATAAGGATAAAATTGTATAAAAATAATATATAAAAATCAAAAATCAAAACCCTATATATATTGTATATACCTCTATCTAGTACATATTATGTATATAGCCTATTTTTATTTCCAAAAATTAATTAAAAATCACCAAAAAATAGAAAAAAATAAAATAAAAATAATTCATGTTTTACGTTTTTGCAAAATCGGCCATTTGCTACCTTATTTTTGAGCTTCAAAGTTTAGCCACGTGGCCTGATTCCATTGGGTCCTGGGGATGTTGACCGCCCGGTCAACTAGCCCCCCCAGGACCACTTCCCACGGGTCTGAGCAGCAGACCCGATTTCTCCAATTATTACCCGCTCGACCCGATCACCAATCCGCCAAACCCTGGGTCTGAATCCTTCGTCGTGCATCCGACATCCTCGCCGGAGCCGCTCCCTCGGGATCCGCGTGCTCTTGAGCTTGCCCGGACCCATTCTTCTCGGACCCCTAGCCATATAAAGCCGCTGCTCCGCCACCTTCTCTCTCCATCTTTGGTCATTCGCCTCCTTCCCTGTGAGCTCCAGAGAGACCGCGAGAGTGACAGCGAGCGATTCCACCTGTTGCAGCGAGGAGAGGAGGAGGATTCCACTGATCCGACGACGTAGCCGCCGTAGCTCCGCCACCTGAGCGAGCTTCGAGCCTTGGGCCGAGACGTCCCTTGAGGCCTAGACCGGGAGCTTCCCTAGCTCCGCCACAGTCTCTTCGACCATTTAGGTAGCCATTTAGCTTTCCCATTTCCTTCGATTTCCAGTTACGCCCAATTTTCGCCATCGACGTATTCCTTCGATTCCGATCATCCAGCCACCCATCTCGATCATCAGAACCGACCCACATCTTCACCTCCTCCCGACGCACCTTCTGCACCCACTCACCCAACCCAGCTCGCACAGGAGCTGGGAACCGGGCTCCTCCGTCCACCACCTTCGCCGGAGCCCGCCGTCCCGACGCACCAGCCACCTCCACATCGCTTAACCGGGTCGAGGCAATTTGCCCTCGACCCGCGAGTCTTTTGGTTCACTTTGCAGGTCAGAACGAGGGCCATCTGAGGCTCTCCGTCATTCAGCCAGAAGACCAGCTCCGTCGACCTCGCCCGAGCTCAGTGGAGCTCGGGCCGATCATCGGAGCATCGCAGCAGACGCAGGAGCGCGCCAGCTTTCTTCTCCGACCATCAGAGCGCTCCAAGGAGGAGGCCAACGCCCGCACGAGCCCGGCGAAGCTCGCCGGGGACCAGTTCTTCCAGCATCCTCCAGCGTCGTTGGATCAGTCTCCAGCTCCAGACGCCATCTCCACCGTTGGTTCCTGGAGCGCCCTTTGACGTCAGATCTGAGGAGTTCGATCCGGACCGTCAGATCCACACGTGTCCTGGCCTCGACCGTTGGATCAGCCAGACCAGTCCCAGCGCTGGAGAGCCGCCCCCATCTGGACCGTCAGATCTACACGTGGCAGTCATCCAGCCGCTCCGGTTAATAAAGGGTAATTTACCCTTAGGCCCTTATCTTTGTTTTATTTCGTATTAGTCCTGTAAATAGTTAAATTAGTTGTTTAGTTTTAGGTTTATTTGCATAGAGGACCCTGAGCTTCATGTTATTTGCATTTATACCCTTGCCTGTTGTGGACACGTGCGTCGCCACGTGATATTTTGGGTTATTTGCAGCATATGCCCTTGTAGTTCTGGTTGTTATGAAATGAATGAAAGTTTTTAGATATTTGCACTTATACCCCTGTGCGTGATTGATTTACACATGTGCGATATTTCTTGGGTAATTTGCAAGTGAGGCCCCTGGACTTTTGGTACGTGTTACCAATAAGCCCTCGAGACTTGTTTTTGTTACATTTAGGTCCCTTAGTGCCCCAAGCACGTGCGTGGCGCGTGTTTTGCTGGGTTAATTGCACCGGGACCCCCAGAACTTTGGGTATTTGCATTTCAGTCCCTGTGCACAGTACCCTACCTTTATTTTTGAATAAAATATCAAATCACCTCCAAATCCAATGAGAATTTGACACAGGGCTCCTGCCATGGTGTAGGATTTTCACGGATTTTTGAGGACATTTCTGATTTTGTTTGCTATTTTTAAAAATTCAAAAACCTATATTTTCGTCACTGTCTAGTTTGAAAAATCACAAAACAAATATAAAAACCCACCTAAAAATTCTACAAAAATTGTCTACTCTTTAGTTTAGTGTGTTTGATTTTCTAGCCAATTTTGGCTATTTTTCACCACTGGAAAACACTAAAAACTTAAAAACACCAAAAAGCCCATAAAAATTCTAGTAAATAAATTAGAAACCCAAAAATAATAAACTTGGTACCTAAATTTTCCTTGTTTTACCTAATTTACAGGAAAATTACCTCCAGGCATTTTGAGGCCCTTAGATATTTTATCTAGGGACTTTTGGCTTGGCTGGACAGTACCACTGTTTTTAGCTACTGTTTGATTTTTAGAAAATAAAATAAACATCAGAAAATTATCAAAAATTCACCAAAAACATAAAAAAATATAAAACACATAAAAATTTTTTTGTTTTGATTTTTTGTTGATTTTTGGTGCATGAAATAATTTGTTGAATTGTGTTCTTCCTTGCTTTTCTTATTTTCTTTATATATTAAAAATCCAAAAAAATATAAAAATAATTAAAAACCACTAAAAATATTTTGTTTTTTTATTTTCTTTATTTTTTTACTACTTCGTAGGCCTCTCGGCCAATCTGTGCTCCTTGAGTTCGACCCTGGGTGCTATACCAGGTTAATCACATAGCAGGACCGCTTCTTCATTCTGATTGATTTTATTCTTCGCGAGTGGTTCATTTTTCTTGATATACATGGTCTGATCGCTTGGGTCGCAACGACCCTATTTCTGTACCTTATACCCGAGTGATCGGAACCGTGTTACCAGAATGGCGCCGTTGCCGGGGAGCACGGCTTAGTAGTTTTATTTTTCCTTTAGTTTTTATTTTCGCGGCTTTTCGCGGCTCTTTCAGAGCTCGCGGCTTTTTCGCGGCTTTTGTTCATATTTCTTTTTGTTTTATTTTGCTTTATTTTCTTTTTCTTTTGATTTTGTTTTTGTTTATTTTGAGTGTTTATTTTATTTTGACTTTTTGCACATAATACCCTTATTTCCATTTTTATTTCCTTTATTATTTGATTATCTGGTTCTGACCATTCTTCTCTTTCTTGCGAGGGCCTGAGGACCGAGGCGGCTACTCTCGAGAAGCCGACGCAACCGCGGGATTCGGAGGCGGCTACTTTCTTCGTGGAGCCGCAGGAGAGAGTGAGAGAGAGTTGAGTGGGCGAGGCTTTTTACTTTTTATTTTATTATTGTAATAATACAGGACATTCTCAGAGACACTTGGACATTTGTGGACTTGCTTAGCGGGTCTGTTTCGTCGAGCACCGGTGTGCTTGGGGGACCCTTAGGATTTTCGCGGTTTTTCGCGGTTTTGATTTTATTCTATTTTCTTTCTGCCTTTTCCGGTGTTTACGCGGTTTTTGCTCGAGCCCCTAGACTTAGGAATTTCGGGTGATTGTGTCGTAATTAGTAGGATCCCCACACCTAACTGCTTATCTGTTCCTATAGAACGTTAATTGGACCTACTAAAAATAATTAATAAAAATAACCGACTCATTTGCCTTCGTAGCCTACGTGCCGCAGCCCGTCCTGTAAAGCGCTTTCTCCTACCCCCGATTTGTCGGACAGAGGGACGGGCCAAGACCGGACTCTTTGGCTTGGAGGTCGGTGACCGGTTAGACGGTTCTTCGCTAGAAATTGCTCATCTAGGACTCGGCTTTCCCGTTGCATCATATAGGTAGTTTCCTTTCTGTCTTTACATTTATGCGCGGATCATATTGCATGTAGAGTGCTGGAGACAAGGTACGCATTTCTGACTTTGCATGCATCATTGATTTCATCGCGCATCAGCTTTTTCGTCTTCTCCCCCCTGTTTTGGACTAAATAACCAGGAGAACCGAAAAATTCGTTAGGACGTTTGTCTTTATTTGAAAAATACTAAAAAGAGAAACCATAAAATTAGGACTGGTTAATACTATTGATCTTAAAATACGCTCACCCTAAAATTTTGTCTTGGGGAGAGCAACCCCCTCATTGTATGGTTTGGATGCGCGAGAGAGTGACCCGCACCCTAGGTAGAGCCCTCCGGTGCTAGTCCCGACTGATTACCGACTCTTCCGTGCGGACCAGTCGGTTGGGATAGCATCGGGTATCCTAACAGGTCACGTAAGCGCTCTGATATTTTGTGTGATCACCAAATAAAATTGACAAGATAATTTGACCGAACTTTCACGGTCTTCAGCTCGCGTTGCGTTGGTGAACCGGGGGTTTGTTTTGTGATCATATTTTCTCCAGATCTCATCCGCCTTACTCGCCAGATCAAGATGATGGGTAGACGCTTTCTTAGGCAGCCTCTGGCTGCACCGCTTTCGGGCACGTCTGCCTCATCATCTAGGTTGTCCCGCGAGAGCCAAGACCAGCTCTCCGAGCCCGAGTACGACTCCGCCCTGTTCCCCCTCGACCCCCTTTCTTTCCTGCCTGAGAGACACGAGCCCGAGGAGAGACTGATTGATTTGACAGCACCTGAGTTGGGCTCGTTTGATTTTGCAGATGTCGCTATGGCCGGCAGTTCAGATGATCACTCCCGTCAGCCCGAGCATTTTGTACTAGACCAGGGAGCGATCAACTCCACCCTGATCGCATCACTTGAGACAGTCCAGCAGCAGTTTCGCGACCAGGGAGCATTCATGATTGAGATGAGGCGAGAGTTGGAGAGGCTCAGAGCAGAGCGAGACCAGCAGAGCGAGCCTGAGGAGATACCTGATGCAGAGGCACGAGCCGCAGCAGCAGCCGCCGCCGCAGCGGCAGGCGCCGCGGCAGGAGGACCACCACGACCGATGCGGGAGTTGCACAACCCCGGATCGACACTCATGCATCATTGGGTAGTGGTGCCGGCGATCGTGGGGGACTTCAAGTTCCCCCCGAACACTTTGCGGTTACTGCCCCATTTCCACGGACTTGCCACTGAGGAGCCCCACCTCCACCTCCAGGAGTTCCTGATGATCTGCAGCACTGTCCACGATCGCCACGTGGACCAGGACACGATTTGGATGATAGCCTTCCCTTTTTCACTGGCAGATAGAGCAGCCACCTGGCTGAAGCATCTAGGGAGGTTTGTCTACACCTGGGAGCAGCTCCGCACTGAGTACTTGAACAAGTACTATCCACTCGGGCGGACGAATGCAGCGAGGGCCCTGATCAGCAACTTCTCCATGTTCCCCAACGAGCAGTTTCACGAGGCATGGGAGAGGTTTCGAGAGCTCCTAGACAGATGCCCGCACCACGACATCTCCAAGCCGAACCTAGTTCAGAGCTTTTTCAGCGGGTTGATGCCAGAGCTTCAGGGTCTGGTGAACGCTTCTTGCGGCGGGTCCTACTTTGCCAAGGACCACGACCAGGTCTGGGCCATCTATGAGGAGATGGCCGAAAACTACATGGTGATGTCCCAGACCAGGTTGTATACTCAGAGACCCCAGCCACAGCAGCCAGGACCCGTGCAGTACCAGCGGATAGCACGGGTAGATGCAGGTCCATCCAGTTCGTCCGCAATCGCAGTAGCACAGGCAGAGTCGTCCGCTGCGGACATGGGCATCATCAGCGAGAAGTTGGACCGCATGGAGCTGATTGAGAAGAAGCAGTGCCAGAGCATCACTCAGATGGAACAGATGGCACAGGTTCTGAGCGACATGAAGACCCAGCTCATGTGTCTTCAGGAGGCACAGACGGCTCCTCAGCCCCGTCTTCAGTCGCGAGGCGACTCCGGCAGCAGCAGCAGCTCGTCCCAGCGCTCCAGCACCCTTGTGCAGCCTAGACAGGTTCACCTTGTACAGGCGGAGCCGTACCAGCAGCCGCAGCCCACCTACCAGTCCCCACCATCTCCAGAGATGCAGATGGTGGTCTACCAGCCGGACCAGCCTCTGGCAGTACTCCCGCCAGCCCCTTACGATGCCGAGCCGTTGATGGATGTCAACGGGATTTGGTATGACCGCCCCCAGCCTGGGATCCGACGAGACCATCCCAGATTCAGGTGGGGGAGTGGTGGTGCCCAGCCCCAGCAGCAGCCGTTAGGACAGGGAGGGCAGTACTCCCAGCAGAGAGATCACTAGCAGCCGCAGCAGCAGCCCCCAGCATACCAGCAGCACCAGCCATCATCCTTCGTTCCTCGTCCCTATCAGCAGCAGGGACAGTCATGGAGACGTGAGCAGCAGGCTCACCTAGTTCAGCAGCAGCACCCTTCCTCATACCCCTCTTACCACCAGCAGCAGTTCCAGCAGCCTCACCCCCAGAGAGGCTACCCGTCGGGCTCCCACGAGAGTCCCGCTTTAGATGATATCGCCCGCCTCCTCACGGACCAGAAGGCCACATTCAGACGGGAGATGGACGAGTTCCGTCAGGAGATGCGGGACTTGGTGAGAGGGAAGGCCGCCATTCCAGCTCAGATCGAGCCGAATCCGAATAACCTCAAGAGGAAATCTGAGCAGGTAGTACACACTGAGTTTGCCACTCCTAGTAACCCATTTGTTGATACATCTTCAGATCTATTTGATGCTGATTTTGTCACACTTAGGAGCGGTAGGACCCCAGCAGGCGGCGGCGCCTCATCTGAGCTTCACCACGAGGATACTTCAGAGGTGCCACATGAGGAGGAGGAGAGCGGTACTGAGGCCGCTCCAGATGATGATGGTGGCACTGATGCCACCAAGGATGCTGATCCCACCGGCGGTACTGAGGCCGCCGCTTCACCAGTTCGAGGAGGTGGTACTGATGCCACCCGTTTAGCCGAGCCAGCCCGCGGTACTAATGCCGCGAGACGTCTACCAGCAGCAGCAACAGCAGAGCCAGCCAGAGGTGGTACTGAGGCCACCGGTGTTTGTGTTGAGAGAGATGTTGTCTTTCCCCGCCTTGATGTATCTCAGAACTTTGGTTTGAATAAAGGAAAAGGTTTAGTTTCTTCTGGTCCCACTGTGGTGCATGATGTATGTGTGGATCCGGCCGTCGAGCCGTCTAGGCCTTTTCCTAGTCCTTCATCTACGAAGGACCCTGTGATCCCCTTCCCTAGAGCCCTTCAGATAGGGAAGGGGAAGAAAAGAGAAAATGATCCAAAAAAGAGAGTGCAGGAGGAATTCAGCCAGAGCATGATAGATAGATTCCACATCCAGCTGACCCTCCAGGAGGCTTTGCAGCACATCCCCCTTCTCCAGCGTTCTTTGAGAGACAGGACTACAGTCAGGAGGAGGAGGAGGAACCACACTTCAGAGATCCATGTGCTGACGAAAGCCACGTGTTTTGCGATCCAGAACCGACTGCCAGCCAAGAGGCCAGATTCAGGGGCCCCGTATGTCAGATGCCAGATCAGTGAGCAGAGGTTCGACCGTACTCTTCTAGATAGCGGATCGTCGATCAACCTTCTTCCGGCAACCCTTCTCAACCGCTTCGAGTTGGGCACTCTTCGACGGAGCAGGACAGTCCTTCAGTTCGCTGATCGATCTGTCAAGAGGCCGAAGGGGTTATTACGAGACGTTATCGTCACGATTCAGGGCCTGAAATTCCCCGTGGACTTCGTAGTGTTGGACATGGAGATCCCTGAGTCAGTGGCCGATACCCCCATCATCCTTGGTCGTCCGTTCTTGGCCACAGCCAAGGCGGTGACTGATCATGATAGCAGGAAGGTGTACTTTCGCGTCGAGGGCGAGAGTATACAAATAGAGACGGTCGAGGACTACAGAGCTAGAGAGAGAGCCCGCTCAGATGCGAGTACAGATTCAGAGCAGCTGACAGACGCAGAGCCAGACATCCACCAGGACTGTGATTTTGTGATCACAGACGATGAGGCAGCTTGGGCAGATCCTGTAGCATAGACCATCCTCTCACTTTCAGATACAACTGATGTCGAGATGATAGCAGAGGAGAGTCTGGATAGCACAGCCCTGGTTCAGGATACCACAGAGGCAGCAGAGCCGGTCCTTGATCGCGACACGATGTTCAGTGATGGTGGTGCTGAGGCCACCTTGAGTTACGGTGGTACTGATGCCACCGCGGTTGTTACAGATCCCTCGGATTCAGAGTCTGATTGGGCAGATTGTGATGATCAGATGCCAGACCTGAGTCCATCTGAGCCTACAGATGAGGAGGAGGCAGATGCAGAGCAGACCAGAGACAGTGCAGTTGAGCATCCTTTTCCCGATCTAGTTTGCGAGAGTACGTTTTCCCTCTCCCAGGCAGATTTGGCAGATTTAGCAGCCTTCACTCATTTTCTTCCGCAGCCAGATTTGCCAGCACCCAGCATTCCAGAGCTGAAGCCGCTCCCTACTTCGCTGAAGTATCGATTCCTTGCGGGTGAGCCAGAGATGTACCCAGTCATCATCTCCGCCGAGTTGACTGGAGAGCAGGAATCCCGTTTGATGGGGGTTCTTGAAAAGAACCGCAAGGCGATCGGATGGAGCGTAGCAGATCTCCATGGGATTAGTCCATCAGTGTGCTCCCACCATATCTATCTCGAGGAAGGGGCGAATCCGTCGCGTGAGTTCCAGCGACGACTGAACCCCAACCTGAGAGAGGTCGTAATGAAGGAAATATCGAAATGGTGGAGTGCAGATTTTATTTATCCCATTTCCGACTCCAAGTGGGTCAGCCCCTTGCATGTGGTGCCCAAGAAGACGGGCATCACGACTGTGATCAGTGAGTCGGGAGAGGAGATCGCTACACGAGTACCCACCTCTTGGAGGGTCTGCGTTGACTACAGGAGACTCAACCAGGACACCAAGAAGGACCATTTCCCCTGCCTTTTATTGACCAGATCATTGAGAGACTGGCAGGGAAGAGCCATTATTGCTTCCTGGATGGGTACTCGGGCTACAACCAAGTGGCCATCGCTCCTGAGGATCAGGAGAAGACCACCTTTACATGTCCCTTCGGTACATATGATTTTCGACGCATGCCATTTGGGCTATGCAATGCCCCTGCGACTTTTCAGAGGTGCATGCTGTCGATCTTTTCGGACATGGTAGGGGAATGCTTAGAGGTCTTCATGGACGATTTCTCGGTTTACGGCGACGGATTCGATTCCTGTCTTGACTGCCTAGACCGGGTACTCCAGCGATGTATTGAGTATCATTTGGTTTTATCTTGGGAGAAGAGTCACTTCATGGTGACTCAAGGGACGGTGCTTGGCCACATCATCTCCAACAGGGGCATGGAGGTTGATCCGGCCAAGGTTGATGTCATTAGGAAACTCGCACCGCCGTCCAATCTGAGGCAGCTACGGTCATTCCTAGGGCACGTTGGATTTTATAGGAGATTTATTCAGGATTTCAGCAGGATTGCCCGACCGTTGACTGACCTCTTGACGAAAGACACCGAGTTCCTTGTCGATGACAAGTGTCTTTCGTCGTTCGTAACTCTCCAGCAGTGTGTTATTGAGGCTCCTGTCCTCCAGCTGCCCGATTGGTCTCTCCCATTCGAGATCATGACGGATGCCTCCGATTTTGCCGTAGGGGCAGTGCTGGGACAGAGGAGGGATGGAGTTCCATTTACCATACACTATGCTAGCCGCACATTGGATTCCGCCCAGCGGAATTACACGGTTACAGAGAAGGAGATGCTAGTTGTAGTGTTTGCCCTAGATAAGTTCAGATCGTATATCATCGGATCTAGAGTGACTTTGTTTACAGATCACACCGCCATCAGGTACCTCATGGCAAAGAAGGATGCCAAGGCCAGACTGACTAGATGGATCCTTCTACTCCATGAGTTCGATATTGAGATCAAGGATAAGCCTGGAGTCAAGAATGTGGTGGCGGATCATCTCTCCTGTTTAGAGCAGCCTGAGGAGTCTGAGCAGATTGATCCTATTAGAGATACCTTCCCAGATGAGGCGATCCTTGCTATCGCCTCACTCCCGTGGTACGCCGATATTGTGAACTTTCTCGTTGCTGGGAAAGTCCCACAAGATTGGCCTAGGCAGAGACTTGAGACCTTCCTTGCGAAGGCCAAGTCTTACCATTGGGAGGATCCCATCCTTTACCACGAAGGAGGGGATAGCGTATGGCGTCAGTGTATTCCTCAGGAGGAACACTATAGCGTCCTCACTTACTGCCACAAGCTTGAGGCAGGGGGACATCATTCTGGGAAGAGAACGGCACAGAAAGTGCTCCAATCAGGCTTGTGGTGGCCTACCCTCTTCAAGGACTCAGATGAGTTCGTGAAGAGGTGTACTGACTGTCAGAGGATGGGCACTTGTGGATAGCGTGATATGATGCTGATGCAGCCCATTCACTTCTGTGAGGTTTTTGACGCATGGGGCATCGATTTCATGGGTCCATTCCCTAAGAGTCAGGGATTTGAGTACATTCTGTTGGCCGTTGATTATGTGAGTCGTTGGGTGGAGGCTATCCCCGCCCGAGCCGCTGATGCGAGGACAGTTTGCAGATTTTTGAGGAAGCATATCATCACGCGGTTCGAGGTTCCACGAGTTCTGATTTCTGATGGGGGATCTCACTTCATCAACGACCAGGTGAAGGCACTTGCTAGCGAGTTCGGTATAGACCATTGTGTTGCTACACCTTACCATCCACAGACGAATGGTCTAGCCGAGGTGTCGAATAGGGAGATTAAGACTATATTGTAGAAAGTCGTCCGCCCTGACCGAAAGGATTGGTCACAGCTTTTGGACTCGGTCTTGTGGGCATATAGGACGTCTTTCAAGACACCTTTGGGCACATCTCCCTTTCGCCTCGTGTATGGCAAGCCATGCCATTTACCTGTTGAGCTGAGGCACAAGTCACTTTGGGCAGTTACAGATATTCTGATGGATCCAGATGGTATGGGAGACCAGAGGAGGGCAGAGTTAGCTGCCCTGGAGGAGCTTAGAGATGCAGCTTTCTCAAGCAGCCTACATTATAAGGAGAAAGTGAAGGAGTGGCATGATTCTCATATCAGCCACAAGCATTTTGAGATTGGACAGAGAGTATGGCTGTTTGATGCGAGGCTATGATTATTTCCAAGGAAGCTACAGAGCAAATGGAAGGGACCTTATCTGGTTAGAAAGGTACACGACAATGGTAGCATTGACATATCTGAGTTGTCTTCTGAGAGTACCTTTCGAGTGAACGGTCAGCGGCTCAAGCCATTTCTAGATCATGAGCCGCGGGTCGTTGATCTTGCCCCTATTCATTTTGCGTGAGATGTGGTCTTTGACTCACATCTAATGCATCTCACGCCTGAGTTTCACTGATCTTCCGCTTTGTATAGATCCAGATGTCCATATCACCACATTCTTTAGTCCCACATCCCTTTCTATACATCTTATGATTATGCTATACTTAGGGTGCACTTTACCCTAAGTATAGGGGGATGTGAGACCTTTGGGGTATTTCTTTTGTTTCTGTTTACCCCGGTTTTTGTTGCCTATACTTAGGGATATTTCACCCTAAGTATAGGGGGGGTAGACCCTGTACATTCTCCACTCAGGTTTTCCCTTAGTATACAGCCTGCTATACTTAGGATTATTTGATCCTAAGTATAGGGGGAAGACCCGAGACCCTCTTCACTTTTCTTTCTTCCTCTTTGTATATAGCCTTTCTTTTCACTTTCCTATACCTAGCACGAGTTATGTCTTCTTCATCGCTCTTGACTCTGAGGACATCGTTCGAGCTAAGTATAGGGGGGTGTGTATATATTTCATATATACTTTAGCCATAACTTGTACTTTGTGTGAGTGTGTTAATAAATAAAATGGCTAAAAACCACAAAAATTAAAAATTTTCATGTACATAAACTTCTTTTATTTGCACATAAATAGCTAGTGTACAAATTATTTTTGTAAAAATGATTTCAAAAATCTTTTGTGTAAAATTTATGTAAATATTTGTGTATCAAAATTATGTATATAGTACAAAATTTTTCCAAAATGTTTTGAAAATCAAAAGTCTGCAAAAATCTCGTGTAAATGTGTGTAAATATCTTTTTGCAAAACTTGCACTTCATGCATCATTCATTCATGATTTCAAAACATTTTTCAAAAATTTTTTGCATGATTGTAAACTTTGTGTAAATAAGCATCTTTTGTACATATGTATATAGTTTTTCTGGATGAGAGTTGACATTTAAACTAGCCTGGAATCAAATTGAGAAATGGAGCTTGATTAAGATCTTAATCCACCTAATTTCTAAGAGGAACCTTATAGGGCTTAGGTTTAAGGCTTTTCAGGTCCATGGTGACTTAATTCTTTGAGTCCACTAGGCTATGATCACATGTCATCTCAATGAGCCTAAGTAGAGCACTTAACAACAACACATGACTCATATAGATTATGGCTTTACTTGGACACCAGCACTATGCACCGAGCTCTCTACGGATGAGGTGGTGAGGAGGCAGTCTTCCTTGACTTGGGGTAGCATATGAGGGTAGTACTTCTAGGCGGAACCTCTCTTCTTCTTATAGTGAAGGAAGTGCGTCTCAACTTGGTCTGGTTGCCATGAGGTCTAACGACGGGAGTTGTGGGTTGCAATAAAGCTTCAAAAGAGGGATAGTCTACTGGCTCAAGAGGAAAAACTCCTTGTATATATGCTGCACATGTATATGTTGTACAGATGCACTTGAAAAAAAAATGTGCAAAAAGAAAAGAACTCCAAAAAAGTGGTGGGTCTGATAGAAAATGATAATCCCACCGGAGTATGTATATAGAGTGCAATAAGCAAAGCTTGGTTTCATGTTCCACCTGTTGTAGCTTGCAGCAGGGAGACTTGGCTACACTGGTCTAGCTCCCAAGGGTACTTGGCTACACTGGCCTTGACCCATTCTTCTTCTTCCCCCTCTTCTTGAGCCGGTTGAACTTGAACTTAGAAGGGAATACCCCGCTCCTCGAGGAAAGAGTGGCCAGATTGAGGTCATAGAGTTACCTTGTTGGGGAGGGTTGTCAAGTTGCCATTTCTGAGGTGGAGAGCTTAGACTTCACATTCACAGGACAAGAAAAGATTCATGGTCTTCAGGGTTTGTGATTGATGACTTGTTCTGATCTGGAGCATTGAGGAGTCTTGATTATAGATTAGTGGAACATAGAGGCTGTTGAGTTTTAAGCTTAAGTCTAAATAAGGTTCTGACACATTAATAATCCAAAGATCTGATCGAGCTCCATACCCCAATTTAATGAAGGCAAGTTTAATAATCAACCTTGATCCATGTACATCCTCTTTTTCTTTTTCTTTCTTTCTTTTTCACTTCTTTTTCAAATAAGTGTTTGCTAAGGGACTAGCAAAGTTAAGTATAGGGGGGTGATGAATACCCATTCATCACTCTTTATTCTTATATTTTAGCTACAAAAACCTTTGCAAATGCATGTAGATATATGTAAATATAAATAATTACCAAAAGCATGCATTGTGTAAAAACCTATAATTAGCATGTTTTTGTGCAAAAATAAAAGAATAAAGATTAAAAAGAAAAAGAGGGAAATATTTAGAATAAATATTGAGCAACCTAACCCAAGGGAGGGCTCAGCATGGGCCTGACCGCATAAAAGCCAAAGTAGAGGGAGATAGGGGCTCATGTGTAAATATTTGTGTGAATAAATAAAACTATATTTTCCTCACCCAAAGAATATGCTTGTAAATACTTGTATATATTTATAAAAATATAAAAACAAAATAAAAAGTTAAAAATCAAAAAGATCAAAAATACCTCCTTTCATCATGTACATAAACCACACCTATATATTTATTTAGCTTTGTAAATATATAAAAGTAATTTTTATAATTTTTGTAAATAGTCTATGTTATATATTGTAAATAAATAAAATAAAAACAATTAAAAATTAAAACAAAATAAAAATAGAAAAATTAAAAATACAAAAATACATTGTACATATACCATGTATATAGATGTATATATATTTATTTTACCTATGTACATAAATATTAAAAATAAAATAAAATACCTTTTTATTCCTTATTTTATTCTATAAATAAATAAAATATAAAATAAGGATAAAATTGTATAAAAATAATATATAAAAATCAAAAATCAAAACCCTATATATATTGTATATACCTATATCTAGTACATATTATGTATATAGCCAATTTTTATTTCCAAAAATTAATTAAAAATCACCAAAAAATAGAAAAAAATAAAATAAAAATAATTCATGTTTTAAGTTTTTGCAAAATCGGCCATTTGCTACCTTATTTTTGAGCTTCAAAGTTTAGCCACGTGGCCTGATTCCATTGGGTCCTGGGGATGTTGACCGCCCGGTCAACTAGCCCCCCCAGGACCACTTCCCACGGGTCTGAGCAGCGGACCCGATTTCTCCAATTATTACCCGCTCAACCCGATCACCAATCCGCCAAACCCCGGGTCTGAATCCTTCGCCGTGCATCCGACATCCTCGCCGGAGCCGCTCCCTCGGGATCCACGCGCTCCTGAGCTTACCCGGACCCATTCTTCTCGGACCCCTAGCCATATAAAGCCGCTGCTCCGCCACCTTCTCTCTCCATCTTTGGTCATTCGCCTCCTTCCCTGTGAGCTCCAGAGAGACCGCGAGAGTGACAGCGAGCGATTCCACCTGTTGCAGCGAGGAGAGGAGGAGGATTCCACTGATCCGGCGACGTAGCCGTCGTAGCTCCGCCACCTGAGCGAGCTTCGAGCCTCGGGCCGAGACGTCCCTTGAGGCCAAGACCGGGAGCTTCCCCAGCTCCGCCACAGTCTCTTCGACCATTCAGGTAACCATTTAGCTTTCCCATTTCCTTCGATTTCCAGTTACGCCCAATTTTCGCCGTCGACGTATTCCTTCGATTCCGATCATCCAGCCACCCATCTCGATCATCAGAACCGACCCACATCTTCACCTCCTCCCGACGCACCTTCTGCACCCACTCACCCAACCCAGCTCGCACAGGAGCTGGGAACCGGGCTCCTCCGTCCACCACCTTCACCGGAGCCCGCCGTCCCGACGCACCAGCCACCTCCACATCGCCTAACCGGGTCGAGGCAATTTGCCCTCGACCCGCGAGTCTTTTGGTTCACTTTGCAGGTCAGAACAAGGGCCATCTGAGGCTCTCCGTCATTCAGCCAGAAGACCAGCTCCGTCGACCTCGCCCGAGCTCAGCGGAGCTCGGGCCGATCATCGGAGCATCGCAGCAGACGCAGGAGCGCACCAGCTTTCTTCTCCGACCATCAGAGCGCTCCAAGGAGGAGGCCAACGCTCGCACGAGCCCGGCGAAGCTCGCCGGGGACCAGTTCTTCCAGCATCCTCCAGCGTCGTTGGATCAGTCTCCAGCTCCAGACGCCATCTCCACCGTTGGTTCCTGGAGCGCCCTTTGACGTCAGATCTGAGGAGTGCGATCCGGACCGTCAGATCCACACGTGTCCTGGCCTCGACCGTTGGATCAGCCAGAGCAGTCCCAACGCTGGAGAGCCGCCCCCATCTGGACCGTCAGATCTACACGTGGCAGTCATCCAGCCGCTCCGGTTAATAAAGGGTAATTTACCCTTAGGCCCTTATCTTTGTTTTATTTCGTATTAGTCCTGTAAATAGTTAAATTAGTTGTTTAGTTTTAGGTTTATTTGCATAGAGGACCCTGAGCTTCATGTTATTTGCATTTATACCCTTTCCTGTTGTGGACACGTGCGTCGCCACGTGATATTTTGGGTTATTTGCAGCATATGCCCTTGTAGTTCTGGTTGTTATGAAATGAATGAAAGTTTTTAGATATTTGCACTTATACCCCTGTGCGTGATTGATTTACACATGTGCGATATTTCTTGGGTAATTTGCAAGTGAGGCCCCTGGACTTTTGGTACGTGTTACCAATAAGCCCTCGGGACTTGTTTTTGTTACATTTAGGTCCCTGAGTGCCCCAGGCACGTGCGTGGCACGTGTTTTGCTGGGTTAATTGCACCGGGACCCCCAGAACTTTGGGTATTTGGATTTCAGTCCCTGTGCACAGTACCCTACCTTTATTTTTGAATAAAATATCAAATCACCTCCAAATCCAATGAGAATTCGACACATGGCTCCTGTCATGGTGTAGGATTTTCACGGATTTTTGAGGACATTTCTGATTTTGTTTGCTATTTTTAAAAATTCAAAAACCTATATTTTTGTCACTGTCTAGTTTGAAAAATCATAAAAAAATATAAAAACCCACTTAAAAATTCTACAAAAATTGTCTACTGTTTAGTTTAGTGTGTTTGATTTTCTAGCCAACTTTGGCTATTTTTCACCACTGGAAAACACTAAAAACTTAAAAACACCAAAAAGCCCATACAAATTCTAGTAAATAAATTAGAAACCCAAAAATAATAAACTTGGTACCTAAATTTTCCTTGTTTTACCTACTTTACAGGAAAATTACCTCCAGGCCATTTTGAGGCCCTTAGATGTTTTATCTAGGGACTTTTGGCTTAGCTGGACAGTATCACTATTTTTAGCTACTGTTTGATTTTTAGAAAATAAAATAAACATCAGAAAATTATCAAAAATTCACCAAAAACTTAAAAAAATATAAAACACATAAAAATATTTTTGTTTTGATTTTTGGTTGATTTTTGGTGCTTGAAATAATTTGTTGAATGGTGTTCTTCCTTGCTTTTCTTATTTTCTTTATATATTAAAAATCCAAAAAAATATAAAAATAATCAAAAACCACTAAAAATATTTTGTTCTTTTATTTTCTTTATTTTTTTTACTACTTCGTAAGCCTCTCGGCCAATCCGTGCTCCTTGAGTTTGACCCTGGGTGCTATACCAGGTTAATCACATAGCAGGACCGCTTCTTCGTTCTGATTGATTTTATTCTTCGCGAGTGGTTCATTTTTCTTGATATACATGGTCTGATCGCTTGGGTCGCAACGACCCTATTTCTGTACCTTATACCCGAGTGATAGGAACCGTGTTACCAGTGGGGGCTGATGCGTAATATGAAGGACATATGGGGAGCTCTGTGCAATTTTCCCACGGTCACGTGCGATGCATGTGACCTGGGGGGCTGATGATGCTGGAGTTCCCCACACGCGTGCCTCGCACGTGCTGGGGCCTCGGACTCTGAGCCTGGCCTGTGGTGGTGGAGGTGGGGAGGAGCCCGGCCTCTGTGGGTGGCGCTGCGGAGGTTGTCGATAAGGTGATCGCCGGTGAGAGCCGAGCTGTGGAGGAGGAGAGCGTCTTTGGCGTTGCAGCGGTTGTCGGTGAAGATGACGGTGGTCGTTGGTGGTGAAATCAGTGGAGGTTGTCGTAGATGTCTGGAGGCGAAGAACGAGCCTCCAATGGCTGGAGTTATCGGAGATGATCGACGTAGACGTAGCGTTGAAGATGGTCGTTGGTGAAGTCGTAGGTGGCTAGCAAAGATGGTTGAAGTTGGAGCTGTTAACGGCGTAGGTCGTAGGCTCTACAGGCACGATCGGAGCTTGGCAGCGACGGTCGGAGGGGTTGGCTCAGCTGTGAGCTGCGACGAGGTCCAAGACCTCGGATCTCGCCGCGCGAAGAGATCGTTGGGGTGCTGTCACCGCCACGGTGAATCTTGTGATGCAATCGGCGGATGAGGAGTCGAGGGGGTCGAGGTCCTTTAAATAGGAGAGACGGGTCGAGCGGCGTGAGAGATCTGGCGGTGGCAGTTGGCAGTTGGCGACGAAGGCGGGGGCGGTTGGCGGCGAGAGACGCGGAGGCGGTTGCGGGGTCAACGGAGGAGGTTACGAAGGGGGGCGGCTGGAGAAGATGATGGGTCACGGGCCGTTCGATCGGTCGAGATTGAAAGGCCGTGGATGCGCCACGTGGCGGCATACTGGGGACAGGGGATGGGTTTTTGGTCTGGAAGATATGGGTTTTTAGTCTGGAAATCCTGAAACTAGGGTTTGGGTTTTTGGTTCACTTACTTGGGTTAATTATTTTTTTGTATTTTTTATTTATTCTTGTGAGTGATATGTACACAGTGGAGTAGTTTTGAATCAATCGGAGTTATCATGAATGAGTTAAAAATCAGGGAAGTTAGTCTATTTACAGGTCAAACTTGGCTTGGATTTTTGGCTTCTTATTTTGTGCAAAAATAATGGATAAAATGCAATTCTTATGAAAACTTGCATGAATGCTAATTATGCAGAATAGATGCAGATGTGCTGTTGATTTTGAGGGATCTGAGCTTAATTAGTGAGATTTAGAGTGATGAATCCAAGATTCATCAGTAGATTACAGATGCCTGAATTTAGTGACCAAGAAGGACCATTTCTCATTTCCCTTCATTGACCAAATAGTCGAAAGACTGGCCACGAATGAGTATTTCTGCTTCTTAGACGGATACTTTGGTTATAATCAGGTTGTAATTGCTCATGAAGATTAAGAGAAAATGACCTTCACCTGTCCATTTGGGACCTACGCCTTTCGCAGAATGTCATTTGGTTTGTGTAATGTTCCAGCGACATTTCAGCGATTTATGTTGGTCGTGTTTTTGGCAGTTTTCTCAAGGTCTTCATGGATGATTTTTCTGTCTATGGTGACAGTTTTGATCAATGACGATCTTACCTAAGACCAAGTTATGAAAAGATGATGTGAAGTGAACTTGGTGCTCTCATGGGACAAAAGCCATTTCGTGGGTGATCGAAGGGATCGTTCTAGGCCATGTCATATGTAAACACGACATGGATGTAGACCCTGCGAAGGTGGACATCATTTCAAAAATTGAGCCACCTAAATATGAAGCAAATCCGATCATTTCTTGGGCATGTCGGTTTCTATCGAAGATTCATAAAAGATTTCAACAAAATTGTCTGACCGTTGACTGAGCTTCTAGACCAGGAGGCAAATTTCGCTATAGATTTCTAGAGTCCTCCAAGCCTTCAATCAATTAAAAGAATTGATGACCGAGGCCTCTGTCCTTCAACTGCCAAATTGGTCTCTACCATTTGAGATCATGACAAATGCTTCTAATTATGCCATTGGAGCAGTTGTAGGACAGTGAAGAGATAATCTACCATTTGTTATTCACTACGCTAGTAGAACTCTAGATGAAGCTCAGAAAAACTACATTGTCACTGAAAAAGAGTTTCTAGTAGTCGTCTTCACTCTAGAAAAATTCATATCTCATCTCCTTGGATCCAAAGTAATTGTATATACAGACCATTCTGCCATCAAGTACTTGAAAGCTAAGAAGAATGCCAAACCAAGACTAATTAGATGGATCCTTCTGCTTCAGGAATTGAAATTCTTTATAAACCATTAGTCAAAATGTGGTGGTAGATCATTAGTCAAGATTGCCAGACTTAGACATTCCTGAGCAGAACTTGTTGCCAATCATAAAAACTTTTCTAGATGAATCAATTCTTTTAGTCACCTCGCTTCCATGGTTCGTCGATAGTGTGAACTATCTTATATCCAAGAGAACTCCACAAGATTGGTTGAAGCTGAAAGTTGACAAATTCTTGTCAGATATTCATTTTTGTCATTGGGAGGATCCATATCTTTTTCATAAGGGGGCAGATTGCATCTGGAGGTGGTGCATTCCTCAGGAGGAAGTCCAAAGCGTCCTCGAATATTGCCATTCCAAATAATTAGGAGGACACCACTCTGGGAAAAGAACGGCAGCAAAAATATTCCAGTGCGACCTCTGGTGGCCAACTCTATTCAATGTAGAAGACTTTGTCAAACATTGTATTGATTGTCAAAAGATGGGTGGTACAATAGGAATGAGAAATACAATGCCTCTAAATTACATTAAGATCTCAGACATTTTTTATGCATGGGGCACTGACTTCATGGGCCCATTTCCCAACAGTCATGGCTATGAGTATATTCTGCTAGTTGTAGATTACATGAGTACTTGGGTGGAGGCTATCCCGACCTGAGCCGTCGACAGTCGCACCATATGTCAGTTTCTGAAGGACCACATCATTGCAAGGTTCAGGATCCCCAAAATTCTAATTTCTGATGGGGGTATTCTTTTCATCAATGGAGAGGTGATGAGCTGACTAAAGAATATTGCATTAAACATCGAGTCGCTTCTCCATACCACCCATAATCCAATGGACTGGTTGAATGTTCTAATAGGGAGATGAAGTCAATTCTTCGTAAACTTGTACGTCCAGATAGAAAGAATTGATCCCAATTGCTCAACTTAGTCCTTTGGGCCTATCAGACTATGTATAAGTCACCCTTGGGAATGTCTCCCTACCTCCTGGTATACGACAAGCCATGTCATTTACTTGTGGAACTCATTCACAAATCTTTATGGGCAATAAATGTCTACAATTTGGATTCCAAGAAGGCCGGAAGAACTGAAAGATTCATCTGAATTGACTCCTTGAATTCTGTGACTATGCATATGATAACATCCTGATGTACAAGGAGAAGGTCAAGAAGTGGAATGACAAGCACATCCACCGCAAGACTTTCGAACCTGGTCAGAAGGTCTAGTTGTTCGATGCAAAGTTAAAACTATTCCCAAGGAAGTTGAAGAGCAAAGTGGACCGGGCCTTTTATAGTAAAGCATGTGCATGACAATGGAAGCATTGTTATATTCGATTTGTCAGATGATGCACAGCCATTCGTGATCAACGGACAGCTATTGAAGCCTTATCTTGAACATGATATGTTTATGTACGTTGTGGATTCAATTCAGGTGGTCTACCATGAAGATCTCAACATCGTAGCATCAGCTACATCAGACAAGGCACAAAAAACATTTTTGATTGATTACTTTTTTCTTTTTTTCTTTTTTCATACTTTCATTCTTTCGAAAAGCGGCACTCATCCCATTCATCATTGTTATACTTAGGATATGCTTCATCATAAGTACAGGGGGATGAGTGTATTCAGGTGTTTATTATTTGATCCCTCGCCTATCTCCACAACTTTTGATTTTCTATCTATACTTAGGGATATTTTACCCTAAGTATAGGGGGATAGGAGAGTCGATGATTTATTGGTTCCCACCCTCAACCATCCCTGCTTGTTGAATGCAGTATGTTATACTTAGGATAAATTGATCCTAAGCATAGAGGGGGACGATCGACTTCTCATTCAATATTCAATCATTGTAGTATAGACTCTCTTATACTTAGTACGAGTTATATCTTCCTTTTCTCTCCGATCTATAAGGGCATAGCTCAAGGAAATTATATGGGGGTCGTATATACATTGTATATACTTCAGCCATAACTCATACTTGTGTATTTTAAATAATATGGCTAATTAATAAAAAATTACAACACACATCAAAATTCTTTGTCATTACAATTAATAAGCCAGTTAAAAATATCTTGCAAAATGTTTGAAAAATGGTTGAAAATTGCATTGAAAAATCTTTTGTAAAATCATTTGAAAATATTTTGTAAAATATTTTCAAATCTTTGAAAAATATTTTATTTGTAAAAACTTCCTTTCTTTGTTTAAATAAAATGTTTTGAAAATTTATTTGCAAATGGTTTGGGAAATGGTTGCAAAATTATTTTGAAAAATCTATACATATTGTTAAAAAATAATTGCAAAATAATTTTCAAAGTTTGTAAATATCTGCAAAAGTGATTTGCCAAATTTTCAAAATAAAGTTTTCAAAATATTTGACAAAATGTTTTCAAATTATTTTGAGAATCGTGTACATAATTCATGCAAATAAAAATTTTCTTTACCAACTCGGAAAATACAAACCTATAAACTTAGTGTAAATTCTTTCATCTAATTCTTGTAAATAATAAATGCACTCCCATGTAAATATCTGCACATATTTATTTACTAACTCTTTTTAAAAAATCAAAACCAAAAACTCATAAAATTTTGTAAAATGTATTCAAAAATGCATAAAATTTGCAAAAAAAACTAAAATTTTGTAAAAAGTTCAAAACAAAATTACTTCACAAAAATGTTTTCTTACATTGTACATAGCATATGCATTTTTTGGAATAATTAAGACAACTTAACAAGTTAAAATACAATATAAAGATTAGAGCTTGGAATAGACATTAATACGCTTAATTTTAGAGGAACCCATTAAGGACTGGAATTGTGGATACTTCAGTTTAACTTGACTTGATTCTTTAGGTTTCATGAGACTATGTTCATGAGTCAATTCATTGTATCTAACTAGAACCCTTCATATCATCCGTAAGACTCTTGACACAATGGATGATCCGAAACCTCGCACTTAACATTTAGCTCAACCCAGATGGATTATTGAACAATCTTTGAGTCTAAGTGAGGAAAATGCTTGGTCGCTTTGTCAAGGATGGCTTAGGAACCATTCTTGGAGATTGTCAAAATGGGTACTCTAACCCACTTCTTTTGATTACAATTATATCTAAATACTGGAATGGATTGAGATAATGCTTCGGATGAGGAATAGTCCACCGGCGTAACTTTTTCCAAGACCCCAAAAATAGGCAGAACAAAAGACGCTATATTTGTCAAGGCACAAACAAGAATGCAGAAGCTAAACAAAGTCAAATAAAATATCCAAATAAGAATATACCAAAATTTCCATCAAAATTTGAAGCTTCAGAAAAAGCCTACTTCTTGGTGAAGACTCAATTACACAGACCGATCTTCACAAGGGAATGAAGACTGCATCAGTCCATTCACAGTTCTTTTCCACTTATGCTATCCTCTTACCACATTCGGTTGTGAAGACTGACAACACCTGACCTTGGACGTAAATATCTATCTCCACGAGGATGAGTTACCAGAAGAGAAGATTCCTTTTTGGTTCAACGGTTTGTCTGGGAAGAGCTGAACAATTCACACACATGGTTCTATCAGTTCAAGGTAACGAGAGTATGCGATTGAGAGGATGGTTCTGACGGGAATATGAATTGAACTTCATTATAAGATTATGAAACCTAAGGGTTGTTGTGTTCAAATTATTGACCTAAATGCAGTTCTGAACACATTAATAGTCCAAAGGCCTTCCTTGAGATCCAAACTTTGAATTTATTAAGACAAGGTTAAAAGTCTAAAATTATTCCAAGTTCTTTCTTTTTCTTTTCTTTATTTTCTTTCTGCACTTATTAGCATAAGTGTTTGCTAGAGACTAGCAAAGGCGAGTATAGGGGGTGATGAATCCTCTCTTCATCACCTTTATTATTTCATTTTGGCCTTAAATCCCAAGCGAAATGCATGTATATATCACTGGTTTGTCAAAAAAACACGGTATAAACTATACAAAATATTGTAGAAAATAATATATATTTATTTTATTTAGTTCCAAAATAAAAGAATAAAGGAAAGAAAAGAAAAGGAAATGAAACATCATAGGTGTTGAGTGACCCTAGACCCCGAGACCCGGTCATCATGATAATTTGGTCGATAAGGAACAAAGTAGGAGGAGGGCAGAGAAACTGTACACAAAATAAATAGAATACCACACACAAGACCCTAATTTAATTACCCAAATATTGTTTTTTGGGACCTATTTTATTTTATTATTTTTACACTTCAAATAACAAAACCCTCAACATGAATATTATAGATAAAAATACAAAGAAAAATATAAAATTGAGTTCATAGAATAATAATGCACAGTGTGCTTGGGACATAAAATAAAAAGTCAAAATAAAAACTTTACAGACTTGTATCATCTTCATACTATATCAAAATTGACCAAAATCACATTTAATTGCATATATCTTTTAATAGGCTATTTAATGAACTTGGTGTTATCCATTTTGGAGTTAAGATACAAAAGTTAGGTTTTGGGCTCTCATTGTACAATATACAAGTATATTATATTCAATATATTTCTTCTTTATATTTTCAATTTCTAATATTTTTATAAAATTATAAATATTATTGGAAACACATATACGTAATTAAAATTAAATAAAACTATTAAAATTAAAATTAATCAATTACTTTTATACAAATATGAAATATACATATATATACCTATAAAGAATACATACATAATTAATTAAGTATATAGATAAACTCATAAATATAACAAAAATACTGATGCATATGTGATTCATCACTCTAAAACAGATTAATTAAGCTTGATTTCTCAAAATTCATCTGCATTTTATCAATTATCTTGCATAACTAGCATTCATGCATATATAAATAATAATTGTATTTTATCATGTGTAATTTCATAAAATAAGAAGCCAAAAATCCCAAATCTATTAACTTGTAAAATAAGCTATTTTTCTTGCTTTTTAACTAATTCATGCTAACTCCAAATCACCTGAAATTATCTCCATTGTGTACATATTACTAACAAAAATAAAGGAAAAAGATCCAAAAAATCACTACCATAAATAAGTGGTCCATAAAGTCAAACCCTAATTTTTGGATATTTGTACCAAGACACTGATATCTTCCTCGGTGTTTGATTTGATCTTGAACTAATGTACATTCAATTACCTTCAAAACAAGATCAAGTTCAAGTGAATCGGAGTTCATATGTGGAAGTTAGGTTTTGGGCCTCTATTGTACATTCTGTATTTTACACGATTTTAACCTATTATTTTATGCATATATTTGACTCTTTTTATTTTATTTCTTTTTTATTTATTTTCTTGGACAAAAGTTTTATAAAAACACATAAAAATCCAAATCCAAAATTAGCTTGAAGTCAAAGAAACTAACTGAGTCTGAGTGTTCACTAATAGTCTGTACAAAAGTCATCTTTATTGTACTTTATTTTGTTTTATTAATTATTAATTATTGAAAATCCAAAAAAATAAATTAATGTGTAAATATTTATCTTTGATTTTATCGTATTTTTTCCTTATTTTTATCTTATTTTAAAATAAAAAAATACAAACCCAAAATTCAAGATATTTTATACACATAGAGTACCCCAAAAATATCACTTTGTGCACATGATATATTTTGATCTTGGTCCCTTCATGAAAGTTGTAGATCTCATCAAGACGAGCAATTTTTGAAGAAAACTTTTTTATTTGAGGTCATTTGCTATTTCTTTTATATTTTTCCTTTTATTTTTTGAATTTTCTTGGAGTGTCATGTGGTAGCTCCTGGAGTCGCCATGTGTCACCCATTTTGGATTTATTTATATTTTGTTTTTAAAAATAATTAAATAAAAAATAAAAAAATAAAAATAGGTGCCACGTGGCACCCATTTGGTCGTCTGATCTCGGTCAATCGGATGGCCCTCCACCTTTCCTTCCTCCCATGATTTTTCCCACAATTCTCGTCGCCCTTCCTTCTCCGTTGCGCCAGTGCCCATACCAAGCCATCGCACCTCCCCTCCCTTTCCATAACCGATCATCGCCTCTTCCTGATCAATCACATGTATCTTTCCAATCCCGTCGAATACCCCATAAGAACTTGTCCGACCTCCCTCGATCTCCATCTTCAATCAATCTCTCTCCCCAATCAAAGCTTGTCCCCGATCTCTGTCAAAATTTGAGCATTGCTCGCCTCTCCTATTTAACACCAGCGCCACCCCACTCTTCAACCCATCTACTGATTACAGCACAAAAAGGAGAGGATTTGCTTGACCAGAGGTGATAGCTCCACTACTCCAGCTCTCATCCCCGAAGGTGCGGCGAGATCCGGTGGGCATCCCTACCATTGCAGCTTCATCCTCGAAGCTTGCCTTTGCTCCGGTCACATCCGCTCGTCATCGAGTTGTGTACCCTGGGTACTTCCTCCACAGCTACCAACTCCGCCCTACTCACTTCACCTCCATCGATTCCATCATGATCATCTTCTCTGCCCAATCTCGAACACAATCGTCCTCTGCTCCATCTTCATCACAAGGCTCAAGCCTCGCTCCACCATCGCCAGCTTCATCAACCACTTCGCTCTCAACCACGCCTTCACCGTTGTCTACTATGCCTCGCCTTGACGTTCAAACTCGCAGGTTCACCACACACCGACGCTCGCCTCTAGCCGCCAGCAGTCTTCATCACCAACTTGGCTATACCTTTGCATGTGCTTCATCAGTATCCTTCCGCCTCACTGTTACGCTATGCAGTCCCCGACCCCCAATGTCATCGACAACCACCACCGTCTCCAACTGTTGTAGTGCGCTCTGTCCTCAAGCATCGTCGGGCTCGAAGCTCGGGACCCCCTCCCATGTGAGATGCACGTACCGGGGAGGAAAAGCATGGACACCCCCAGAGCTTCTTATAATTCACAAGAGATCCAGCCACTCTTTGGGGCACGTGCATCGCATGTGCCTTCTAGAAAATTTGCATAAAAGATCCTCTGGTTCTCGGTAATTCCACTTACGCCCCTCTTCTACATTTTTTGTATTTGATTTATATTATGTTATTGTATTCAGCACCCTATGTTACCTTTGTAATTTGAACATCATTTATGCATTATTTTATTATTTAAAATTTGCACACTATCCTTCAACTAATTCTATTCATTTAGCATGCTATTTCATATTTTTATGCTTTGTGGTTGATTATTAATCATTATTCTTGTGGAATCTTGCACATTTTGCCCAATTTTTGCTCAAACATTCGTAGAAAGTTAACTTGCTTAGAAAATTTCCTAAAATTCACGGATAGTAGAATTAATTATTGTTTACATTGTGCTCAAAAAGAATTGCATTTGCATTAATCATTTGCTCTGAAAAATTCATTTTGTAACTTTGAGTAATTAATTTTTAATAGATATTAAACTCAATATTTTTAGGGTTTAGGGTTTTCTAGGATAGTTCATTTATTGATCTATCTTGGATAATTTTATTCCATGAAAATAAGTAGTTTTAATATTCATCATAATTAATTATTGAGATTCACCTTGTTTGCATTCATAAATTAATAAAATATTCATCTTGCTTTAGAAAATTCCAAAAAAATTACCAATCATTTATTTCATAATTATCATCATCTTGGCCAAGTTTTATAATTTTTGGACTATTTGATTGACAATAATAATTTCATCCTTAAAATTGGCCCGTATTTCATTTGCATTCAAAATTGCATTAAAATACCAAAAAATCCACCTCGAAAATCACGTATCAAATTTAATAGACATTAACCTGGGTAAATAAATAAAAATAAAATATAAATAAGTAGACATAAAATATTTAATGCCTTAGGACTTATCCAGGCTAAATAAATATAAAAACACTAGAATTAAAATTGAATTAATTAATTAAGTGGTTATTTTTATTGATTCTGATTACCCGATTACAACATCAAAGACGACATATTTTTATTCACGTGTTAATTCTCAAAAATTAACTAAGGGTTTTCAGAACCATAAAATGTCTAAATATGTAATTAAATAAACTAAAAATGTATAAAATACTTGTAATATTAATAAAATATACAAAAAAAGTTAAAAATCAAATACCAAAATACATGTATTTTTGCTTATACTTATACATGTACATATAAACTTCTAATAAATCACCTCAAAAAATAAATAAATGAATGTATAAAATATACATAAAATTAGAAGCATTTTTATTTTATAAACTAAAATCAATTAATTCATTTTATATTTATAAATGAATTTACACTGCATTTTTATTTCTCTTTCTCCCAGTTGGTCCACGTGGACCAACCGAGGATTTTCTTTAGTTGAGCGCGGGTCAACTCTACTACTCGCCCCCGCCTCCTCGTCAGAACTCACGAGAGAACCACTTTCTTCCCTTTTCCATGACATCTCCATGCTTGCCTTCCCCCTCGAGTGATGCCACTCGTGCATCCCACTCATCTGACACCCGTACCGACCATCTCCTGCCAACCAACTATGTCTCCTAGGCACGCAATCATTTCTTGATGCCAACCCATCCACTGCTCTATAAAATCCGCCCCTCTTTACCTTCTTGAAGTTTGATAAATATCCTTTTGTTCTTAGCCCCTTAGATAATCTCTACAGGGTTCATGTTGGTGACAGAAGTAGATCCCCTAGATCTACAACGAGGAGGAGCAAAGGAGGAGGAGATCTATCCATCTCTGTTGCTACACCGTGAGGTTCGGGCCCTCGTGGTCCTAGACTCGATCAAGTCATTTCTTCTCCATTTTAGGTTAGTTTTCAATCCTAGGTTTAATTTCTAACTTTAATTTCAATCTTTAGCTCATAATTTAGGGTTATTTTCAAGATTATCATACGCTTGGAGCTCGTGCTGCAGGCTAAAAGCATCATGAAACTAATCATGATCCACCCCACTCTCATCACAATATCGATCCTCCATGCCCTATTAATCAAACCCCTCCATTTTCCCCTCGAGCTCCATCCCTCGCCTTTGTTAGAGTTTCATAACCACTGCATTCCATCGTGTTTTCTAGCTTCATTTTGGGTCGAGGCAAGTCACCTCGAGCTGGTGAAACTTTTGTGCAGGACTCCAGCTTCAAGCAGCACATGGGGGAGCGAATCAAACCCTACATTGAGCCCCAGGTCGAGCAAACAAGAAGACCCTCCAGATCCACATCTCTAGGATCTAGAAGCCATCTAAAGTCCCATGTAGTTATGGGACGTCTCTTGGAAGCTAAAGACTCCACCGGTGAGGAGATTAGCCGCTGGATGAGGGAGATATCCATGATGAAGGCCAGGACAGTCCATTGTTCTTGGTTGTTCATCCAGTGCCCCTCGCAGCCATCAGATGGAGATAGACACTCAGGTTTAATCCTGAGTGTCGGATCAGGAGCAAAACGAATCCCTCCTCTATCGTGCGATCAGTTTAAGTGAGTCGACGTGCTCACTCCTCGCCCTCTACTTCTGCGCAGATCTGGGTAAATATCAAGGACACCCGTTGCCTTTTGTATGTTAGTTCGCCATTCAAATATTATGCTTGTAAAGTGATTTTTTCGAACTTTTTACACGAAGGACCTCAAATTTTATTTTATTTGCTATTTGGTCCTAGTAAGCTCACGTGTATAGGAATGTGTATTTTATAAATATTGTGTGCATGCCCCTAAGGTTCTTGGAACTATTATGCTTTGACTTGAAGGTTTATTTTATTTGTATATTAGTCCAAGTGTAGCCTGGATTTTTTTATCTTTTTTCTCTATTTATTAAAAAATAGCTCCAATGCTCATTTAATTTTGGGAAAATTATTCTAAGAGCCTTTAATCATGGGTGTTCATGCTATGTCTTGGGATTTGCATTTATTTGATTTTTCCATTTATTAAGTTTGATTTAGGTGTTATTTATTCCATGTTTTATAAAATTCCAAATATATATATAAATTCTTCGGAAACAAATCTCCAAAATAATAATGTAGTTTCTTTTTGTTTTGTTTTATCACCATAATAAAAATCAACTAAAAATAAAAAAAGAAAAGTATAAAATTGAAAAAACCCCTAAAAATCCTAAAAAATAGCAAAACTATTTTAAAATCCAAAAATTGTGTTCTCTATTCTATATTTTTATTTATATATATTAGTATATATTAAAATTAGTTTTGGGAAATTTGAATCTTTTTAGTATTTTTAATTCTCAAAACAATTTAGCCTATTTGTTGAGTTTCTAATTTTGTAGTTTTGGAATATAAAAATACTTAAAATTAGCAAAAATACCCAAAAATCAAAAAAACATGATAAAAAAATAAAAAACATAAAAAAATGTTTTGTAATTTTTGACTTTGTATACATATATTTATAATTATAACACCTTATATTGTAGTATACCCTTATATAAAGTTACATATAATTCGTAGTATTATTAATTATTATAAATACCTTATAAATATTTTTAAAATATTTAAAAAAAATAAAAAGGACTATTCTTTCTTGTATTTTATGATTTTTATATTTATTATATATTATATATATCATTCGTATTAGACATAATCCATATATATACCTTGATATATTTATTAATATATTTACTATATATTAAAAGGAAAAAGAAATTGAAAATCGGAAAATATAAAAAGGAAATAAAAATTATAAGATTAAAAAATATATTAAACTTTTTTTATTATTATTTTTAGAAACCCACAAATACATTGAGTAAATAAGTGAGTGAATAGTGTACATTTATACCTATATTATTTATTCATAAATAATATATCTGCTATACCAACTTGTTCCCTATGTTCGATGCCCTATTCTGCTTGTCACTATGCACACATTTATTGTAGGGCAGTAATAAATTTTGATCCACATTTGATTTTATTGCTACGTTGATATTTTGTGGGTTAACTATTGAATTTATCATCGGCTTTCGTGAGCGGCCACCACAGTGACTGTCGGTCCCACCTTGTGTGGACTGTATGACCGCCTCGTCGATCGTTGATGGTATTTCATTTGAGCTTTTAAGATTAAACCTAAATTTATAGCTAAAAATGCGAATTAAATAGAAGAATCAAAACCTAAGCCTAAGTATTACCTAAAATAGACAGGAAAATGCCTCGACTTGGCCGGGAGACCAAGGAAGGTGAACCATCGGTCGGTGTCTGGCGATAAGCTTGGATTGACCTCCAAGTAGCCCCTCCTCGCTGTAGGACAACGGCTATGGACTTCTGTCACTAGCCACAGCCTTTAGGGACGTCCTAAGGGGCTAAGAACAGCTCAAGCGGTGATTAAACTCAAAGACGAAGAAGGTGGGGAGGTTTTATAGAAGAAAAAATGATAAGTTTTGAGGCGAGGTGGTGTGTGAAGGAGGAAGGGTAGGTGGGCAGCATGGAGTCGGCATGGGAGACGGGTGTACGAGGTTCACAATGGTGGAAGGCTCAAGGCGAGGGAGGTGAGGAAGATGGCGTGAAAAATCGACGAATATGGCCCGCCTGTGAGTCTGATAAGGCGGTCAAAGGTGGATGTACAGTTGACCTAGGTCAGCTTTTCTAGGACTCTAGTTGGTCCACCTGGACCAGCCAGAAAATTCCCCGAAAAAAGTTATTGTAAAATCAATAAAAATAGTAAATGAATTAATTAAATTATTGTTAAAATATGATAAATGTTTGTAAATTAATGTTGTATTTAATGCCTATTTTTATTTATTTTTACAATGCCATTTATTATAGGTCAATACATGTATATACAGGTAAATATGTTTGTATTATATATATTTTATTTTAAATTTGTATTTATATTTTATTATTATATACATGTATTTTATATATTTTTAATTTATTTAATTACATATTTAGGTATTGTTATTTACATACTTATTTAATTATGTACACTATTCTTATAGGCATATTATAACAGATTTCATCTATGTATTAAAGTACTTGATGAAATTTATTTAATTTTTGATGGTTTATTTTATTTTTATTGTGTACATATTTTAAGTAATATTTAAAATTTTATAAAAATAAAATAAAGTGAAAAATATAAAGAATTAATATGTTGAATATAATATACAAGTATAATGCACAATGAGGGTCCAAACCTCACTTTTGCATCTTAACTTCAAATTGAATAAAATCACATTCATTAAATAGGTTATTTAATTTTATGAGCAATAAAGGTGAGTTTAGTAAATTTTGAATCTGTATAGAGAAGATACATGTCTACAAATTTTTCTTTGAGGCTTTTTATTTTGTGTGTCCCGAGCGCACTGTGCATTATTTTTTAGTGAAATCAATTTTATATTTTTCTTGTATTTTTATGTACAAACGTTGAGGATTTTGTTATTTGAGGTATAAAAATTATAAAATGAAATAGGTCTCAAAATATTATAATTGGGCAAAGCGAGTTAAGGTTTTCTATATATTTTTTGTATAGCTTGTCTACCCAGTCTCCCCTTGCTTTGTTCCCTGTAGACCAAGCATCATGATGATTGGCTCTCAGGGTCTAGGTTCACTTAGTGTATTTGACACTTCATTCTTTTTCTTTTCTTTCCTTTGTTCTTCTATTTTGGAAATAAATACAACATTTTATGCAGTATTTTATACAGTATTTTATGTAATTTATTGAGTGTTTATTTTCACAAATTAATGATAAATACATGCATTTAGTTAGAGATCTAATGGGAAAATGAAAGAATAAAGGTGATGAAATGAGGATTCATCACTACCTCCTTTGGAATACCATGAGGACGAATCACATGTACAATGTATTATTCAGCAAGTTGATCAGAAGTAGTGGTTAAGATGATTGCAATAAAATATGCCATCTTAATCAGACGATCTATTATTACCCAAATACTTTTTACTACATGTGGTTTATGGTAAACCGATGATGAAGTACATGGAAATTCTTTCCCATTTCCATTCAGGGATAGGAAGGGATTACAATAATCCTGGTGGTCGTTGATGAGAAACCTTTACCTGTTGATAGGTAAAGAAAGAGTTCACAGACTCAAAAACATCCCTCTTCATTCCGGGCCATCAAAATTATGAACAAAGATCTCTATACATATTTGTAATTCCAGGATGAATTGATAATCTAGAATAGTGCGCTTCTCTTTTGATGTCTCTTCTTAACTCAGATGTATCCAGTACACAAAATCTATGACGGTTATACAATAAACGGTCATGAATAAGAACTCCATCGATTTCGTTTCTTTCTTCTTTTTCTCTTAAGTCTTTTAAAAGTATATCATCTTCCTGACCCTATGTATTTTATCTCAAATCTCCGACCTATATCGATGAGGGATGGTTATTGTATATGTATCACTGTCAAAAGTTTTCCATTCACTTAATGCAGCTAGGCACCCCAAAATTGGATTGCTACCACCATGCCTTGGGAATAATTTCTTCTACTAAGGGCATCTAATACAACATTTCCCTTACCCGGGTGGTAAGAGATTATGCAATCATAGTCTTTTAATAATTCTAGCCATCGTCTCTGTCTCATGTTTAGACCTTTTTTATCAAATAAGTCTCTTATTATCGGTGAAGACTCAAAAGTGACGCCATAAAGGTAGTGTATTCATGTTTTCAAAGAAAAGACAACTGCAACAAGTTCAATGTCATGAGTTGGATAATTGCACTCATGTATCTTCAGTTGTCATGATGAAAAAGCATTGCACCTTTACATGTTGCATAAGCATTGCACCAAATCCATTCTTAGATGCAACAGTGTATACAGTGAAGCCCTCAGTGCCGGAGGGTAAAGTAAGGATAGGTGCATTGATTAAACATTCCTTTAGTGTCTGACAACTAGTTCCACAAGTATAAGACCATACAAACCGTACATCTTTCTAAATTAACCTGGTCAAAGGCAAAGTTATTCATGAAAAGTCTTTCTCGAACCTTTTATAATACACGACTAACCCCAGTAAAGATCGTATTTCTGTTACGGTCTATGGATGCTTCCAACTCATCAGTACACTAATCTTTGCAGGATCAACAGAGATAACTTTCCTAGAAATGACATGGCCTAGAAAGGATACTTTAGTTAACCAAAAATAACACTTGTTATACTTGGCATATAACTTATTCTTCCTTAGTGTCTCCAGTGCATGTCTGAGATGTTGCTCATGTTGCTTGTTCTTAGAAAAGATGAGTGTGTCGTCAATAAATACTACTACAAAGTGATCTAATAACAGACTGAGTACTATATTCATACAATCCATAAAGGTTGTTAATGCATTTGTTAGTCCAAAAGGCATGACTAAAACTCATAGAGTCCATATCTAATACGCAAGAGTGTTTTAGGAATATCTTAGTCGCTAATTCTTAACTGATGGTATCTAGATCTTAGATCAAACTTTGAGTATATAGTGGACCCTTTAATTAAGCAAAGTGGTCATCTATACGTGGTAAAGAATAGCGGTTCTTTATTATCTTTTTATTTAGGATTTTTATCAGTTCTACCCCTCTAGATATTGCAATATCAATTATACCCCTCTCTTTTTGGGAATATCAGTTGTACTGTTGACTTATTGGCGTTCTATCATGTGTGCCCATGGGTTAGTTGGTCGTCCATCCACAATGCAAACACACATTAACTTTGAGGACACAAGAGGAATTAATTTTAATAACAGAGTTAACTTATCTTTCCTCACCCTCTCCCTCCTTCTCCCCCTCCGTCACCCCAAGCCTCATCCCCCTCCTCTGCCCATAGCCTCCTCCTCCTCCTCACCCCTCCACCCATAGCCTCCTCCTCACCCATCTGCCCGCAGCCTCTTCCTCAGCTCGCAGCCTCCCCCTCTACCCATGTCCTCCTCACCCCTCCGCCTACAGCCTCCCCCTCTTCCCTCATCCTCCTCACCCCTCCGTCAGCAGCCTCCTCCTCCCCCATCCTCCTAACCCCTCCTCCCCCGCCCTCCTCACCCCTCCACACATAGCCTCCTCCTCCACCTGCACCCCCTGTCCCCATCATCCTCACCCCTCCATCTACAGCCTCCTCCTCCACCCCAGCATCCTCCTCCTCCTCACCCCCTTACCCGCAGCCTCCTTCTCCTCTGCCCTTGTCCTCTGCCTCTTCCTCCCCCTCCTCCGCCCCCAGCCTCCTCCTCCGTTGTATCCAACCCTCTCCCACAAGCCACCTCACTAGCAGCAACTCCCGATCACCATCCCTCTGCCTCCCACTGCAGTCGGAGATCATCACCAATCTCCACCTTCCGATCTTGCCTTTGATCAGAGAAGAAGAAGACATAGCCCTCCACAGTGTTCTGAAGTGCTGAAGAAGAAAGAGATTTATTGTCATCAATCTTTTGATCTAGAGAAGATGCTCTTGATCCACAGTTCAAGCCTTGGAGGACAGATGTCCATCTGGCCCCTCCCCCTCCAAGCCCTCCTCCACTGTGGCCCATTAATGAATCTTTATTTCATTACCTTTATTCTTTTATTTTAGCCTTAAATACCTAGTTAAATGCATATAAATAGTATTAATTTATACAAAAATAACACTTATTATTTATATTATAAATAGTGTATAAAATATTGTATTTAGTGCCAAAATTAAATAATAAAAAAAGAAAAGAAAAAGAAATGAAGTACCGAAGGCATTGAGTGACCCTAAACCATGAAGCTAAGTCAAGAATAACTTGGTTGATAAGGAATAAAGTAGGGGATAAGGGCCAAAAACAACTCAAAAAACCGTAATTTTTATTCCTCAATAAATATACTTTAGAACACATTTTATTCTTTATTATTTATACATTAAATCAATAAACATTGAACATGAAACTTGCACATAAAAATGCAAAGAAAAATACAAAATTTATTTCATCCAAAAATAATGCACAATGTGTCCTAGACATTGAGAATAAAAAATGCAAAGAAAACTTCCTAGACTAGTATGTTCTCCATACGAGCTCAAATTCATCAAACTCACATTTATTGTTCATAAAATTAAATTTTTATTTAATGAAGTGGTTCCATTCAATTTGGAGTTAAGATGCAAAAGTTAGGTTTTGGGCCCTCATTGTGCAATGTACATGTAATATTCAATCAATTTATTCTTTTATTTTTCAATTTCTTATATTTTTATAAATTTGTAAATATTATTTGAAACATGTGAATAATAAAATTATAATAAACAATTAAAATTACATTAAAAATAAATAATGTACTTTAAGAATATAGGTAAACATACTTATAATATACATATATATTATGTATACATAATTATCTAAATACATTATTAAACTCAAAAAAATGCAATAAAAATATGTATATGTGTATTTAAATAAGTTATAAATATATAAAGTATGTATATAAAATAATAAAATATATAATACAAAATAAAAATAAAATACATTATATATAGGTAAATATGCATATATTCATACATGTAAAAATTAACACCTAATAAATTAACTTGAAAATTAAATAAAAATCACAATAAAATACTACATAAAATAATAAACATTTTTTTATGTTTTGAGTTTTATTTAATTAATTCATTCATTATTTTATTTTAAATTCTTTATTCTTTTACTCGTGTTTTGTCCTTTAGCAGGGGATGTGGCCCAATCAGGGGGAGTCTTTCGTTGACCCTAGGTCAACTCTTTTGACTCCAGTCCTAGCCCTGTCAAACCACCCTTCTTTCTCGATTTTCCCCTAGATTCACTATCCAATACGACTCGATTCCTTCATAGCCATTGCTCCTCGATCATAGCTCTTTCACGCCATCATCTTTCCTCGATCTATGGATCATTGCATCGAGTTGCGTCATCGATCAAACCTTCCCATGTACATAAGCATCTCCTCCGCTCCACTTTGATTTTTTATTCATCTTCCGTCTCTTGAACCCTCATATCCTTAGCCAGGTGTGTTGAGCAAGGTGACAGCAATGCTCGTCATCGATCTGCAGCAGGAGAAAGCATAGGAGATGTGATCCGAGCCTCACTAGCGACCTCCCGATGGAGCTCCACCTTGGCTCCCCATCCACATGTAGAGCCCTAGTTTCCTTGCTTTTTTAGGTATATTTATGTTTATGCATTTCATTTCCATCCTTATTTCCTGTATTTAGTGTTTGATTTAGCGTAAAATTTAGGATCTAGTTCGTCGGAGCTTTTGAGCTCCGACCACTGATTCACCACCATTCTGCCTTGTTCTGACTCATGTGAACACCACATCTTCTTTCCCCTTCATTTCTCCAAGTCCACATCACCTTCATTCCTCTTGATCAAACCTAGATCAGGAAAGCGGGATTCCTTTCACCACTTATCACCAGATCCCTCCACTATGACACACATTCCTTCCATTTCACCCAATAACAGGTCGAGGAAGTTTGTCCTCGACCCCTCTTTCTTTCTATGTAGGTCCCCGGAGCCCAGAGCCTCATTCGAGGCGATTTTACAGTTGGACGTGGTTCCTAGGAGGCATGAGTCTCTCTGACCTACCAGGACCCCGCCATAGGGTCCTGGATCCTTTTTACACATCCAGCATATGCATACAGTCGAGAGGAATGGTTCGAGCATAGCAATGTCGAGGAGCTCGGAGGAGTGGGGAATCGAGGATCCAAGCTCGCCTCTAGGAATGTTTTTCCCTGTTCTTGGGGAAGAGAAGCAGTCGTTAGATCTATGTCCCCTTCCAGATTAAAGGACATTCGTTGGATCCAAGCACCCCCAACCATCAGATCTCTTATGGAGGTCTAATCCTAGTGTTTCATCGATGAAGTGGAATCACGAGGCGAGGTTGCGACATGTGTTCAAGTGATTCATATGAGCCGTCGTATCGAGCATATGGGGGTAATTTTGCAAGCATACCCCTGCCATTTTTGTATGTATTATTTAGTAGTTAAACCTTTCTCTACAATTATAAAATTTTTGTAAAATATATAATTGGGACCTTAAGGTTCTTATATTTGCATATAGGTCCCCCGCCACGTCACCTCACATGCGCATACACACGAGGCGGTGGGGCATTTTGCGAGGGACCCCCTACAGATTTGGGAATTTAGTTTTGGTTCTATAATTTTGAATTCAAGTGCTAAAGTTATGTAAAATTTGCATTATGGACCTTCAGCCATTTTGTAATTACAAAAATACCCCTACTAATGTGTTTTACATTCAAATATATGAGCATTTTGCATAATTGGCCTTAGACTTTCATATGGGGTTCTGAAATGAATAAATATTTTTTGTAAATTACATTAAGGTCCCTACAAATGTAATTATTTTTATTTATTGTATTTGCATTATTGAAAAATAGTATTTTAGACCAAAAAAACTTAGGAAAATTATTTAGAGTGTCTCTGACATTTTAGATTACGTATATTTTTCTTGACACCACTAAAAGTATTTTCATATTTTAAAAATATAAAAATAGTGCAATGTTTCTCCTGTTTGCATTTAAAAATACAAAAAAAATTAAAAATATTCTTAAAAAATCAAAAAAAATAGAGTATCTCAATTACTGTATTTTTTAACTTTAGATCAAAAATCGCTAAAGAATATAAAGAAAAATATTAAATTTTGAAAACCCCTAAAAACTTATAAAAATCATTAAAAAATATTGATAAAACCCAAAAATATTAGTTTTTTTTCTAAATTTTGTTTATATTATATATTACACATTAAAATAGTTTTGGAACATTTTAAGATTATTATATATTTTAAAATTCCAAAATAATTTGGCCTATTATTAAAAGTCATTGTTTTGATATTTTCAATCAATTAAGAAAACAAAAAATAGCAAAAGTTATAAAAAATTAACAAAAAACAAAGGAAAATATAAAAAAGAAACATTTTATTTTATCAATTTAAGTAATTATAAATATATCTATAAATATAAAAAGTTATATTATTTATATATCATTATATATACTTTTATACTTTTAATATTATTATTATTTAAAAACCAAAATATATTTTAAAAACTTTTAAAAAATAAAAATAATGTACTTTAGGGTATTTTTCTGATTCTATATCTATTTATTATATATATAATATTATCTTTATTATATATACATATATACTATCTTTTAAAAAGAAAAGAAACTAAAAATCAAAAAATATAAAAAGACAATAAAATATAAAAATAAAAACAAAAAATATAAACATTAAAAATTCATAAAAAAATTAAATATAATTAAAAACCCGGAAAAATAAAATAAAAAAGAGACAAGAAGAGGAGCATTTTGGATTAGTTGCGCAATCTATCATGTTTGCTCCCTAAGTTCGACACTCTAGATACTTACACTTATACACACACTTTGTAGAGTTAAAATAAATTTTAACTCCACATACATATTGCATTACTTTATTTTTATCTTTGGGTTAATTGTTGTCAGATTCGCCTTTTGTGAACGATCGCCACAACGATTGTGTTCTCGCCTTGTGAGAATACATTTGACCCTTGCAAAAAGCAGCTCAACACTCATTCCCCTCCATGCCCTCATCCTACGCCTAGAACTCACAGACGATTAGTTGTAATCTGTAAAAAAGAAGTAGCTACTATATATATTGACTGCTCGGGAACTGATGACAAAGAATGCTCGGATAGCGTCGACAAAAGGAGTAAAGAGTCTACATGCTAATGTTAAAGAATAGGGAATATTTAATGAATATGGGCCACTTACCTACTCCTCTTTCCCCTGCCTAACAGATGCATGAGAAAATCCGCCTACCTCATCTCACATGACGTGAACCACAATTGCTGACTATCTATAACTTGAGAACTTCGGGGAAGGATTTTTCATTGGGTCGCTTTGCGAGAGTAGTTCATCTCGAGGGAAGCAAGTTGTGGCTCCCAGCTATATAAAAACTTCGTAGGTTTGTTGGTCCTGGGATCAAGGAGGATGGTTATGTCTCGCAGTTGAACTCTCTCCAGCCACCGATGACGATGAACCTGGAGGGTGATGAGGCTGGATGGGTCTCCGTGCTCTGTCGTAGTCTCCATATCCAATTGTGGATTTCTATTTTGGTGTGATCATTTTGAGAACATGATGAAGAAGATAAGGATTTCCAGCTTTACCCCTCCTACTCAAACCATGGTTTGAAAAAACCATGGTTAAGTTCAACTCATTGACGGTAAAGTAACAGAGGGGCACAAGTGATAAAATGGAAAGAAGTCAGGGGCACATTTGATATTTTCAAAAAAGGAGGGGTATAACTGATATTGCAAACAACTGATAAAAACCCTTTTATTTAATTGTCGATAGTCAATGCATAGTCGCAATGAACCATCTTTCTTTCACAAAAAAAGCACAAGTGCACCTCATGGTGAAGTACTAAGACGAATGAACTCTTTATCTAGGAGTTCTTGTGGTTGCACCTTTAATTCATGTAGATCAACTGGTGCCATATGATATGGCAGAATGGAGATTGGTTGAGTATCATGTACAAGAGAGATTTCAAATTCAATCTCTCACTCGGTTGGTAATCAAGGTAGTTCATCTGGAATAAAATCAAGGAATTCACATACTATAGGCACATCTTCTATCATTTGCTCTGTTTCAGTGGTGGTAGATATGTGTGCCAAATAGCCTTGGAATCCATGCAACATCAAGGCAGAGATATATACCACTTCCTCATTAAAAGTCTCCCCACTGAATTGGAATTCGATGGACTTAGGAAAGCATAAGGTTACTACCTTATGAAAATAGTCTAGGCATGCATGATACATTTCCAACCAGTCCATCTCCCTTTAATGACGCACCTTGCGCCTGAAGACTCGTTCACCCACACTAGTTATTAATGAGCCCCTGGTTTTAATTAGGACAAAATCATCCATTTCAATAAGTAGTTGATAGGAATGTAACTGATGTCATGCAATCTATACCACCACCTCTAAGATCTCTTGAATTATAAATACTTAACCTCATGGTCCCTTGATCAGATAAGGGTTTAGTGCTTCTATAGGGATTGTGGCCAAAATAGGTAATAGATGCCGAGTCATGAAAGAATGTGAAGCACCAGAATCAAACAAGGCGTGCACAGAAAGACCAAGGATAGTAATGATACCACGTACAATTGATCTTGAATTGTAAGTTTGTTCTTAAGTGAATGCATTAAGCTGGTCATTAGGAACAGGCGAGCTAGAGCCTGCAACTCTCTATGGTAGTTGTTGCTTAGGTTATGATCTATGTGATCCTTGGCCTCTACCCATCCTCCATGTGTTGCTCCATTGCTCGGGATGGTTGCTACACTGTTAGTTGGGATTTCTTGAACCTAGATCCTCTCAATTGTGGATAGTCTTTCTCAAAGTGGACTTCTTGATGATAGTAATAACATGTTTGCGTTCCAATCTGAGCTAAATACCCAACCATAGAGGGACTAGCCCGATCTCTGTAGTTATCATTAGCCTTGTGTTTTGATGGTCCACTAGAAAAGTGGAAGGTTCTTCTTTAGTGATTTTCATCCATTTCCATCTCAATACAAGAGGAGATGTTCATTGTTTCAGCTATACTAATGGCTTTAAAACTTGCAAGTTCGTCTCTAAGATCTCCTTGAAGCCCGCTAACAAATTTGATAAGACACTCATATGGTGAAGCTTCTAAAGATGGGGAGTAACGTAGTAGCTCGGTAAAGTGGATATGATAATCTTGCACAGTCTTGGAGCCTTGGGTCAAAGAAGGTAACTCCCTCCTCTTCAATTCTTCTCGATGAGAGGGATAGAAGTGAGCTTGGAACCATTATTCAAAGGTATCACATGGAATGGGATCTACTTTTTTTTTTGAAATAGCTCTCTGATGAATCTCCATTTATCTTTATTCTTTCATTTTGACCTTAAATCCCTAGCTAAATGCATGTATATCATTAATTTGTCAAAATAAATAATCTACAATTTTGTATAAAATACTGTATAAAATATTATTTAATTATTGTATTTAATTGCAAAATTAAAGAATAAAGGAAGAAAAGAAAAAAAATGGAGATACCATAGGTATTGAGTGATCCTAGACCCCGAGATCCAGTCATCGTGATGACTTGGTCAACAAGGAATAAAGTATGGGGAGATAGGGCAGATGAATTATATAGAAATCACATCAAAAACCAAATTTTTAATTCCTCTATAATCACTTTTTGGCACTTATTTTATATAATTTTTTACACTTCAAATAATAAAATTTTGTACATGAAAGTTGTAGATAAAAATAATAGAAAAATAAAAAATTTATCTCACACAAAAATAATATACATTGTACTTTCTACAGGAAGAATAAAAATCCAAAACCCAAACTTTCCAAACCTATATCTCCTCCATATGAACTCAAAACTCATCAACTCATCTTTTTATAATTATATATAACTTTTAATTATCTATTTAATGAAGGTAGTTTTATTTAATTTGGAGTTAAGATGCAAAAGTTAGGTTTTGTACCCCTATTGTAATTATACATGGATAAAATATTTATTTCATTTATTCTTTATATTTTGCATAATTTTATATTTTTATAATTTTATAAATATTAATTATAGTACATGTACATTCTTAAAATAAAATAGAACCATATAAAAAATGAAATAAAATAATATACTAAAATATCTTGACGAATTACTTATACATATACCTATATACTAAATACATATATTTATTTAAGTGTGTAAATGATTTCAAAAAATACAATAAAAATATGTTTACATGTATTTAAATAAGTTATAAATATTAAAATAATTATATAAAATAATAAATCTAAAATGCAAAAATAAAATATACAATATATAGGTGAATATACCTATGGTTATACATGTAATTATTAGCACCTAATAAATTACCTCAAAAAAATAAATGAATCATAATAAAATACTACGTAAAATAAGAAACGCAATTTATGTTTTAATTTAAAATAATTAAATCATTTACTATTTTAAATCCTATTAATAAAGAATTTTGTTCCATGAATTTTATGATTGATCCACATGGACCAATCAGGGAACTCGCTTTGTTGACTTGGGTCAACTCTTCGACGCAGGCCACCTACCCTCGTTAGGATGAGAAGACCCTTGTCTTCTCTCCTTTTTTCTAGGTGCCCAATCACTCTTTTCGACCAGATCTTTCATGCAAACCATACAATGATCGAACCTAATTCCCATATAAGCCCTTAATCCCTTGTACAAATCCTCGATTCTTCAAAAATCGTTGGTCAATAAGCCCTCTCCTCCATGTTTATAAATAACCCCCTTATACCTCCTTGCTCGATTTGATCCCTTTTTAGCCAAACTTAGCCCCTCATATCGCTTCCTAGAGGTCTTGTTGGTGACAGGAGCAAGACTCCTCGATCTGTAGCGAGGAGGTGCGGCGCAGGAGGTGCACCCACCACCTCCAGCGAGATCTATGTCATGAGGTCCGTCTCTTTGGCCTCAATCAAGTTGAGCCATTACTTTCTGCTTCTTAGATAAATCTATAGTGTATATTTCAATTCAACCTTTAATTTCCCTTTTAGTCGCGTATTTAGCCCTAATTTCGAAATCTCCCAAATCCTGGAGCTTGAGCTCCAAGAGTAAATCACAGTGATTCCACCTTCGACTCACCCCGATCTTCATACCATCTCACTTCCCTTCGCATTCTCTATCGATTCCACCTCGTAATCAACCTGAATCGTCATTGATTCGGTGAATTAAAGGTCCCTCTGCCACCACTCGCTGGACCTTCACCTTCATCCCAATCCGCACATCTTTTTTCTCAACTTTCTGGTCGAGGAGATAGCCCTCAAGCCAAGTAATATTTTGGTGCAGGTTCGTGACTTCCAGGAGGTGTTTGGAGATACATTGGATAGTTGGAGTATCTCCCATGTGCTCAGACCCTTCTGAACCCTAGGAGCTCCCTCGCAATCTTAGGAGCGCACCGTTGCACGTGGAAAATCACCAGCAAATTAAGGAGCCATTCAGGGAGGATTTTGGCCATCGGAGGGCTGAGAATTCAAGGATCGGAGCTTGACTGGAGAGATTTCTTCACATTCCTCCAGAGGCACCAATCGTCGTCGGATCAAACAAGAGGCCTAGATCTAATCCGGGCCACTGGAGACTAAATTGACGCGACGTAATCCATGACCGTACGATCACTTTAAGTGGGTTGACGTAGCCTGCTCAACACTGTCCACTCCCGCCTGATGAGGGTATATTTCACCTATGTCCCTCCACCTTTTTGCATTTACTTAGTAGTATTGTAAATATTTTTGTATGTTTAAAACTTTATGTGAAAATTACACTGAAGCCATGCACCTTTTTGTCTTTACAATGAGGACCTCTGCATGCTTATCTCATGTAGCCCTCCATGTGAGATGGGTATTTTATGTTGGTACCCCTACGGGTTTTGAATATTGTAGTTTAATATAAAATTTCTGAATATTAGTTCAAAACTTTTGGGTAATTTGCATTGTAGCTCATGTCTTTTATTTTAATTACAAATATACCTCTACTAGTTTAAAGGAATTGTATTTTTGCATTTCTTTTATTTGAAATAGCTCTTGTGTCTAAAAATCATCAAAAAAAAAGGTGTATGTGCAGGATTAGTTGTTGAGTCATGCTAGCATTCTTATTTGCCATTTTACATGCATTAGTATTTATTAAAAATCATTTTGAGTGTTTTTATTTCCTGTTTTCCTATAAAAATACAAAAAAATATAAAACTTTTTCAAAAATTCCAAAAAATACATGATGTTTATTATAGTATTTTATAGCTTATTTTTTGAAAAATATAAATATATTAGTTTCTATTCCATATTTTTATAAATAGTATTATCTACGTATTAAAATTTATTTTGAGATATTTTGAGGCCATTTCTTATTTTTAAAACTCAAATCAATTCAGCCCTATTAAATAGTCCATGATTTGTTAATTATATATATACTTATATTATATATTAAAAAGAAAAAAAATTAAAATAAATGATAAAAATGAATAATAAAAAACTCAAATAAATTTTATTTTATTTAGTTAAAACCCACACACATATTGATTGATATTGTGCATACATACTTATACACTAGCATTATTTACTCATTTAAATAATACATGTTACGTCCCATTTACTTGTGTTCGACTCCAACTATACTTGTCACTATACACAGTTTGTTGTATGGTTATAATAAATTTTGATCCACATCATCTTCTTTTATTGCTTTATATCTATATTGTGGGTTGATTGTTGAAATTAGCATCTTGCTTTGTGAGTAGTTGACACATCGAGTGTGCTTCCTCCTTGTGTCGAACATACGACCCTCCTCACTTAGTCAGATCGTTGTTTCACTCTCCACCATTGTCTTGTATAGTCTACTAGAGAGTAGTTAGCAAAGTGCACGCAAGTGTTTGTTGATGCATGTATTATTCTCAACATCCTGCTGACATCATCAAGGCATAGTTTTGCCTCAACAGGTGTCTCTATGCCTTTGAATCGAGGAATATTTTCCTTTTGATAATTTTCAAGTAATTTTTGGTGTCTAAGAAGAGCATTCTCTATTACTCCTTCAACTATGGTAGGAGCAAACTTAGTGGAAGGATGGTGACTAGGTTCTTCCTCGGAAATGTGAACGAACCCTCAACCATTGCATCCATAGGTCTAAAGGCCACGAGTCTCTCAGCTTGGGCATCGAGTTCACTCTAATGCATGTTGCTTTGCCCCATCTCTTGGAGCATTGCCATCATCGCAGCTATTTGACTAGCTAAGTCCTGATCCTCCATGATCCTGAGATGAATCAAGGCAATTGATTAATTCTTATTCTACCTAACGTGATGGACATTAGAGACACTAATTTGTGAATGATTAACTTTTGATAGTTAGTTATTAGGATCAAAAGATCTTAACATATCCTTATTTTCTGAATACTATCAATAAATGTTAATTATTAAATAAGCTACTCAAGTAATCATGCTCCAATACCAATTTGTCACAACCTCGATTCATTGGATCCTCCCATTTACCGAATATGGTTGCTCAGCAATAGCTTTATACAATAATAGTAGCTAACATTCAGAAATAGATTGTAATAAAATGCTATATATAGAAAGCATCTCACAATTTTCTATTCACAAAATAAGGATTACATAGAAAACATATCCCATCATATTCTTTTACATGTACATCAAGCCGAAAGAAAAAGGGCACTAAAGAACTAACTACCTTTATTATAAGCTACTACTTTTGGGTAGTTAACTAGCTGATTAAGGTTCTTATGATGGCTCACCGATACTAGTTGGATTTCCAGAAATCATAGGATAAAGATAAGGGAGTACTAAATAACGAAGAAGAGAAAAGTAAAGAAGTAGTGTAGTTTAGCCAAACTTATTATATAAGAAAGTTTCATTTATTCTCATTATATTAAGTCATATTCCTTCTATTCTATGTGGGTGATTAGTCCATGTGACTTCTCTCACCTCTCATGGACTCCAAATCAGTGGACACTTCGGGATTAGAGATAACATTGATCTAGTGAGCTTATGTCAAAGCACACCACAGTAACCAACCTCCAATACTTCCCTTATAATTTTCCTTTTGTTTATTATACAGGGTTCCAAACCCTCAGCCTGACAAACAAGAAAGTACACCATCTTTGAGGACTCGATAGCTTAAAACCACATGCTAACCTTTAATCACATATACTAGCAGCTTTAAATACATGTTATTGTGTCCCAACTACTATTAAACCATCCATGCCTCCACATGGTACAACCACATCTTCAGTTAGTCAATCTGCCTAATGGCAGCCAAGTACCACACGCTATAAATAATTTATTTCGTGCACTCAACATATCATGACAATCGTGTACCACCTGGGTATGGCCTACAAATACGAATGTTCTTCTGAAAAATCTATAGGTTGCATGTTTGACCTATAGTATATACTCCTAGTCATCCTTATCATAAAATATAGTATGAAAACTGTAATCAAATCTCATTTATGCCATATAAACTTTCAGCTAGTATCAGTGTAATATTGCACAATTATCATAGCAACTTCAAGGATAATTCATTTCACCAACTCTATTTTAGCAATTATTTTAGAGTAAACCAAGGAACAAATATGTGAACTTCTTCAAAATAAAGAATACAACAAATATTAATTTTATCTAATTTAAATTGAAAACTAAACAGCAAGAGGTAGGATTTCATTACGTAATTGTGTTAACTTCAAAGTGGGATCAATCTACCTTGATTCATGTTCAACTAGGAGCCTATTAGCTCCTGAAATGATTAACTTTTACGTGCCAAGAACACAAAAAATACACAAAGAACACAAAGAACGAAAGAAGAACATGAAGACCGTGAAGAACATGAATTCACTCAAAATTTCAGTAGATTTTTCCCTTATATCGAGTGATATTTCAAGGAAATTTTTGATAGAGATGCCCCTACATCTGGTGATATTTCATGGAAAGTTTCGACAGAGTCCCCTGTATATCTATAGAAACTTAAAAGAAAATGCGAGTCTTCGAAGAAATGGATCGAAACATGAATTAAAAAGATCTACTTACCTCTTTCTCGAAGCCATCAAGGTGAGGAGCGCTCTATCCTCCTTCTCCTCTTCTTCCAGACAGTGCTTCACTAGCATTTCTTACATACCTCCCTCCCCTTCTCTCAACCTCTCAACCCTAGTCCTGAGGTGGTGGTGGATGTAATGAATGTCGTAGAGAATGTAGGGGTGGCTGAAAATCATTGTTTAGAATTCACGATTTTTGCCCATGGATTTGCTTAAAACCATGGTTTTCCTCAATACCACAATTTTCCAGCCCATGGTTTTTGCCCATGATTTTACCCAAACTTATCATAAAATATATGATTTCGCTGCTGACTCTTTATTACTGCTAATCGTGATTAATTAGCACTGATAACGATTAATTATTCATAATTGTGATTAACATCTATTAAACTTTGATTAATATTTCTTAACCATGATAGTAAGCTTAATAACTATTTGTATTATTAATCAAGATTTATTAGTACTAATGATGGTGATTAAAGCTAACGACGGCTTAACCAGCATCAACTTTTTTTCTCTCAAAATTTATAACTATTCGTAACAGCCTCCGATTGAGGCAAAATAAGTTCCGATGGATTCGGCTCGTCGAGCCGGATATAATATCCATATAAACTATGAGATCCGAAGAGGTTTATTTTTAGAGATTTACAATGTGAAGGCCATCTCGGTTGAGCTTATCAAAGTAGAAGTCTAGAAGCGAAGGCGGGAGAGGGTAATATTGTAGAACTTTTTTGGACGAAGAGGAACCACTATCGTTGGGATTGGGAGGGATTAGTATGGGGTGGAGATGGGCAAGGGGGAGAAGAACGTGACGGTAGGAAAGAAAAAAAAGAAAAAGATGAGGAAGAAGATTAAAAAATACACGTGTACCCATGAATTTACTTTCCAGTTATGCTTGTGCCCTTGAGTTTATGTTCGCTCTAAGGGAGAGTGGACTGCAAGTATCTTGAGGGATATAGCTATTGCTCGCTCAAGAAGGTAGGGACACAAGTGATATTGCAAAAATTATAGGAGCATAACTCAACTGTAGAATCTCCGGGGGCGCGAATGTAGTTTATGTTTGACATGACTTTAAATTATTACCAACTAGTATTGTATATTAGACATTGCATATGTTACATCTCTGGGGTGTTTATGTATATCGATGGCTCATGATCTCGATTACCTTAACATCTAGATGATTAGATCCATACATGTAGTTTTAATATGAGACACCATTTATTCATATTTTCAAAATAATCACATCTTTTAATTCTTTTAATCATTTTTTATTATAAAAATTTGAGGATTTTGATATTTAACATGTCTACTACTTTACTATTTGTAATGTATATATTTTTAAAACTTAGATATACAAATGACAAAGAAAATAATTACTATATTTTTCTCGAAGAAGATAGATGAAAGTATTCTCCTAGAAAATTAAATGCCTCCAGTGATCTTAATGAAGATGAATGCCCTCTTGTCAAGATTCCACGTAGAAATTACTGATATTGGTGATGCTTTAGCAGAAAAAGATCCGAGATTGTGTCAAATGATTTGAGAATATCCTTTAAAAAAAGAGAGAAAATATAATTCCAACTTACATCAACATGGGGTCCTATCAGCATATTATGGTAGATTATTCGTATAACAATAGTAAAAAATAATATCGATGATTTCAAGCGGCATGATTTAAGAAATAAGTATGGTACGAATGTCTTTGTTAGAATATTCTCCGTCCAAAGATGCAGCATTTCACTTTTCATGTTATCTTTTTGCGATAAATCCAATTCCAAGTATGGTATGAATGTATTCGTTTTGATTGATTTTGCAATTGGAAGGAAGTTAATGATAGAAAAATTATTCTTTTTAGAATCACATTGGAGGCCAGGGGTCAACACATAATCTGACCGAAGAGCGTTTGAGGAATTTAATGAACAAATCACAGTAAATAGAATACGTACTTCAAAGACAATATGACAAATAAAAGTAAACTGGTTGCGATTAAAGACCACTATTGATGTTGTTTCAGGGACGAAGTCAGGAATGTTGGCTTGGGGGAGCAAGTAGAATAGAAAGATTTTTTAAGATATATATAGAAAGAGAGATTTTGTTTACTTAAGTTGCGAGATCTATTTTTTCATACCATACCATCTCTAAAGATATCAAATAATTTGTTTGAACATATCACAATATTTAAAAAAATGAAAAGAAAACTCGAGTAAATAAAATTATTCATAAACTTACTACATCGAAAGTAAGACTTGGATACAAAAGTTTTTCATATAAAATTATAAATGTAAGTAGCCATCCTTCTTCTTTGTAATTGAGAATTGTTCTTTATAATTTAGAATTGTTCCTTGAAGTAACTTTTTTAAAGCATTCTACGAGTATTATGGTTATTAACTTGATGGAGATTATGAAATTCTCTCTATTTTTTCACTAATTCGGTGCATCTAATCAAGTTTCGTTATTCTCTTTTTCTTTTGACATGGATTGGTTAGCAAAAATGCAAATGTACAGATATAGATATGTGTTACTATATTATTATCCAGTTTTTAAATACGAATATGGATGCGGATATAGATATTGATGAATATAAAAACTATCAGATATAGATATTGACGGCTATAAAAAACTATGTTATCTCCTCCTTAAAAACAGATAGATATGTATAAATGGTACCAATGACATACAAATATTTCATATATTAGCTTAAATATACATGCATTAAATGGAATATAAATGATATAAATATACTAATTATTCTTGTATTGTAATAACTATACTAAATATGGTGAAAGAAGGCATAAAATAATAGATTTCATCATTTGCACCCCTATTAGAATATGCAATATCAGTTATGTCCCTTTCTTTTTGTAATATCAGTTGTGCTCATGTATTCTTACAAAATACATAGTCCTGTCCTTTTGTAATATCAGTTACTCCTCTAGTTTACCTTGATAGAAGGATAAAACTTCAGTTTCGTAAGAACGTTGGGGGGAGTATTGATATTATAAAAAATAGACGAGCAAAAATGATATTGCAGAATCTAAGCAGGATACAAGTGATAAAAAAATCAAAAAATTTTGTTACTATGTTTAAAACAAATTTGCAATTATGATTATACATGAAATGGATATTCGGATACAGATACATATGTTTGAGGATATCAAAGTGATATCCTTATCCGTATCCATTTTGAAAAGTGAGGAGAATAAGTAGGCTTTGGCCAATACCATAGAAATTAAAATTAAAAAATGAGAAGTTGAAAAGGGAAGATTGACTATTGGGAGATGTGGGATTATACCCTCTAAATCACGTATGTTACTTCAAACACAATGGGAATTAGTTAATTTTTTTAGCTTATTAAATTGATCGCAATCTCACATGGTAGGCAATCTCATTTACCTAAAAAAAGAAAGCACGAGGAGGCCAATCATGTTTTCTCTTGGAATATAGGGAGGGAAGGCGAGGAGGAACAGGGAGGCCTGGCCCCCTCCCGTCCCACACTCCCTCCATCATTGTGTTGTTTAGTGATTGAGTTTTCAAGCATGTGCACTTAGAGGTAATGATGGAAGATCATATTCAAAAAATCATGAGAATTGTATTGAACTGATATAGTTTATTGCTTCTTATAATGAAGAAGTGGATCAAGTTATCTTAGAAAATACACCAAAGAGATATTAAATATATTTCACCCGATGTTCAAAAGGAAATTCAAATTATAGCTCATAAAATAAGATGATCCATTTGTGAAGAGATTGGAGTTGAAACTTTTCGCATAATAATTGATGAAGGTAGAGATGAAGCAAAGAGAGAACAAATGGCAATTGGTATTAGATTTATAGACAAACAAGGTATTTTACGTGAATTCTTCTTTGATATAGTCCATATTCCCTATATAAAAGCATCTACATTGAAAGAGATTATTCATGGTTCTATTACAAAATATTTAGAGTTCAATTACAGAACAATCTTGATTATATAAGAATAAAAAGTCAAGGTTATGATGGAGCTAGCGCGGAGAATGGAATGGGTTACAGGCCATGATTATGAGAGATAACAAATATACATATTATATCCTTTGTTTGGCTCATCGCTTTCAGTTAGCTCTTGTTACTACTTCCAGAGAAGTGATTCCGATTCATAGATTTGTCGATAAATTGACAAGTATTGTTAACATTATTAATGCATCATCCAAATATTGTGATGAATTACAAGATGCTCAAGTTGATGATATTTCATGTCTTCTTTCAATAAATGAAGTTCAACCAGGCACGTGATATAATCAGATTGGCACACTACAACATGCAGATGAAACTCGATGGAGTTCACATTATAGATCTATATGTAGCTTTATAAAATGTATTGTGCATCATGCAAGGTACTTCTAGCTATTATAGATGGAGTTGATACTTATTTATAATGTGGAGATGCAGATGAAGCTTATGAGGCCATGATGTCATTGAATTTATTCTTATCTTACACATAATGGAGAATATCTTGAGACTTATCGAGGTTTTATGGCAAGGTTTGCAACAAAAAAACATAAATATTTTGAATGCTTTGCAACTTATTTCATGTAAAAAGACCGTCTTCAGAAATTATGGGATAATATTTGGATTATTTTATTTGAGAAAATTGTATCATTTTTCTCGAAAAAGGAAGCATCGACATTCCTGACTTGAATTCTTATTATTCTCGAAGTGGAACGAGGGTTCATGGACAACTACAAAAAATTGCATTGCTATATAATTATAGAGTGGACTTATTTAATGCAGTGATTAATTCTCAATTATGAGAACTTAATCATCGATTTAATAAAGATACTACTAATCTTCTTACTCTCAGTGCATTTTTGAATCCTATGGATGGTTACAAGTTATTCAGTAGAGTTGATATATGCATATTAATAAAGGAATTTTATCCTGTCGATTTTATAGATCAAGAGATGTTATTATTAGAAAAGCAGTTGATACATTATCAATCAGATATCACTACACATCATGTTCTGAAAATTATTTTAAATACTGTAGAACTTCTCCAGAAGCTAGAAGAAACACGGAAGTCCGAAATTTATTATTTGGTTCGTAGATTAATCAGCCTCGTGTTGATCTTGCCTATTTCGACTGCAACAACAGAAAGAGCATTTTTCAACAATGAAGATCGTAAAATCCATGCTTCGTAATAAGATGTAAGATGACTTTCTTAGAAGTTGTCTTTTGGCGTACATCGAAAAAGAAGTTACGGAAAAACTCTCAATAGATTCAACAATTGATGAATATGATTTAAAATCACGACGAGCATAATTTATGTAAATTCATTTTAGGTAAGCAAGACATCTTTCTCTAGCTATCTCTTTTTAAATTTCATCTAAAAAATCTGATTAATTGTTGCTTGTTTTGTCAACGGGTTTAAATTAATGTGAATCGATATAAAAAACGGTTGATTATAGGACATGCCTAATCAAATCTCCATTCTTTTCAAGATAATTTTTGTATGTTGATTTTAATTCATTACTTTCAGTTAAATTGTTATGTATTTCTAATATATTTTTAGAAACTCTTATAGAAATTTGTATACCAAACAAGTATATAGTATTTTTTAAAATCTTTATACGGTATGTAAATCAATTCAATCCAGTCCCCAAGATAAATTTATGGCATCATCCCTGCAACCATAGTACTGCAAAGATTGGATAAGTTCGATATATGGTCATAGGGGGCTCCTAAAAGGATTCGTTGTATCGGCCATGTTGTGTCGTCCATGTTATTTTGTGCTCTCCTCAATGCATGCATGCATGTAAATGGAGGAAAAAACAGGGTGCCCACGTGTGTATCGATTTGTATTGAAGTATGGCCCTTCTTCGGAATCCTCTTTGACTATTTGAACTATATTTTTTATTACCCACCCACTTACACCAAAAAAATAACTTTTCCCACTTCCAAACATACGTAAATGTATTTGCGAGAGTATCCATAAATCCTCTAACACATTTTAAGATGGAACGTTTTGATCAGAAATTACAAAATCCATTATTCCCTCCAATTTGGTTGACAACTAGTGGACGTGTTTGGTTGTCAATTTACCACGAGAGAAACTGCCTTCCTAAAATGTACCAACATTTGATTATGGATTATCCCCGGTTCTACTCTTGGAGTTACTTGCATGCATTACACATTTTATTTGTTCTTAATAATTTATAATCACCTTCAAATATAAAAGCTGACGTCAAAAACATATTATAATCATAAAATAATCCATAAGCATCTAATTATATTTACCACCATAACCCTCCTCACGATTGAAATAGCCATTGTTCAAAGAAGGGTTACCCATGTTAGGATTAGAGTCGTATTAGGATTAGGAATTCTAATGAGGTGGGACTACTAATCCTAAAAATAATTTAGTTGTATTCTATTTATAGTCCTATAGGAAATAAAATTATGGGATTGTAACTGGGCTATATATAGAAGGGGTGGAGGCATTGCCTCAACATCACCACAACAACAATGTAACCCCTGAAGAAATGAGGAGAGAGAGAAAAGAAATAGATGAGAGAGCGAGGGAACAGAGAGAGTTGTACTCGTTCTTCTTATAGTGATCTTTCTTCTCCGGTGGTCGCGAGAGGTGACCAACAACTGATATATTTGGTTGTTCCTTTTCTTCAAGTACTTCTATGGTAGTGGTCAATTGCGCATATATATCTGTAAGGTGATCCATATCGCTAACATGTGGTATCTGAGAGGAGACGATATCGATGGGTCGTATCACAATAACTTATATCAGAGTCGAGTTCAGCGTTGTTGAAAGGACACGATGTGATGGATCAGAGCGAGGTTTGACGTCGACGAGACGATGCGATACAACAGATGTGTAATCTCATAAGTCGTGATATGGTGGTATATTGTATAAATCGAACAGAAGCGTCGAAGAATACTGTTAGCGGAGGCTGGCAAAAGATCGTGCAAGGTGGCACATTGAGGGTGCCCAGTGACATGTGCGTAGGCGATGAGTTCCTGCTAATGAGACTTCCATATGATAAAGATAGCCCAGTACAGACCCAAGATGATGAAAAGATCGTGATTGTTAGGAATCGAGTTATATTAATGGAGTAGAACTACTAATCCTGATAGTAGTTGAGTTGTATTCTATTTATAGCCCAAATTGAAATAAGACTATGGGGTTGTAACTGGGTTATCTAATAGAGGGGGTGGAGACATTGCCTCAACATCACCACAATAACAATGTATGGGGGGAGAGAGAGAAGAAGAAAGAGATGAGAGGGTGAGGGAACGGAGAGAGTTGTACTCGTTTTTCCTATAGTGCTCTTTCTTCTCCGGTAATCGCAAGAGGTGACCGACCACCGTTATATCTAGTTCTCCTTTTCTTCACGTGCTTCTGTAATGGTGGTCGATTGCGTATCTGTATCCGTAAGATGGTCTATATCCCCAACAACCGATATATGAGAGTAGACGATACCAACAGGTCATATCCCAAAAACCCATATGATGGAACTTTTGATAGAAAGTCTCTCTCCCCTACCATCAAGTGCAAGTGTATATAAGCATAAGAGCACTCACTCCTCAACAAGTCCTCCAACAAGTGCTTTTCCCGACTCCGGACTCAGAGAAGCGCTTCCACCCCTATCATTTCTCACGTGAACTCTCGGCTCATCACCAGCATATTATCATCAAATACTCCATAAAAAGATTACAGCAAATCAAGGTTTTAAAAATCGAATCGAACCTATCGATTGAACCGGTTAAATCAAGAATTGGAAGAAAAATGGTCCAGCCATCCGGTTTTTATTCAGAAAATAAAAACTGTCAATATCGGTCAAAACCCGGTTGGACCGCTTAAACCCAGTTGAATAAATTAAACCAAACCACCGATTCAACTATCCATTTTTGACAAAAAAAATATTTTTTTGATAATTGATAAAACTTAGACTTTTAAAAACTATTCATAATCTCCGCTCATTCTAACCCATAATATGGTACTCATTTATCTCTTCTCCTTCCACATCTGTCAATGATCCATTATCACATCTTCCTTCCTATCATATAAGCATCGACTCTCTTCTTATGAGTTTGTCTACTTCCAACAACAACAAAGCAAGAATGTGTTATCATAATTATACCACGAGAAGTAATACATTAAGAACACTTATTATTAATTAAAGTTTAAATAGTTTTAAAGTATTAAATTTTATACATCACACACATGAATTTTACAAAATATTATCCTTTTTAAGTTTTTCTAATAAGATTTATACCCTAACATTTAGCAATATCTTTTGTGCTCCTATATTCTTAAAAAATTCACAATATTATCCGTCTGTGGTATAATATAGGAGTATACATGTACTAATAAAGTGTCACTACTATCTTTTTTGTAAAAATATAAGATGCGCACAATTGTAAAAAAAGGGAGTATTGAGTGTTATTGGAAAAACTTGGAAGGACACGAGTATATAGATCCTCTAAAGATTTTTATTAACTGTTGACGTCATCACCGGTTCGATTGGTTGGTCCCATTGATCCGATCATAAAAATCAAAAATCGATACTTGCCTGATTTGATGTCCGGTTCGGTTTACCCTTGAAAAAGGGGAAGTCAGACCTGGGGAAACAACACCCCATACCATTAAAGAACCCATCATCACCCTTGCAACTAGGGATGCAAACGGTTACGGATATATCCGTATCTGTTCGCCACCGTATCCGTTTTATACAAATTTGACATCCGATCCGTATCCGTTTTAGAACGGATACGGATATGGATATTGTTTGATATCCGTAAACATCCCTATCCATATTCATATATCCGTTTTCGTATATAAATAGTCATAGATTTATTTTTAACCCTATATAACATAATTCTATACATTCTTTTACCATATTTGTATAATTTTTATGATACAAATACATTTAGTAAACTTATATCATGTTTTTTCTATCCAATTCGTATATGTTAAGTCGATTCTATAGACTATTTCATACATTACTCGTATGCGATCAGTATCCGTTTTACATCCGTATCCGTTTTTTAAGGATATGGTAAGATAGTTTTAATATCCGTCAATATCCGTATCCGCATCCGTATTAGAAAATTGATAAGGATGCGATAATATCTATATCTGTATCCGTATCCGAACATTTGCATCCCTACTTGCAACCAGTGCGCCCGCTGCTCTCTAGATCGGCCACCATCCGAACTCCAACACCTCCTGACTCACACCATTACCGAAGCTCGCTCTCACAGCCCCTTCGGATATCGTGCAGGGGAGTGCTATTCATTGGTGCACCTTCCTCCGACTGCCATTGCACAGGCATCGCCGCCATTATCACAGCATCTCGTGCCTCCACTAAGTTTTGTTACCTCATCCTTGGCTGACAACACTCTGACAGGCTGCGCACCATCGCTAATCGTCCTTCCTCTCGACAGAGATCAACCACTGCAGCAACTCAGCTTCAGTCTCTACGATGTCGCGCCCTCTCTTGGTTCCACCACCACCAATGACATCGCCACCTGGGTGCAATCCTCATGCTCGTTGCCTCAACGGTGGTGACACATCCACCATGGCTCTCCAGGCGACCATCGGTGGCAAGAATATGTAGATTAGCATGACGAGGACGAGGATTAGAAGCAGAAGAAATTTATTGAAGATGCAGCTCTTGCACCAGCAAATTGCGTCCACTAGTCAAGCGAAATGAGCCTCCCTCTCCGAAGACGCATCCCCTCCCTCGAACAGCAAACCACCACCACTTCTTCCCCCTTCCAGAGAACTCTGCAATCTGATTTAGGAGATTTAGGAGATGCATGTCGAAGATGGATGTAAAATATGCCAGTTTAAAAGGGGCAAAATTGACTTTTTTCAACAAATTCCGTGAAAGTTAATGGAAAGACGGAGGCTAACAGGATGTTATTTTATGTAATGATTGATAACTATTCACGATTCTACGTGTAATTTAGAATTATAGAGTCCAACGCGTAATTATGAAAGTATCCAAAGTTAGGTATAAAAAACCATAACATGAAAGTATCAAAAGAGCAATAGATGAACAAATACAAATACTATATACACACACACAAACCATATATATTATAGAGAGAGAGAGAGAGGAGGATATTTCCTTCGTCGTTGCACCATTAGGATCCGATTGGAGGACATTCCTTTCTGAGCGTTGAGGCATGGCAATCAGATTTACGCCTGCTACCATACTTTTTCTGACAAAGGTAAGACGCACATGTGATCGTTCGCTCGGGTACAACAGGAATGGAAAAGGTAATGGATGTCGATCTTGAAATTGTGACGCAAGTCAATAGATCTTCATAACCCTATCAATATGGCTTACATTCAATTAGGTAGATATCATTTTTTAGCAACTCTCTCATAATCATTGCGTCGCAATTCCACAAGCCACAGAAGATAAGCGAACAACAATCTCAAACTGCATTCATCAAAAGATGGCGCAATAGAAGAAACTGGTAATTTTTCCCTTATTTTTTAAAAAAATAGCAAGCACTGCTTCTTTACTGATTATTTTAGAACATGGGATGTGTTTCACAATACGACGGGGGAAAGAGAAGAGGAAACAATTGATCCACCAAATAGGAGTTAACTTAATAAAGTTGTTCCGCAGCTCATCCTGCAGAAATGCAAGATGCTGAACACAGAGTAACACTAATAGCGGAGCAAAAAGGTTCGGCGCCTGAACCAGTTGTACTCGGGGAGCTTACTGATTGGGCCCATGGCAACTATGGCAATATCCTGCCAACAGAGCACGTCAATTCATAAAGAATTAATATCGAATCATTTATTATCAATCTCCTGAAATATAATAAATGGACTACTAGACAGGGAAACGAATTTGAAGCAAGATACATAACAATTGCACGTTAAGTTAAATAAGACGAAAGTTGGACTCAGATATGGAAATATAAATGCACAGTTATGTACAAGTAGGTGTCCATTTAAGTCTAATTATATTTCTAAGTCCAGGAACAAGAATGTATATGAATTTTCATTTGTGCCCTCTTTTAAAAAATTGCATTTATGTTTGTGTCCCTGCCTCTTTACATTTCACTGGGATCAATCACATGTATACTAGCTTCCCATTTGTAAATTTACATCTTCTCTCTGTTGGACTTGACGGGCGAATGCATAAATATAGAAGGTTTGTAGATATTATAGTTTACATCGGGTAAAGTATGGAGGATTCGGGAATTTGGGAGTCAAGTAGTGCACATAACAGATTCAGATCATAGTTGCCTCAGTTGAAGTTTGGGGCTAACAGAATAAACCTATCTTATTAATGAAAACCGTATGCATTACCTGGTCAAATAAGAAGCGGTTCGCAACACGCTTGACTGTGTTTGCATCAACAGCATCAATCCTTGCAAACAACTCTGAAGCAGGTATCCTTCGGCCATAGGTGAGTAGCTGCAGGAAAAGCAGAACAAAAGCATATATGATAATAGTGGTGTTTTGGTGATGAGGTGAAAGAAATTCCGCAATTATAGGCAGTGGAAAGAATAGAGCGAGTGGATAGAGAAAGAATTACCTGTCGCCCAATATCCTCTGCAACAGGACTAGTACCATCAAGTTGAAGTTGAAGAGAAGATTTAAGCTGCAGAAACAAAACATATCAGAAGATTGTAACTGATAACTATAGGAAACCATGTTTATAAAAGCACAACAAAATACAAACAGGTCAACATAACACATTAGCGTTCCTTTATAGCCTCGCAGATCGTTTTTTCACTGTAAATATCAACATTGATATAACTGATTTTAAAAGATGCATAAACATTCTTATTTGGATACAATAACATGCTGCATGCATGAAGGAGCAGAGCTGTTTAGAGGTAAAACATTCTTGTAATAGACCGACCTAATGTAAAAAATGTGTTTCCATTTTCGTTAGAAATTAGTTCCTTAGAATCTTAGCAACAATTATAGGGTATCCACCCAATGAGTGCTGCATTATGAATTCTAAGTAAATTAAAAAGATCATAACCATAAATCTCTCCATAGTCTAAATGGTAAAAACGGAAAGTTATCAATAAAGGACATTGGTTTTAAAAAAAGCAATCTAGGTGTCACCACGACATTTTCCAACAAACTAAAAACACCTTCACAATTCGCATCGATTGAAAGTGAATATCCAGTCTAACAAGAAAACGATCAATCGAAAGCATAGTGATCCACTAAAAACAAGCACCAGTAACCCAAACCCGATATTGCTAAAAACGGATAGGTCATTTCTCATTTGTCATCTCCTGCGCCAAAATGACCTCAAGCAAAGCACATCAATCATGGTTCTTTCCCATGGCAACAGCCAAGAAAAAAATGCAACCTATTTGCAACGCATCCCACAGACCCAACCTTACATCTACAGAGATCTTGGAGCAATTTCTCTAAAATTTGACATTTTTTCTGGTTCGGAAGTGTTTGCTAGAAAGATGTTCTTGTGGAGTTAACTGTCAGGCAAGTATGTTATTTCACAAAAAAACTGTTGGAAACTACTAAGCATGAGTTTTTATTCTGTGGCTTGCATAAATTCTGCTTTGTTTTCAAAGATATATAAGCATCATTATTGTTACATTGTAGTTCGTTACTCGTGCAATATTGCCTACACATGTCGAATTTCTGTTTGCCATTATATGCTATGCAATCAAGAATTGAAAAATGAGGAGAAATATTAAACTCTGATTTTATATTACAATATAATGTTTACCTTTTACGTAACAATAATGTCCTTTACATGCAAGCAGATCGAGTCCTAAATCACAATACTCATAATCATATCCTAAACCAATCCAACTGATTGATTCCTACTGAACTCCTAATTATAAACTAACTTGATACAACAACAACAAAGCCTTCTCCCACAATTAAGTAGAGTCGGCTACATGGATTCTTCGCCTCCATTCAGATCTATCTTGGGTCAATCTTGGACTTATATCCAAAAAACTAAGATCCCTTCGTATAGTCTCTTTCCAACACTTCTTGGGCCGTCCTCGCCCTCTCTTAGCCGGCTCAACATCCCAACACTCGCATCTCCTAACCAGTGCATCAGTTGACCTTCTTTGCAAATGACCAAACCATCTTAAGCGGTTTTCTCGCATCTTATCTTCGATTGGAGCTACACCAACTTTCTTTCTGATTGCATCATTCCGAATCCGATCTTTACGTGTATGTCCACACATCCATCTTAGCATTTTCATTTCTGCTACAGCCATTCTCTGCACATGTCTATGGTTCACAGGCCAACATTCAGAACCATAAAGCATAGCAGGTCTCGCGGCTGCTTTGTAAAACTTTCCTTTAATTTTTAAAGGAATTTTCTTATCACAGAGAAGAGCGGAGGCTCCTCTCCACTTTTAGCCAACCTGCATTTATTCTATTAGTAACATCTCCATCAATTTCCCCATCATGTTGCAAAATAGATCCCAGATATCTAAAAGAATCTCTCTTCTGAATATTATCGTCACCAATCTTCACCTCGATTCCTTCACCATTGCTTCCATCAAAGGTGCATTCCATATATTCCGTCTTAGCCCTACTTATACGAAAACCTTTAGTCTCCAAAGCATGTCTCCAAACCTCAAGCTTCTCATTTACTCCATCTCTAGTCTCGTCAATCAACACAATATCATCAGCAAATATAACAGGGCTATCATTGTCCTAGTGCCAAAGATCTGCTCCCCTCGTCTTATTGATGACTTCCGTCCAATCGCAATTTCGAATGGCATATATCTGATCGTGGCAAAGGTTTTGGCTCGTAGACTCGCCCAGTTACTCGATGATTTGGTTTCGCCTACTCAGACGGCGTTCATTCGTGGTAGACAAATTGCTGATGTTACTGCTTGGGCTTCTGAAATGGTGGAGTCTTGGAGGAAAAGGGGGACCCAGGGGGTGCTCTGGAAAGTGGATTTTGCGAAGGCCTACGACTCGCTTGATTGGGCTTTCCTTTGATCGGTCCTGCGCACACGTGGTTTTCCCACATTATGGATCTCTTGGGTTCGTCGATGCATTTTTACGGTATCGTTCTCCGTAATGATAAATGACCGCACTGTGGGTGATCGCTTCCAGCCAAGAAGAGGTGTGCGACAAGGATGCCCCTTGGCACCACTCCTCTTTGTTCTCGCCGTCGATGTGCTTCCAAGGATGGCGACTCGTGTGATTGGCCATGGCTTGTCCATGGGATTCTCTTGCGGTGATCGGGTTATCCGGACCCTCCAATTTGCATACGACACTATTGTGTTCATTGAGGGGGGTCAAGAGGAGGTCAGGGGGATGGCGGCGACCTTGGACATCTTCAGCGAGCTCTCGGGTATGCTCATTAATCAAAGCAAATCCAAGGTGATTCCCTTTGCTCTGGATTTGGAGTCGGTTGCCGCCTGTGGCAGGTTTTTGGGCACCACCCCCTCTACGCTCCCAATCAACTACTTGGGCTTGCCCCTAGGAGCGGGGAGAGCTAGGGCGCGGGACTGGAGCAACATTTTAGAGAAGATGGAGAGGAGGCTCTCCGGCTGGAGTGCTTCCTTGCTTTCGCGGGGTGGACGCCTTGTGCTCATCAAGGCAGTTCTTTCCTCTATCCCCATTTACTATCTATCAAATTGGTTACTGCCGGTGGGTGTTCGGAACCGTATGGAGAGCTTGATGCGGAAGTTCCTTTGAGGCAGAAGAGGCCATTCCTCGCATGGTACGCATCTCGTGGAGTGGACTGAGGTGACGAGGAGGAAATGTGAGGGAGGTATTGGCATCTGTCGTCTTGAATGGGTCAATGTTGCTCTCTTGCTTAAATGGGTTAACAGACTTTGGGGGGGAACGGACAGCTTCTGCACCTCTTTATTGCGTGAGATCCTGGACATCGATATGGACCTCCTGGGGGATCTTGGTGTTCGGCGCTCTCGTACCCCTTTCTGGCGCGGGGTGATTTCAGTGAGACAGCGGTTTTCTCACCTATTCGTTCATGTTCTTAAGGATGGTTGTTCTTTCAAGTTCTGGCTTGACGCTTGGGCTGGTGGTGCTCCTCTTGTTGATTCCTATTCGCGCCTTTGTGCCTTGGCATCCGATGTCAGTGCCATTGTGGCATCCTCGTGGTCGGGAGATGGATGGTTTCCGTCACTTCTGAGCAACCTCTCTGATCAACGTTTCGACGAATTCCTTACGCTTCTGGATTCTCTTAAGAATGCGCCCAGGCCCACGTTAGGTCGTGATCACTGGGCTTGGCGGGATGGCGTGTTCTCCACAAGGAAGGCCTTCACAGCAATATCTATTCATCCGCAAACTGATCTGGATCTCGTCTATCGCGACTGCAAGTTCCTCTGGCTTTTGAAGCTGCCGGAGAGAGTAGCTATATTCCTTTGGCTTTTTTGCAGAGAGAGGATCCTTACTAGGGAGCGCTGCGCGAGGCTCTTTGGTGATTCGATTCCAGCTGTTTGTGTTCTATGTGGCAACGCCGTAGAGTCTTTAGTTCACCTTTTTCTTCACATGCTCGGTCATTAACGCCATTTGGGAGGAGGCGGGGATTTCTTGGATCAACACTTCGGATCTGGCAGGCTTTTGGAACTCAGTTCAATCCAACAGGGAAAGGACGCACGGTGATTTTTTGAGCCTTTTTGCTTACATTTGGGCGATCTGGCTGGGACGTAACGCATCTATCTTTAGGGATCAACGTTTTTACAAGGAGAATATTTTGGGTCACGCGGCGCATCTTGCTCGTGATTGGATGTTGGGTAATTAGCGTCCTCTGCCTAGGTTGGGATCTTCTCGATCCCACATCTGCCTTTCCTTCTACTTGTTCTTCTACTTCTTGTCTTCGTGTTTAACGCTTCCTTTTAATAAAAGTTTCTGGAGCGAACACCTTGCCGTGTCTCCCCCAAATCGTTGGATTTTCAAAAAAAATTATAAACTAACTTGATATATTGCTAAAATTAAATATCTGTATTGCATCTGGACTTAATTAAAATAAAGGGATTTTACACTTACAAGTTTCTGCAAATACACATCTGCACCTACCTTTTTTGCAATAACACTGGTGCCCCTACCTTCTCGCACAGCTAACAGAGATGATGCGCTTTTATTAGTTCAACGTCTATTGGGTAAATCAAACTACGTTTTCAAACCAATGCCCAATTTAAGAAGGATTTTCTTACACATGTGCCCCTACAACTTCAACCACATGCATTTCCATTCATCCCCTATTTCCTCATCACAACTGCCCAAGACTCTTCATCACAACTCCAATGCCACCTCGACATTGGCTCATCATTGTCATAGCAACCCCATTCCATAGCATCTTTTACATTATTTTTTGAGGAAACAGTGAACAACCAAAATCCAGCCACAAGCAGACAAGAAGTCACCATATGTGAACTTCTCACGGCCATAGAACGACCTTCAACATGGACACCACATGGAGGCTGAGCCACATCAGTGAACCTATTAACATCTTCCAATACCATGAAGAGGAAAACAATGGATGGAGAAGAGAACCTAACAAAAGATGGCCTTAAAGAGATGGCCCAACAAATGGATCAGAAAATGTTATCGCAAAAAAGGGAGGGGCATAAATGTATTTGAAGAAGCTCGAAGAGGCACAAGTGTAAAAACACCTAAAAATAAAATATAAATCGACTCAAAAAAAAACTGAAGTTGCCGCCGAACACCTAAATATTGCAAAAATGGGATTCTGGATTGCATCAGTTGTCACCTCTAAAACTCAGAAATTATATTCACATTGGCATCGAAGCTCGGCACCAAACTTTTTCATTTCTAATGAGTGGCCCGTCATACAAAAATCATTGTGGAAACTTGAGGGGTAGATTGCAGCTTTTGAAAGATCTGATGTTTTCTTAAAGATTTCCGAGCCAGTGTCTTTTCTGCATTTCTTTTATCAGTTTGAATTTTCATGTTGGTTCCTTGCAAAAGTAACACCAAGAGGACCACCTTACAAATTCAAATAACTTTTTATCTTTTCTAATATAATCAGACTTCAAAGTTCAAGCACCATTTCTTCAAGTGATTCATGAATTATGGAACTTTTGCACTTTTTTTAAAACATCTTTTAATTTTCTAAAACATATTTTAATTTCCTAAACGCATATCACTCATGTACTCTGCAGGAGGGAAACTCATTAAGGTTTCTTCCTTTACCCGATAGTGTGGCAGAGGCGGCGAACACAACAGCCAGCAGTGCGGCAGCAAAAAGCTCAAGACCTTAAATACTGGTTTCTATCACCATATCAGTGACCGGCCGAAATGACATTTCGACGAAATTCTGTCAAAATTCGACCGAAATTTCAGGCATTTTGGCCACATTTTCAGCCACCTGTCAAAACTGAAATCCGATGCCATGCTCAAGGGTCATTGCACAAGGGAACCATGTATGAAGGACATGGGCCAAGTGGTAGAGCATTGGCGGTTCAAGTGTGGATAGTGTGCTTTCGGCAGGTATAATCTTGTGGGATTGCAGTGGCATCAAAGATGATGGTACATCCCTAAAACAGCAAGGCAGCAAGGCGACGGTGAGGAGGTTCTGGAATTCCCTGGCCAAGGGGCAACATGGTGGAGACAAGGTATCAGGGCGATGATACTCACCGTAAATATGTGGCATGATCACGACACACCGGCAACAGGGGAACGGGGGCAGGCATGCACGATGGAAGAAGGGTGAGATATATTGGTGGCAATGCAGCGGAATGAAAGAGATGGTGCCATCTGTTAGCTCCATCATTGGCATAGGTGGCAGAATAGGTGGCACGCGTATTAAGTTAGGGCAGATTGTTTCATCAATGAAGAGGCATCGAGAATCATGGACGGTCATATCGATTGTAGAATGATAGAGGTGATTGGCATTGTTGTGACGGTCATATCTACCCCCGTCAATGAAATTGACAATTGTACTTCAGGATTGACTTGGGACAATTCATCAAACTTTGTTGATATAAGCATGAATTGTGCCATATACTGCTTCACGTAAGCCTCATTGACCAATATCCAGCAGGATCATCGAATCATGAGTTGGACTCAAACTCTGTGTTCCAATACAAATTGAGGCATATGAGTATGGAAGATGAGAAAATAACTGAAAAGCGCATGATTAACTTCACGTATTGACAAGGGAACATGAATGAGGGTTCCATATAAAAACCTTGGGAGATGTAAGATATTGGAGTCAAACTCTTACTTCTCTATCCAAATAATGTTCTAGTTTACATAAACCTATCAGTGTTGCAATAGTCGGCCAACTATGTTATTTACTCAATCAGTGAGGTGGTTGGATAGAAGAATTCTATTCAGTCACTATTTGGTCCAAACCAAATCGTCGGTCTAGTTGTCAATTAACTAGTTGGCTGACTGTTCAATTAATCGGTTGACTAACAAAAAATAATTTTTCTATGTTTATCATAATTTACTTTAATATAAAGTAAAAGCAATGTATAAGTTGTTTGAGTAAAATTTCAATCGGCATCATCTTAATTAATAATCATACAAAAAAATATGTGTATGTTAAAATAATTAAAAACTAATTAGATATTTTCAATTAGTAGCCCAAACACCATTTAATCTTTATTCGCATACGATGCATAACAAACACCAACTTTTTTAACAATGGAAACTGCTAATCCGTTATTGGTCTTACAAATGGAAATAATAAACCGAAATCAGGTTAATGGATTGATTGCTAATAAACACATAATTTAAATAAACTGCATCATCTACGTCAAAGTTATAGATCATTAATGAATGTCAATTAGGCAATAATATAGGAATGATCTCAGAATAAACTAAAATAACCAACTAACTCCTAATTTCTGCAAAGCTGGAATTCCAGATTGCATCATTTGTTACCGCGTGTTAGTTTGAGCTCACCGGTATAATAAGTCCAGACATGTTTACCATTTTCTTATGCTTTATTGAAAATAATAGTTAGCAAATGCTAGCTGCATAAAATGAAGCACCATAAAATATAACAGAAAAACAGCATTGTTACACCATTTTTAACTCAATGCAGATTCAAAGAAGCTATATCAAACACCTATTAGAGCCAGAAAACTGACTTACAAGGTTAATTTTTTGCGCTGCTATATAATAAAGGATGTGGAAAAATAAGAACATGCATACCTGATTTCGAGCACGGGTAACATCAGCATCTGAAACTCGATAGGATAGCTTGCTAATCGCGGTCATAATTGCAAAGGCCAAGTCATCAAGATGATCCGGCTGAAAAAACAGAGCAGGAGTGTTAGAAAATTACTAGAATGCAGGCAACGAGAGCTTTTGTAGGAAAAGGGTGGTCAATACAGCAAAATTGCAAGAACTAAGACATCACGACAAATCAAAGGGAACATGCATGAACTGCCACATTCTCCACATAGAAATACTCACTCCAAAACAACACCAAATTCCTAACCCCATCTCTCTCTCATATGACGCATCGCCGAAGCTGCACCCAACACCCTATGAGAGAGAATCATCCACCCCAGAAATCCCCAAGAATTTACTTCGCAAACTGACACCTGAAAAAGAGAAGAAAGATACCATTCGCCTCAGAAAAACTAGATATCACTCCCGCAGTCCGGTTAAAGCATGTAATAAAATCGTGAGTCACAATCCTCCCCTCTATTCAGCAACCGCATTAAAAAAATGTACTCTCAATCCAATAGGCCGCACACCCCCTCCAAAACAACTGCAAGTTTCTCAGCAGGTCATCCACCTGCTCCCCAACCTAACAAATCTGTTGCAAATCCTTCTCTCCGAGAACTCCTCATCATGAAAACCCAAATGGTCCTGCATACCCCTCCTGAGCATATGATCAGAAAATCTCAATGAGAAGATCTGACACCACATGCCAAAACCAGCACCATGTCTGGCCCAATATTCATCCATCTAAGATGACAAGGAGAGTTGTTTATAAGGTAAGGAAATATTCCAAATTAACTCAAAGAAAAGTGAAAGGTGGTCTTTAAGATATTGAATTTAGAAACCCTTCCCAACCCACGAAGATGTTCAAGATTTTGCACTTTCCATTTTTTCCACGTGAGTTTGCGCTTTGGGGCCAATGAAGAAAGTGAGTGGGAGGGAGGGGAGAGGAAGAGAAAGTGATAGCCACCAAGAGGGGAAAGGATGTGAGGTTTGACTGCAAGGACCACCTTCGTTAGGAGAGGGGGGAGGGAGTTTAGGACGGATGGTTAGAGAAGGAAAAAGAGGAGCATCATGTGTATCTTTTCTATGCAGGGAACAACCATTATATCTTGGGCATGGAATCAGAGGGGAGGGTCCATATGTTTGGGTCAGATTCACAACCTTCGCTAAGGCGGTCAGGGACACATTAAAAAGAGAGGCCGTGATCCTTTGCATGTCTTGTTCCAATAGCTACTTTTTGTCTATGAATTCATGATTTATCTACTGGCTAATATTTTGCATCTAGTTTTAGTATAACAAGCATATTTGGATTTGTTTTCTTTTCCCAAGACTGTGATTGGATGTTGAGTTTGTTTTGTGTGATGAGAGATGCCAGAGTATTAGGTTCAGATCTACCATATCAAGACCTTATATGTCGGATTTTGATTTCGTTTCGGTAAAATCCTGAAAAGAGTTCGGTAAAATGGATGGAAGAGTTCGGTAAAATGGATGGAAATTGAGGCAATTACTTGAAACTCATTTTTTCTAAAATTAAGATTTCTAATATTCTTACTCAAAAATGAGATACAAATACACAGTTCTTTTGCTAATAAGATATTGACAAGATATGTTACATTGAATTTCCATCCAATCGCTCCAAGCCTCCAACAGTCAAGAAAGTAGCATGCTACTCATAACCAGAATAGGATTTGGAGTCAAAATTAGATGCCATTAGTTTCACTTCTTGAATATAAAGAGAATGGTGGCACATGCAATAATAACAAAAAAAATGTAGGCCAACAAAGAATATTAGCAAAATGATATCTTGTGTAAGAAATTGAAGATCAAAATGATAGCTTAGAACTAGTATCTAACTAAAAGAGTTAATTTTAAAAAATAAAATAAGACACACATACACACAAACATAAATCTTTCTAACATGTATGTCTAATAGATGCATTGTATAGCTTGTGATCATAAAATATATGCTATACAAAACACAAACAAATCAATTAACACGAATAAACTGTGTAGCATTCACATGCACAATCTATATCCAACCAGATAGTAGGCAAATACTTACAACCACAAAACTTAGAAGGTTGCTAACAACCTAGCACTCGCCACTGTTCGGAAAGTCGAACCAGGCGATCGCATATGTGGTCGCCTATGCGGAATCAGTCCCCCTACCGCACCAAGTATGTTATACTTGATTAATATGCAGGTTATGGGGTATACTCAGCCGAGTAATCCGCATATGCAGCCGCATATGTGATAGAGGTAACTCTCTACTGCTCCACTTCCTTGTTGACTTCCACATGGGTTGCTCCTCTGCCATCTTTTCTCCTCTGCCAAGATTTGTTGATCACTCTATTTAGTTCTAAATCTCTCTATTTGTTAGATTCAGCAGCAACGACTCTATTTTTTAGATTTTCCAGCAACAACACTATTTTTACATTATCTCATAACTGCATGAATATAGAATAAACTACATGGGTTTATTTTAGATCTTTTTAAGGATAAAATGAATATAGATGTCGGATTTACGTGGAATTTTATAACTGCATGGAACAAATTACATATACTTAATTTAAATGGTTGGATTTTTTAATATTTGACTTTGAGTAGACAAATACATCATTTACTAAATTATGAATGTCCATGGTCTATGTTTACTAACCATATTACACTTCTAAAAAAGGTTAGCTTCCAATTTGGACAAGGATGTCTACCATTTTTCTATCTTCAATCAATTTAAAAAAATGCTCTCTCCACTGTTAACTTAACATCTTTCAACAACAACAAAGCCTTTTTCCCTCAATTAAGTAGGGTCAGCTACATGGATTCTTCACCTCCATTCAGATCTATCTTGGGTCAATCCCGGACTTATATCCAAAAAACTAAGATCCCTTCGTATAGTCTCTTTCCAACACTTCTTGGGTCGTTCTCGCCCTCTATTAGTCGGCTCAACATCCCAACACTCGCATCTCCTAACTGATGCATCAGCTGACCTTCTTTGCAAATGACCAAACCATCTTAAGCGGTTTTCTCTCATCGTATCCTCGATCGGAGCTACACCAACTTTCTTTCTAATTGCATCATCCTGGATCCGATCTTTAGGTGTGTATGTGTGTGTCCACACATCCACCTTAGCATTTTCATTTCTGTTACAGTCATTCTCTGCACATGTCTATGGTTCACATGCCAACATTCAAATCCATAGAGCAGAGCAGGTCTCACGGCTGCTTTATAAAACTTTCCTTTAATTTTTAAAGGAATTTTCTTATCAGAGAACAACAGAGGCTCCTCTCCACTTTAGCCAACCTGCATTTATCCAAAAAACTAAGATCCCTCCATCAAGTTGCAAAATAAATCCCAGATATCTGAAAGAATCTCCATCGATTTCCCCATCATGTTGCAAAATAGATCCCAGATATCTAAAAGAATCCCAAATCTGAATGTTATCGTCACCAATCTTCACCACAATTCCTTCATCATTGCTTCCATCAAAGGTGCACTCTATATATTCCGTCTTAGCCCTACTTATACGAAATCCTTTAGTCTCCATTGTATGTCTCTAGATCTCAAGCTTCTCATTTACTTCATCTCTAGTCTCGTCAATCAACACAATATCATCAGCAAATAACATACACCAAAGTAACACATCCTGAATGTGACTTGTCAACTCGTCCATAATCAAAGTAAAAAGAAATGGACTCAAAGCTGAACCTTGATGTAAACCAATGTTGATATCATCATAGTCAGTCTTCCCAGACAGGGTTCTTAAACAGGATAAAGCCCTATCATACATATCCTTTATGAGGTTAATGTATAGAACATGTACTTGTCTCTTCTCCAAAACTCTCCACAATATCTCTCGTGGGACAGAATCATAAGCCTTCTCCAAATCAATAAAGATCATATGTAGGATCTTCCTTTTAGCTCTATAAATCTCCATTGTTCTCCTCAGGAAATGGATTGCTTCAATAGTTGAGCGACCTGGCATGAATATGAATTGGTTTTCTTTTTACTTTGAAAACTTACCCCAACCTCCTTTCAATCGCACGTTCCCAAATTTTCATAGTGTGATTCATCAGCTTGATACCTCCGTAATTTGAACAATTTTGAATGTCTCCTTTGTTCTTATAAAGAGGCATCACGATACTCCACCAATCTTTAAGCATTTTCTTGCTTCACCAAATAACATAAAATAGATTAATAAGCCAAGTCAAACTACGCTCACCTAAAACTCTTCATACTTCTACAGAAATGTCATCCGGCCCTACACCTTTCCCAGGCCTCATAACCTTCAAAGCCTCTTCTACTTCATTTCTTTGTATTCATGTATAGCTTGCAAGATTCAAGTAACTTTCACTACTAGCTAGATCATCTAAAATAATATCTCTATTTCCTTCCCCAATGAAAAGTTTATGAAAGTACTCTCCCATCTAGTCTCTATATCCTTCTGAATAACAAGTACGTGACCTTCCTCGTCCTTAATGCATCTCACTTGAGAAAGGTCTGTGTTCTTTCTTTCTCTTACTTTGGCCAACCTGAATATATCTTTCTGCCCTCCTTAGAGTCGAGATTTTTATACAAAACTTCATAAGCTTTTGACTTAGCTTCGTTTACAGCCTTCTTTGCTTCCTTCTTCGCTATTTGGTAGTTTGTGACAGTTTCCTTTGTTCTATCCTTAGACATAACTTTAAAGCAAGCTCTTTAATTTTTAGCTTCTCTTGCACCCTTTCACTCCACCACCAAGCCTCCTTTTGACATGGAGCTCCTCCCTTTGACTCGCCTAGCATCTCTTTGGCCACCTTTCGGATACAAGATGCTACTGCCTCCCACATCTCGTTTGCACTTCCGCTACAATCCCAAGATAAGTCTTCTAAAACCTTCTCCTTGAATCTCAATTGCTTCAGTGGAAGATTCCACCATCTAGTTCTAGTGATCTTAGGAACCCTCCATTTCTTTACCAACTCTTTTATTTGCACATCCAAGACTAACAAGTGATGTTGGATTGTCAAACTCTCTCTTGGGATTACTTTGCAGTCTTTACAACACAACCAATCTCTTCTCCTCAACGCAAAGTAATCTATATGTGTTCTAGTTGGGCCACTCTTATAAGTAATTAAATGCTCCTCCCTCTTCTTGAAGAGAGTGTTTGCTATGAAAAGATCATATGTTGTTACAAAAATCCCCAAAATCATGTCCTCCATGAACACTAGCATACCCTTAAGCATCTTTTCCCACATGTCCATTAAGATCTCCACCTATGCAAATCATCTCTCCTTGTGGGATTCCTTGTAAAATCTTACCAGATCCTCCCAAAAAGCTTGTTTAGTCCTTTCATCTAGACCAATTTGTGGTGCATAAACTGAGATGATATTCAAAATTTCTTCTTCAAGCACCAATTTTAGCAAAATAATCTGATCCCTGAATTTTTGCACCTCAACCGCATAGTCCTTCAAATCCTTATGAACAACCACTCCCACGTCGTTTCTGCCCTTATCTTTACCTGAATACCTAAAGCATGTCTTCTCGATCTCCCTTGCTTTCTCTCCAACCCATTTAGTCTCTTGAAGACATAGTATATCTTCCTTCTTTCCATCGTATACACTATCTCCATCATTTTCCAGTTGAAGCGCCAATATTCCAACTATCAATCCGCAACTTCCTTTGAAATCTCTTTTGGACTAACTTCTTTACTCGCATGCGTCCGTTATGCAAGAACCCTTGCAAATTTAGGACTGCATCTGGGCCGTGATGTGTCCATTATGTGTTAACTTAACATCTTTATCTTTTGGAAATTGATGACTTTTGGAAATGCTTTGATTGATATCACATTATACAAAAAAGTCTACAGTTCATATTTTTCCATGTTGTATTTTCTCAAACATAAACATCTGGTGATTGAAATTATTATTATATTTTTAATTATTTTTAAATTAAAATAATAGAAACCGCATAATTCGCATATACTTCTGCCTACCCGCTTACTTGCTCCAAACCGTCTGGTCGAACGAATACCGCATACCTAAGGCTGGCTATCGAGCCCAACGAGTCGAGCCAGTCCATGGTTCAGGTTTGGGCTCGATAAGCCCAGCTAGGCTCGAGCTCGAGCTCGGGCTCGTTCGAGCCCAGCCGAGCTGGCTCAGGCTCGATGAGCTCGAGCCCTTATCGAGCTGGCTCGGGCTCGATAAGGCTCAAGTCGAGCCCCTTATCGATCCCGAGCTCCTTATCGAGCCTGGTCTGGGCTCGAGCCCAAGTCGAGCTCGTTAAGGAAAATGGGTACTTTTTGGTGGAAAGTGTTTGCGCGGGTTCAAACTTGAGACCTGCTCCATCAAAGACTGTGTTCCTTACCAGTAAGCCATTATCCAAGTTGTGTACAAAATCTTAATTATAATATATATTGTAACATTATATTTGTTTATAAAAAATCACTAATTTTCTAATGCATGGGCAGGGGGCAAATGTGAAGGCGGGAATGGGATTTGAGAATTGGGTCATGACTCATGACTCATGGGAAGGTCAAAGTTAGTGGAGGAAAAATTGCAAAGGGCTAATTTTATTTTATTTGTATTATAATAAATATATCAATAATATATGCATATATATTCCTTATCGAGCCCCTTATTGAGTTATCGAGCCGAGCGAGGCTCGACTCGTTAAGTTATCGAGCCCAAAATTCTGGCTCGGGTTCGGCTCAATAGCCTAATAAGCCGGGCTCACGAGTCATTATCGAGCCAAGCTCGAGCCTGGCTCATCGAGCCGTGACTCAATAGCCAGCCCTACGCATACCGACTTTCTGAACAGTGGCACTCGCACAACTGCATGTACTCCTTGTAGTAGATAGAAGCCACAAATTTTAGATTTCAATTTCGTTTCACCGAGTCCCAAAAAAAGAAATTTCATAAAATTTTGGAGAAATCGTCGTAAATCTTGGAAATGATTGTATTCTTGACTTTTCCCAAAAAAATAAGATTTCTAATATTATGAAATCAATAAATAAAATAGAAATGCACACTCATTTATAAAATAGAATTGTAAATAAAATAGTATTATCATCATAATCATCACACGTGTTGATATATGAGCAATGTATTGACTGGAGTCAGAACTGTATGATAAACTGCAAGCAAAAGCCATGATAATCACCTTGTCAATAAGAATGAGGTGATACATATGATAATTACTAACCAAAACATATATATCAAAAGAATGAAAGAATAAAAATATATAAAGCTCTTCAATTAAAACTTGAATTTGACTCTAAATATTACTTCTAACTGATTTGTTTTGAATTTAGATCTAAAATTTAAAAACAAACTAAAGAAACCTCTTCAAACAATAAAATTTGGAAACTAACTTTATATAAGTCGTGGTTGTTGCATTTTTAATTTGTGATCAAATTATTTTCGTGTATTGTGCCTTTATGGTGTGTCAGTCATGCCTATGCACAAGGTAGAGTTGACAACTTCAAATTTCATAAGCATATACCCGTTTTGAGATATCTAATGGGCACTATTCATGTTGTGATAAGCATCTCATTAACAATCTGGGCCATTGTTAATCACGATCGTAGCATATGACAAGTTATTATACATCATGCAACAATTAGTTATAAAAAATAATTACAAAATTAATATAAAATATTAAAGGTGTTAGAATATCATATGAAAACATGTGAACAATCCTTAGTATATATTGATTGGTAGTTGGCTCAAGAAAATCATTACATCACATGGATCATGGCTCGAAATTTCGACCAACTTTTCATTTCCCTGAGTTGGCAAAATCGAAACCGCAGCATCAAAATTTGAAAGGAGTTACTTTTCATGATTTCGACCGAAATGGGTGAAATATCAACAAAATGTCAGGACACGACACTAGCAAAATCGGCATTTAAGGCCTTGACATGGATATTAGCAATCACCAAATGAGATCAAGATGATGTATGCTCATTGAAGGAGTTCAAAGGAGGGGATCGAACCTCAAAGGAAACCATGGAGGAGGTTGAGGACTACAAAAGAGGTCACAGACCTCTTTTGTAAATTAAGAGGAGATCGCATACCTCAGAAGACTTTGGGTTGAGGTTGTGAGCTTTAGAAGAGGTCGAAGGATGTTGCAATAGTTAGTCGACTGACCGAATAGTCGGTCCAATTATGATGCGTGGGGGGTGACAGGCGTTCAATCCAACTGAATAGTTTGCCTGACTATTTGGTGATTGTTGTTTGATTACTGAAAATTTATTTTCTAAATTTTTATTTTAGGGCCTCTGGATTTCCCAGTATTCCATAACTTATTTTTTAAATGGCTTCAACTACCATGATTAAGAAAATCTACTTTGCATTGCCACTTTTTTTGGAATTAACTCTGCCAACTTGTGCAACTTATTTGGGGTGAACACCGTCGAGTGTATCCCCCCTTTTTTGAGCGTCAAAAAAAAACTTGTGCAACTTAATGTCCAAGGAGTATCCCACCTTGGGATATATCCTTTTATTTGTTCAAAAAAACTGTGCATCTTGACTAATGATTAAAATTCAGCTGATACTTTTATCTTGTTAACTGAAAACCATGCCTATACCCCTCCGATTGAATATTGAATATCGAATTTCGCAACACTAAGGTCATGTAAACCGGCTACCCAAAATCTTAGGGATCGAGCTAGCCTGTAGGCCTATATATACACTTAAATTCCAGTGTCACAATTTATGTGTTGGAGGCCACTTTTTCTTTACAATAATATTTCTAGCAATCTTCAAACAAAAATGCCAACATCAAAAACATATCATAAATATAATCAACATGGTAATAAACACCCATCATAGCACATCACACTTACCATCTTATGGGATTCGATGCACTTTCATCTGACCATCTTATGGGAGGTTGCCACAAGCCAACCCACCCACGTTACCAAACAAGCCTTCAAACATTTGAGGAGGTCACACAATTCGAAGGACCTTGAAAGGAAATCGCAAACCTCTGGAAAAGGTCATGAACCTTGACCAACCTTTAAAGGAAGTTTCATACCTTGAGAACTCGGAAAGGAGATCCCAAATATTGGAGAACCTTGGAACGAGCTCGAAGAGGTCGGAAGACAACACGTGAACTCGATACTTTGTGGCACAAATATGGCTTTATGTTGCCATAGCTTTGTTCAATGAAGGCCAAATCGGTATCAGTATCGGTACCATGTCGACGCCATATCGATGATATCAAACCAAGTTTGTGAATAAAATAGCTTGGAAGGCCAAATATCGACCATATCAGCAATATATCGGTCACATGTCAATACCGATATAAAGTCGATATATCACGATGTGCTTTCTATGACTTTGTTATGCATTTGAATGAACACCCAACTTGTGTTACATGAGACGTGGAGTTGGAGAAGATAATGCTCAATTAGAACACTAAAGACAACACCAATCACACATGGCTACATACCAACCATCATTGTTGACAATAGTCGCCTGACTCGACCGATTAGCCGGTCCGACTATGTAATTTGATGGGGTGACCGAATAGAATAACTTTGACCAAACAATTGACCTACTAACGAAGGATAATATTTTTTATTATTATTGATTTAATTTTCCGTACTTTTCTTCAATGTAAAGTAAAAGTTAGATGTGTATAGTATGATTGTAATTCATCTAGTACTTTTATCTTGTTAATAAATGACCATAAATGTATATATATAAGATTATATGTATTAGATACATATTCATAATTAAAGTAATAAAAAATACCTCACCAGATATTTCTGATTAGTCACCAGACCATTGTTTATTCCTTATTCAATGACCCTTCCGACAGAATATCGAATACCAACTTTTGCGACAGTAGCAGACCATAAGAGGTGATGGGGTCAAGTCCACAATGAGCTAGGCCCAACAAAAGGTACCCTTAAATGAAAATGAACCATGCATAGGAGAATCTTTAGGCTTGCTTGCTTCGATGGTCTCACAATACCAAATCCATAAAGGAAAAGGATGGATCTAGCAACAATGACGGGTGAAAGTTGGAGTTGATGCTTTGGGGAGGCGGCCCCAATCAGCAAAGTTCTCAACTGCATGGTGGTGCATCTCTCTAGTGGAGGAGTGGAGATGACCCTTGTTGAGGTGTCATGTAAAGACATGGTCGGGAGAGGATCTCACGCATAGCATGTGTCATTAAAAGTTTAAAACAAAGGTGGGAAGCTTCTAGAAATGGAGATCAAGGAGGCTCGTGCATGGAGGCATCTTCAAGCAAGAAAATGCAAATATGCAAGGGGAAGGTTGTTTTTGAGCTCCATTAGTAAAAGGTTAGAGATTCGGAACTTCAAAGGTTACTGACAGGTTGTTGCTCATATGGGAGTTGGAGGGAGTGGCCCGCTGGAAGTTGAGGTGCATAAACAGTGAGAAAAAAAATATAGTGCACATCGCATGGCACTACTCAACAAAGGAAGAAATGCACAAGGAAACCTTTGCTAATAAAACAAAGCTCGGAGTGAATTCCTTACAAGGAGGAAGCTTGCATCTCCGACTGCAAAAGGTCAAGGACTTGGAGCTTGAGAAAATCAAAACCATTAAAACTAGACTTTTGTTTCATTCTCGTGAGCAATGTCAAATGAAAGAAGAATTGTCAAACGTGAGCCCCGCACTTCCACAACATGATTTGTTTAAAGGTATACGAATAAGTGCGAAAAAACATGAAAGTGCATTTTTACGAGATTTCATCATAAATGCAGGACTAGTCTTCGACAATTTGAGAGGATTATTATATCTAAGTGCTTGATTATGTCATTTATACAGATAAATAGTCTCCTTCATGAAGGGATCACTAGGATGAGGAGAATAAATGGCGAGAAAGCATGAGTGACGTGGGAGGACCCCACTCCCCACAAGTAAAAAAATCACCATCCTCTTCTCTTCCATAGGTTCCAAGATGGATGGCCGAAAGAGCCACAGACCTGTAATACATCGAAGACATGTAGATGTAGTCCATGTAGCGTGAGTGGTCTGCCTATTTATGATCCACAACGAATCACCAGCCCTCGGTCCTCACTATCACATGGGTGGCACATGACGATATCCCTCATTGTGTATCATTTGAGGAAGCAAACAGAATTATACGTAACTTTTGGAGTTCACATGTAAATCCCAGGATGAGTCATGTATTATAATCAGAATTTGTTATTGATATGGTCATTTTGAACTTGTAAACTTATAACTACGTGCGATCACGAGTACCAGTGTACAACATTCTCATGCCAAATAAAGTTTGGAACATGTTTAGAATAGAAAAAACCAAACCTTAGCAACTGCATATACACCAAACAACCCAGTATCTTTGTAGTTGGTATTGAATGCCATCATGCTCTCTGCAATATCATTAGCTCCAAGTCTTTGTACAAGTTCTGAACTGTTCACCAGAAAGATAAAGAACCGTAGTCAAAATAAGCAACGAAAGACAAATAATAGTTAGTCAAGTAGCTGGAAACAACAAATCTTCCAAGCAAGGCCTTAAATGTCGGTTTCGGTCACCATTTCGGTATCGACCAAAACAGAATTTCGATGGAATTTCGGTGGAATTTCGACCGAAATTTCGGTCATTTCGATCATTTTTTGTACTAGCACCCCCATATTTCGGTCGTTTCGGTCGAATTTCGATTTCGACTGGATATCGATATTCGACAGAAATTCGACCGAATTTCGCTGAAATTTGAGGCCATGCTTCCAAGTGATGATAGAGAGAAAAGAAAATGGAAAAAATAAAGAATTGGCCAAGTAGGCAATGAGTGGTTAATAAAAATCAAATGTCGCTGGCCCATCATCTAGGTCGGGAGAGGTTGCAAAAAAATAAGACAAGATGGAAACACATAACAAAAGGATGGTGTAAAAAGTAGAGACAGAAAAATGCACACCCCATGTGTTTTCCACCACCAACATTCTTGTTCCATGATCCCAGCATGGTCTGCATGACCATCAATGGAATAGAATCCGGATCTACCCAAGAAGCTCCTTTGAATGCAACAGAAAAATGAGCAAGTGGAAGATAGTCATCTATTATGCGCACCTGATTGGCAAAATGAAACAGGATTAAATTTCAAACAGAAATTTTCACCAGAAAAATATCTAGATTGTGTGCAAAGTTGTCGACAGTGGCAAAATTGCCAACCTCTGATCCAGTAAAAAAGGCAGGTTCCTTTTCAACAAGTTGAGCAGTTGTAACTCCTTCAGGTGAAAGCTTGGTAAATAACTTCTTTACTTGCTCTACCACATCCTCGTGCTTAACAGCCCCAGAAGCAGAAATCACCTTAGAGGTAAAGCAAAAAAGAATATAAACCTTCAATTATAGCAAAGGAAAAGAATTTCTTACTTGCCTCAAAAAAGGTAGGAAAATGTTGAGGTGCCTAAAATAATATTTAACTACATAAGGCTTCTAATATGTGAACCACCCAGACTTTTAAATTCAAAAATTATTTTTTAGCCAAAAATTCAAAAAGTTATAAAGCTTGGAGTTATGTACCATTCGTGGTGCAGAATAGTGAGTAGAGATATAGTTAACAAGATGCTCTCTGCTAATTGTTTTTATGTTCTCGGCAGGTCCAAGAATGGTTCGACCCAAAGGAGTATACTGGAATGCTGTTGCATGCAAATGATCAAAGATGACTTCTTCGGGCTGTTCTTCCACCTAAAACAGATAAATATCACGCCGTTACTGTCTACTCAAAGCAGAGCAAGTAGAAATATATAAGATACTCGTAGATGCAACAATTTTAGCAATGGCTATAAAGATACTCAATTGACTCGATCATAAAACCATTTCTTTCTTAAAAGCCGAAAGATGAGTAGCGGAAGTGAACAGACTTCAAAGATTCATCAAAAAAAAGTCAAAAAAGACACCTCACCACACCCAACATGAACAAATAAGCATGCAACTCATACATGGCATATACCTAGCTTCCTTTCTATAGATGTGAATACAACCTTCATACTCATATGCAGTGTTCACGAATGCAGGCTGAATTGCCGTATATGCGGCCACATATGCGTGTGCAAAGGCCTTAACGTGCCGTGTTCCTGAAACCCCTCACGATACGCCCCTTGCACATATGTGGGCCGCATATGCGGGTTGTGCTGTCGCATATGCGCACCGAGCGCCTGCTTCCAACTCCAAAGGTGTTATCAGGTAATCGAATCCGGATCTTAAGATCCGGATACGATTTTAGGGCTTAAGCGACCTGATTTGTACTTGAGTTCTCTTCCATAACACCTGATAGGTTTAATTGGATCATGCTCTCTCGGTTTCAAGCCCGCAACTTCCTCCAAGTGGCACCTCCACCGCCTCCCGAAGCCCTCCACTGCCACATGAAGCCCTCCGCGTCCGTGCAAACCTCCTCCGCTTCTAGCTCCTCCACCTCCAACTTCTCCGTGTGAAGCTCCTCCACCTCCGTGAGAAGCTCCTCCGCCTCCAGCTCCTCCGTACAAGGTTCCTCTACCTCCCAACTCCATCGTGATCGTACGAAGGTGAGCCTTAGATCCCTCTTTTCCTCTCATTTCAAGCTATTTTTTGATGTTTATTTTTGGGAGACAACTTAGGTTTGTTGGATGATTTTTTTATTTTATTCCATGCCAACTTATTCCAAGATTATGCATAACAACTTAGGTTTGTTGGATGATTTTTTTATTTTATTCCATGCCAACTTATTGGCATGGAATAAAAAAAAATCAAACATGGGCCGAATGTATCACCGCCCAGATTTCGTTGGGGCGTTCCCTACTTGCGACGCGTTGCATCGCCCGAATGCAATGAAAAATTGGCAAGGGCCGCTACATCGCAGCATGGATGTAGTTCAAAATTTGCAAGGGTTCTCGCATGAGGAACGCATGCGGGTAAATAATCTAGTTCCGCTGCATCACCGCCCGGATGCAGTCCAAAATTTGCAAGGGTTCTCGCATAGTGGACGCATGCGAGTAAAGAAGTTAGTCCAAAAGAGATTGCAACGGAAGTTACGGATTGGTAGTTGGAATATCGGTACTTTAACTGGAAAATTGATGGAGATAGTGGATACAATGGAAAGAAGGAAGATTCATATATTATGTCTTCAAGAGACTAAATGGGTTGGAGAGAAAGCAAGGGAGATCGAGAAGACATGCTTTAAACTTTGGTATTCAGATAAAGATAAGGGCAGAAACGGTGTTGGAGTGATTGTTCATAAAGATTTGAAGGATTGTGTGGTTGAGGTGCAAAGATTTGGGGATCGGATTATTTTGCTAAAGTTGGTGCTTGAAGAAGAAATTCTGAATATCATCTCAGTTTATGCACCGCAAATTGGTTTAGATGAAAGGACTAAACAAGCTTTTTGTGAGGATCTGGATAAGATTTTACAAGTAATCCCACAAAGAGAGATGGTTTGCATAGGTGGAGATCTTAATGGACATGTGGGAAAAGATGTTTCAGGGTATGCAAGTGTGCATGGAGGACATGGTTTTGGGGATAGAAACGAAGAGGGAAAAGTCATTCTGGATTTTGTAACTGCATATGATCTTTTCATAGCAAACACTCTTTTCAAGAAGAGGGAGGAGCATTTAATTACTTATAAGAGTGGCACAACTAGAACACAGATCGATTACTTTGCGTTGAGGAGAAGAGATCGGTTGTGTTGCAAAGATTGCAAAGTAATCCCTGGAGAGAGTTTGACAACCCAACATCGCTTGTTAGTCTTGGATTTACAAATAAAAGGGCTGGTGAAGAAAAGGAAGGTTCCTAAGATCACTAGAACTAGGTGGTGGAAGCTTCCGATGAAGCAATCAAGCTTCAGGGAGAAGGTTTTAGAAGACTTATCTTGGGATTATAGCGGTAGTGCAAACGAGATGTGGGAGGCAGTAGCATCTTGTATCCGAAAGGTAGCCAAAGAGATGCTAGGCGAGTCAAAAGGAGCTCCGGGTCAAAAGGAGGCTTGGTGGTGGAGTGAAGGGGTGCAGGAGAAGCTAAAAATTAAAAGAGCTTGCTTTAAAGCTATGTCTAAGGATAGAACAGAGGAAACTGTCACAGACTATAAAATAGCGAAGAAGGAAGCGAAGAAGGCTGTAAGCGAAGCTAAGTCAAAAGCTTATGAGGTTTTGTATAAAAATCTCAACTCTAAGGAGGGCCAGAAGGATATATTCAGGTTGGCCAAAGCAAGAGAAAGAAAGACCAAAGACCTTTCTCAAGTGAGATGCATTAAGGACGAGGAAGGTCACGTGCTTGTTCATCAGAAGGATATAGAGACTAGATGGGAGCAATACTTCCATAAACTTTTCATTGGAGAAGGAAATAGAGAGATCACTTTGGGTGATCTAGCTAGTAGTGAAAGTTACTTGAATCGTGCATGCTATAGACGAATACAAAGAAAAGAAGTAGAGGAGGCTTTGAAGGTTATGAGACCTGGGAAAGGTGTTGGACCGGATGACATCCCTGTAGAAGTTTGGAAAGTTTTAGGTGAGCGTGGTTTGACTTGGCTTACGAATCTATTCAATGTTATTTGGCGAAGCAAGAAAATGCCTGAAGATTGGAGGAGGAGTATCGTGGTGCCTCTTTAAAAGAACAAAGGAGACATTCAAAATTGTTCAAATTACAGAGGTATCAAGCTGATGAGTCAAACTATGAAAATTTGGGAACGTGTGATCGAAAGAAGGTTGAGGCAAGTTTCCCAAATAAAAGAAAATCAATTCGGATTCATGCCAGGTCGCTCAACTATTGAAGCCATCCATTTGCTGAGGAGAACAATGGAGATTTATAGAGCTAAAAGGAAGAATCTCCATATGAACTTTATTGATTTGGAGAAGGCTTATGATTCCGTCCCACGAGAGATACTGTGGAGAGTTTTGGAGAAGAGACAAGTACCTGTCCTATACATTAATCTCATAAAGGATATGTATGATAGGGCTTTATCTTGTGTAAGGACCCCGACGGGGAAGACTGACTATTTTGATATCAACATTGGTTTACATCAAGGTTCATCTTTGAGTCCATTTCTTTTTACTTTGATTGTGGACGAGTTGACAAGTCACATTCAGGATGAGTTACCTTGGTGTATGTTATTTGCTGATGATATTGTGTTGATTGACGAGACTATAGATGGAGTAAATGAGAAGCTTGAGGTTTGAAGACATGCATTGGAGACTAAAGGTTTTCGTATAAGTAGGGCTAAGACGGAATATATGGAATGCACCTTTGATGGAAGCAATGGTGAAGGAATCGAGGTGAAGATTGGTGACGATAACATCCAGAAGAGAGATTCTTTTAGATATCTGTGATCTATTTTGCAACATGATGGAGAAATTGATGGAGATGTTACTAATAGAATAAATGCAGGCTGGCTAAAGTGGAGAGGAGCATCCGTTGTTCTCTGTGATAAGAAAATGCCTTTAAAAATTAAAGGAAAGTTTTACAAAGCAGCCGTGAGACCTGCTATGCTTTATGGTTCTGAATGTTGGCCTGTGAACCATAGACATGTGCAGAGAATGGTTGTAGCAGAAATGAAAATGCTAAGATAGATGTGTGGACATACACGTAAAGATCGGATTCGGAATGATGCAATCAGAAAGAAAGTTGGTGTAGCTCCGATCGAGGATAAGATGCGAGAAAACCGCTTAAGATGGTTTGGTCATTTGCAAAGAAGGTCAACGAATGCACCGGTTAGGAGATGCGAGTGTTGGGATGTTGAGCCGGCTAAGAGAGGGCGAGGACGGCCCAAGAAGTGTTGGAAAGAGACTATACGAAGGGATCTTAGTTTGCTGGATATAAGTCCGAGATTGACCCAAGATAGATCTGAATGGAGGCGAAGAATCCATGTAGCCGACCCTACTTAATTGTGGGAAAAAGCTTTGTTGTTGTTGTTGTTGATTCCATGCCAACTTATTCCAAGATTATGCATATTCTTGTGATTTTCTTTTGCAAGCAGTCAACTTATTCAAACTTAGGTTTGATTCTTGTGATTTTCTATTCCAACTTAGGCTTGATTCTTGTGATTTTCTTATGACAACATCCAACTTATTTAAAAGATTTGATACTTTGATTATTGTGATTTTCTCTAAATTGTACTTCAAGATGATTATTTCTAACTTAAGACTATTAATTGCTAACAAGTACATGCATACTTATCTTGAATGTTTATTTTTGTGAATGATTTCAACTTAGGTTTATTGAATGATTATTATTTTTTTGAAAAAAATAAGATGTGATTATGTCTTAGTTATGTGGATTTAGTATGAATTTACTATTAATGTTTAATCAGAATTTAAGTATGTAGTATTGTGACTCTCCATACTAATTAAAATTTAGTTGTATTATTTTGATTATTTATATATTAATTTAGATCATATAGTAGTAGCACTTTGTTGATGGTGTTATATGATTGTATGTTAGGTAACTATGGCCTCCGAACCATGGAAGGACGTATTGATATCGATATCGTTTCGATATCGTATCGATACGATATTTCGACGATATATCGCCAAAATATCGCCCATATCGACGAGCCTTTGTGAAGAAAACGCCTGAAAATCAGGATATATCGCCATATCGATCCCATGTCGATATCGATATATCGCCGATATATCGCGATACTTCCTTTCATGCTCCGAACTACCACCTGACAGTGATTCTTCTCCTATGCCTGGAATCGAAAGCAAGCCTCCTACTCAAAGGAGTGATACAACAGAGTTTTTTTATTCCTCCTAGATACAATGATTCGGGATGAAAGTATGCTTTTCTAACGAATCCAAGTACCCCAAGCATGGTTACTTGCTGATTTTGTCGGAAGGCCGTGACCGGAGGGATCAATTGCATGAAGCAACATTTGGGTCATATTAAAGGCAACACATCATCTTGTCTCAAGGTGCCTCCTGAGGTAAAGAAAGAAATTAAGGATAACATGGAGGAAATTAAAGCAAAGAGGAATGAGAAGATTCTGATGATGAAGGACATTCAAGGAAAAGTCTCCATCAAGATTAATCAACCATTGATTGAAGGGGAGATGGATGGGAAAAGACCTCGAACTCCTGCAGATGATATGCCAGCGGAGAATCTCCACCAATCCACAGTTAAAGATACATTTACAAGGGCTTCAAAAAAAATATACATTTACCAGGCTTTCAAAAAAAAGATACATTTACCAAGGAGGAATGTGCATGTCTGAATTCATTCGTGGCAAAGTATTCATATGGTAATGACATCACTTTCAATATTGTTAAAAGTGACTATGTTCTTCGAATGTGCGAAGCAATTGGGTAGTATGGAAGATCGTACAAGCCTCCAACGTACTATGAGCGTATAAAAACCCTTTTAAAGGAACAAGTTAAGGAAACACACGAGTTCTTGTTGGAAGACTTACGGATGTTCCATTATGACAGATATCTGGACTAATAGAAGAGGAAGGAGCATCATGAAGATTTGTGTCAACTGTGAGCTAGGGACTAGTTTTTGAATTATATTGACTCGTTTGCAGATTCTCATACCCTCGACTATATTGCTTCCTTAGTGGATAAGTCCATTAAGGAAGTTGGGCCCGACAATGTAGTCCAAGTAATGACAGACAATGCATCTGCCAATATGGTTGCTGGCACAATCCTGAGAACCAATTACCCACGGATCTTCTGGACTTCGTGTGGCACATTGCATTAATCTTATGTTAGAAGAGATCGGCAAAGAGTCGAAGGTGAAAACTGTCAGACATTGACTGTTTTCATATACAGTCATGCAAAAACATTGAGTTTAATAAGATAATTTACATAAAAAGGGGAGATAGTGAGGCTAAGAAAATCCAAATTTGCTACCACATGTCTCACCATGCAATATGTGATGGAGAAGAAGGACAAGTTGAGACTTATGTTTTCTTCTAATGAATGCAGAGCTTGTAAATGGTACAAGACGAATAAGGGCGAAATGGCTTCAGACATAGTTCTGAGTCCTTCAATTTGGATTCAAGTGTCTTTGACCTTGAAGGTCTTTCCTCCGTTGGTAGATGTTCTGCGAATTGTTGATGGAGATAGGAGACCGGCTATGAGGTTTGTATACGGTGAGTTCTAAGATGTAAGAAAGGAGATCATGAGCATTTTCAAAGATGTCGAAGCGTCTTACAGATATTTTGTTGATGTCATTGACTCAAAATCAAAAGAAAGGTTGGACAACCCCCTCCACCTTGCTGTGTATTTTTTGAATCCTTATTTTTTATAGGGCTCAAATCCAGAGGGAAGGCCTTGCTCTGAAGGAATTTTTGGATTGTGTGGATATTTTCTATCCTGATTTAGAGATCCAATATATCATCACTATGAAGGAGTTGCCATTATATGAAGGGGCAAAAGGATCATTTGGCAAAACTTCGATTGTCAGACAGAGGTCAAACATTGATGATGATTTCAATCTGGGTATAAATTCTCATTAGAATTCATAGACTTATATATTTAATGACTATTAATTTTTTATTGTTATAAATAGCCCATTGGTGGGGATTGCATGGCATGGAAACGCCATATTTGAAGGAAATGACAATGAAAGTTTTAAAGTTGACAGCTTCTTCCTCGGGTTGTGAAAGGAATTAGAGCACTTTTGAGGCGATAAGGCTAAAATTGGTGCCACGCATGTACACGTCATTAATGAGGTGGTTAATGATATATTTGTACTTTGTAGTTATTTTGTAAATCTACATGAAGAAAAAGAAGACTTGAATTCAAGCGATTAAATGACTTGGTATATGCCAGATTCAACGCCAAGTTGAAAGATCGTCATCTTAAAAAATGAAATGATCCATTTGCCACAAATGATAGAACTCATGCGAGAGATTGGAATCGTGGGGAAAATGAAGGAGAAGATGTATTCCAAGGATCAGGATTGATGTGGAACTTAGTAGCTGCTGCAACTGGCGCATAAGCTTTGGTGCTACATAGAAGAAACCAAAGGCATCCTACTGGTTCAACCTTGTTGGCAAGCTTAAATGAGGAAGAATTCCCATCTGAGAAAGAGTGAAGATGAGGATGGAGACAAATATCGCAATGGAATTTGATGATGATCTGGATTAGGATTTCTTTGATAATCAATAAAATAGTGCTGCTTGAGCATTTCTGTTTTCTTATACTATTTTAATTAGTATATTACTAATGTTATCTATGTTAAATTTTAGTTTTTTCGGATATTTACATATTTTATCGTTGGCAAGCTTAAATGAGGAAGAATTCCCATCTGAGAAAGAGTGAAGATGAGGATGGAGACAAATATCGCAATGGAATTTGATGATGATCTGGACTAGGATTTCTTTGATAATCAATAAAATAGTGCTGCTTGAGCATTTCTGTTTTCATATACTATTTCAATTAGTATAGTACTAATGTTATCTATGTTAAATTTCAGTTTTTTCGGATATTTACATATTTTGGTTATTGTTGTCAATTATTATGTATGCTAACGTTTTTATTGAAGTATTGATGTTTGATTGATAGAGATTGTTTTGAGTTCTATATGAAAGTTATTTTTCTTAGATCAACTTTTGGACCACGATTATATCAAGGGTTTAAATATCGATTTTGGATATCGTATCGATGTCTTGTCGATATGATCTTTCGTCGAAATTTCACCCATATCGACCACCATTTATGAAGAAATGATCGGAAACTGCCATCATATCGCCATTTCGCTCGAAATTTCGTTTGCTTGTCAAAACCGAAATTTTGCGAAATCTAAGACCATGGATTATACATAAATTTAGTTCAATTGTAGTCACTTTTCTATATATTTATTCATTTATAAATAAAAAACACAAAATCGCATAGAACTTCGTATAACCCGCATATGCCCCCGCATATCACTTAATCGCTATTCAATGACATGTCCGAACGCATACATAGACCGCTTTCATGAACCTTGCTGATATGAATACAGCTGTATTTTCTTGAGACCAGAGATAACCATATCATTATTACCAACATAGTAGGTACAATTGTTTGCTTCTCAGACATGATAGCATTCCTTTCAATCCAAAATTCCCATAGGACTAGGAATGTCTGGAATGGCATCTTTCACACTTCATTTCAATAAGATGTAAATACCATCTTCAACCCTTACTATTATGAATTCAACCACCTTTTTTCGAGATCCAAAGATAACCATATTATTGTTATTAGCGTCTAAACAAGACAAAGCATGGTTTTATTTGTTATCAACGATCTTGAATGCACTTGAGACATAAATAAACATATTATAATTCTTAGATCAGCCTCATCCCTATACTTAAAAAAAACTTGTCTATGAAAACCAAGATGTTTCTTCTTGCTATATAGTGTTTTATTTACAAATCCTTCTAAGAAATTAGTTTGTCCAACTAGCATCTAAGACTAAAGAATGGAAAAGACTTCTGCCACTATAAGTAGGGTCGGCTACATGAATTCTTCCTCAAATACATGTTGAAAGATTCAACATTTTTTTACAATGGTTGTCGACTACTTAACGCAACCCCCCACAAGAGGGGATTTGAACCTTGGTCTTTTGAGTGATAGGCACACTGCACTACCACCAGACCATTTAAGTGGGTACAACTAGCATCTAAGACTAACAAAAGTAAATCAATGTCTTTGTCAACCTCTCTCATGACGCCTTATCAGCCAACTTTTTAGTCCATTGTACTGAACTCCAGTTGTCTACCTATTTTTTACAATGGTTGTCGATTACTTAACGCAACCCCCCACAAGAGGGGAATTTGAACCTCGGTCTTTTGAGTAGTAGGCGCATTGCACTACCACCAGACCATTTAAGTGGGTACAACTAGCATATAAGACTAACAAAAGTAAATCCATGCCTTTGTCAACCTCTCTCATGACGCCTTGTCAGCCAACTTTTTAGTCCACTATATATAACTCCAATTGTCTACCTCTCCAGGAGCCCAAAAAAACCTTGGTTTCTCGTTTTATCTCTTGTTAGTGCCAAGTCAACTGTTCTATTCCAATTCCATACAAGTCTCCCGTCATAACAATCCATGAGCAACTAATTGTCCACAAAAATAGAAGATTATATTTATGGCATGTTCAATTATTTGCATAATTAGATAGGAATAGAATGAAGACCTCCAAGGTTGCAAAAGTCAGTAGTCGGTACTCGGTCGGTTGGATCACTGACTAAGGATTAATCGGTAGTCGGATGACTAATCGGATTTAGCCGAACTTTAATCGGCTTTGAATTTTATGATTATTTTAAATATACAACTCATTTTTATACATATATTTACATAGATTTTGTACATTTTTATACTATCGTAATAAAATAAAAAAGTAATTGAATTTAAATAAAACACTGAGCATATTATAATAAGCTTGCTTATAAAAAAGCAAAACATATAAGAATTCGGTATCTCCATGTAAAAAATTGGTCGACTAGTGTACCTAGTCGGAATTAGTCAGTACTCGGTCGGCCACCCCACTGACTAGACTAGTCGGACCTACTAGTCGGGCCAGTCGGGCGACTTTTACAACCTTGAAGACCTCTTTCAGGGTTCCAAACATAAAGTAGATGGCACATATGAACAAGATTCCTTCAATCTTTATAAAAAAAGAATTTTTACACACATGAGGTTGTATAATTTTATATTTACACATTGAATCCTCCATAAGTATGAATTACACGTAAAATTATGAATAGTCGTTGACCATTACATGACATAATCAAGTGTTAACTTCTATTCATTTTTTCTGTTAACTTTGATGGAGTCCATCGGATTTTGATTAATTTGCCCCTGAACTACAACACATTTGCAAAAAAAAATGTCTGTCATGGTCCCTTCCACCTCTGCCACATTCCTGGTTCCCACTTTGACGCATGCATCCTCCGATGTGATGAGGACATCGTCCAGCTCATCGTCGCATTGCTCCCCCCCTCCCTCGACACCAACCTCGACAGGAACTGATGCCCTACAGATACTCGGGAGGGTCCCCAGCACAAGGTACGGTGTTTTCGGGACTCACTGGATGTGGTGGATTCCACAGCGTACCCACATATATACATGAACTCACCATGAAAGGAATCGGAGAGAAACCTCCTCAAGTTTCATCTAAAGTACCTTTTGATATGACGGCCTAATTACGCCACAAACAAAGGAGAGGAGATCACCATCCGTCAACCAGTAGGGTGTCTACAAAGGACCACAAATATCACCCTCTAAAGCAAGACCTCTTTCTTAAAATAGTCATCTTTCCCACCTACCAGCATGCCTTTTGACAAGCTTGTAGCATCAATCATATTATAATACGTAGTCTGGACCCCATCCCACCCAACCTCAGGCCTTTTAGGACTAGTTGCATATTCGACTATTCCTGGCTTCCTGGATGGTGGCATTCTTTAAAGGTTCTTTGTCATCCACTGGCTCACTCTCATCTATTGAGGCTCCCCTAATCGTGACAACCTTTTACGCTTCTGAGCATAGCATACCTCTCGCAACAACAGTCTTTCAGGTGTGTGACGCCATTCTCAAGGAACAAAAGGCCCTGGAATCTCAATACTTTTTAAGCTACTCACCGGAGGTTGAAACCGTCTGCCTCCATTTCTTCCCAACTCGATTCACCCATGACATCAATGTATCTCCTCGAAAGGAATTGGCTTATGTCATATCCATTCCCAAAGCCTTTTGTCTCCCCATTTATTTCTGCATGTGCAAATTCAAAGGTCCTCAGAGGGACTTCAAAGTATATATAATTGAATAAGGATCCCAACAAAATGAGTTTGCTTTAAACCCCATATAAGCATATCCAGACGGAGGGAATATTGCGAGTTTGTATTCAAATTCGTTGGAGCAAGTATCCAACTCAGTTCCACTATATTTCTGAGTCCAATGGTAGGTAAGGGATTCCAAAAGAATGTAGGTACCAACTTGTTTAGCGAGTCATATGCCATGCATGTTGCCAAAAGAAAATCGAACAAATCATCTTCCAAAAGGTCCTCCCCGAGGGTTGAAAGTAACACTTGTGCTCATCATTTATCTTGCATCCATCCCGGTATAAAACTCCTTTGTCAATAGTCCTACGTCAGTCCAGAGTTTGAAATTTCACGAAATTTCGCCAAAATTTTGGTTTCGAAAGGTCATGCGTATCGAAACTCCTACATATGTCGACTTCCTGTATTTCAGCCGAGATATTTCGACATATCGACCCATTTCGGTTGAAATTCACGGTTTCTAGTACAAAAGTTCCCAGATTCGACCAATATTGGCTAAGTTTCATCGATATCTATGTATATCAGCAATATTATCTATGTGAGCTTGATTTTACTACTTATTTACATATTTCCAATATTAAAACACATAATGATTTATATATTTTGTTTCAGGTCGGGGGCGTTGCCCCCGCACCCCGACAGGGGGAGTGCACCTGCTCCCCCTAGACCCCCCATGCTCGTTGATCGGCCAATGAAACCCTCGTCTAGTAGGGTATTGTGCAACAAGGAGGATAAATACGACAATTATTTAACTTGGGGAGCTTCCTCCCCTTTGTGTTTAAGCAATGGAGATGAAACAACTCTATAGCTTGTATATATCCAATATAGCTTGTTTGTTTCATCCGTTTGTCATTTATCTTCGTAGAATAGATGCATCTTTACTACAAGTCAGTAATTAATTCTGTAATTCATTAGAACTATGTTCACAACAGTTATTTCTATGAACGGAACATTGTCTAATTAATCATTATCTACATTTTAAATTCAAATGCTCGTCTATTTTTATGAACAAAAGGTGTTTTCTAAGTGTTAACTTAATTATTTTGATTTTCATTTCCATTATCTATCAGTCAGCTCAACAATATGTCTGATATGACCGATATGGTTTGATATAAGGCGTACGGATGAGAGATATGTGTGATATAAGTATGCATTTGTAAGTTATCATTGTTTTAAGATCTTGAATTGGATGATATCAGTTTTCATTATGTACCAGCCAAGAATCAACATTAACATTGATTTGGCTGATATGACCGATATGTGTGATATAAGAGGCATATATGAGCAATATGTGTGATATAAGTGTTTATTTGTAAGTTATTTATTGTTGTAATAACTTGGAAAATCATAATTAGCAAAAAAATGGTCAGAAAATGGCTTTTTGATCCATTTTCAACATTTCTACCGAAACGGTCGAAATTTCTCGAAATTTAACTGAAGTTTCAGTTTTGTAGGGGACCGAAACAAAATCGAAATCGAGATTCCAAACCTTGCATCGGTCATGTATTACGCATGAGCCTTGCACATCGCTTTAATCAGTCGATTGACACCAATCATGTGCACATCTAGGTCCCATGTGTCTTCTGAGATTCCAAAGTATTGTGGTCTTCCTTCCTAAGCAGTGAGTCGTCATTGTCGAGAACCACATCACTACTCTTGTCATTTTCACCTCCCTTGCAGTGCCCGGGACAAGAAGCAAGAAGGTTTACCTTCCCAAAATGTATATCCGCCAAAGTTGGAAGAGCAAGGCCGATATTCCCCTCCAAACCACTAACACGACGACCTCTTCACTTGGCAATGGCCTCGAGGATAAAACTTCCTTCGGCAACCTGAACGATTTTAATGTCTTCTGCAAAGTTCAATCTCTAACTCTCAATGGAAGCCCTTTGACCTGCAAGCTATATCTCAACGTACCAATCATGGTCCCATCACGAAGCCAAGGCTGACGCCATACCATGTTGTCACCACCAAGGCTGCAGACATCCAGTCTTAGAAGTGTTCTGACCCCCCCCCCCGCCTCCCAAGTACGACGAGACCTTCTCCCAGTTGCGCATATTCTCCATAAAATTCCTCACATGAGTCCAAGCAGATGCAAGTTGCACTACCTGTTACCCAAACTGTCAATGGGGTCACTCTTTGATATCATTTCGTAAGGCCCATTTGTGCATGTCACACGGGTAGTGACTATTCTCCTCCAAACCCCCATCATTGCCAGGTTTTGTTACGATGGCCCATAACTCTACAATTGTAGCACTTGATCGGGTCTCTATAGACATTGGAAATATGTCCTACGTCACTCCAATGATAACAGCTGCTGGTCTAATCCTTCAAATTCTTCATGTCACCTCCTAGGAAGGCATTCCTCTCAGGCAGACAAGATTCTGCCCGGATCTCTTCCTTGACCCATCCAAGTTTTCTAGTTGGTTTCTCCTCGACCTTCCTCTTCGAGGTTTGGCAAAACTTTAAGTCGCTGCTCAGATAATTGCTGCTTCATCTTGCTCTCGTATGCTCCACTCGATTCAGATCTTTCCACCATGGCACTCTCAGGAACCAATTCTCAATAAAATAGATTGACCATGACACCTTGTCTAAAATTGTTGCCTTTTCAAATTTGAAATAAACAGAAATCCAATAGAACGCCCAATGAACAAGAACTAAAGCCCGACCAATTATTGTTTCTTAACACTAGATTCCAGAGACCCTCTGTACTAAACCTAAAACAACGCCGATAAAAAAATCTACTCAATTTGGCTTTGCAAGTAAGGCAATGTAAAAAAATTCAGAGATCCAGAGCATATATATTTATAATACCACTTCCATCTCCTGTAGGATTACGTCCCTCTCCCGGTTGATCCTCCTCTCGTCAAAGCTAGAATTCTGCAGGATGTCCGCAAGGATGTCGAGCGCACGGGGTACGTCGGTGTCCAACACTTTGGCGTAGTAAGTGGTCTGTTCCCGCGATGTGTAGGCGTTAAGATGCCCGCCCATGTTTTCGATCTCCTCCTCGAGCTGACGGACGGTCCTCCTGCCGGTGCCCTTGAAAATCATGTGCTCGAGGAAGTGGGCGGTACCGTTGGTGTCGTCAGACTCGAAGCGACTGCCGGCGTCGATCCAGACGCCGACAGTTGCCGTGCGGGAGGAGAGGGTGGACTCGGTGGCAACGCGGAGGCCGCTAGGAAGGGTGGTGACGCGGGTAGAAGGGGCGACGAGGGCGGTGGAGTGGTCGGCGAGGGAGGGGTGGGGGGAGGCATACCGGAGGAAGCGGGGGTCGGGGTCGTCAAGGCGACGGAGCTTCGATCGAACGTCCTCGGCGAGGCGGTCGTAGGGCATGAAGATGGGGATCTCGACGTCGACGGAGGAGGCGGAAGGGAAGGCGATGGCGGCGGTAGAGAACGGGCGGGAGAGGTAGGGGCGGCGGCGAGAGAGGCGGAGGAGGGTCCGGGTTGCCATGGCTGTTAGGGTTAGGGTTTCGATGGAGATGAAAGAGGGGGAGGGGGCGGAGGAGGAGGAAATGTGGGAGTGGAGGTGAGTGGACGACACTGAATAAAGGGACGATGGTTTTTTGAAGGGTGGGGGGATTTTGACTGGGGAAAAGGGCGTGAATTTGGTTGCCATTGGCGCCTCGGCTGCTCAAGATCTCCAAATGGTGGGGTTAGGCTAAATTAGTGGATGATTTCAACTGGGCATAGTTTAATGTCATTCTAATTCTATCATCAATTCTTCATGAGCATTTTGAATCCCCCGTCATCTCATCCCCTCTCCCAAAACTTTGGTGTAACAAAGAGGTTTATAAGATTGGATGTGAAACTACATCTGTTCGACCTAATTTTAAATTTGTCGCTTTGTGTCAATAAAAGTAATTTGGATTATATTAATCCTATAATATTTATTTTGAGCTGAAATACATTATATCAATTAATATGACGTTTTCAAGAATCCACCACATCAAACCTCCTTTTTTAATTCTAATGGGATTACAATAGTTCGATTAAAAATTCATCTACTCTCGATTTTGGATTATATAAACCACTTTTGAATGGTCTTTTTCTTGTTCCTTTAAACCATATAAGTTATTCACCTACACCACCATCTAATCTTGATGAAGCTCCATTAAAGAATTTTCGGAATTTGCTGGAGTGATGAATCATCACCAATTCTTAGTGGAGGGTTTTCCCTTGTCGTGCTTGCATTTGGTCAGAGACTCAGAGGGTTGTCTTGTAAAGGATAACTTTCTAAAAAAGGTTCTTGTTTGTTTTGGATTTCTCGGATAGAGGGTTTATTATGATGTAATTTTATTAAGGGATTTTTACCCGGCAAATCCTATTAAATTTGCCAATTACCTCCATGACCTTTGAAACAACGTATTTCCTCCCTCAACCATGTAAACTATCTAACCCTTACCCCACAGACCCTGTGGTTAACCACATCCGATTGCCCGTTAAATTTAACCATATTCCGTTAAAAAGATGTGGATATTACCCTCTTTCTTTAGAAAATTTACAAAAGATGTCATCTCTCTTCTTCCCTAACCATCCTCCTTACATTCCCTTCCCATCTACCTCCCCCACGCCGTCCCTGACCTCCCCTGTGCCACCCTCGTCCTCCCAGTCCTTCCTTGCACCGTCACCGACCTCCCCTGCGTCGTCGACCTGATATGAATTCATTGATTAGCTATTGTTTGAAACCAAAATGCAGAGTGCTCAACAGGAAGTCCCGTCTCTCCGATGTGGGATGTCTACATCTTTGGCGATTCTCCTGGAGATGTTCACTGGAAAGAGGCCAACACCGTCGGTGGTGGTGGAGCCTTCAAACCCGATCCAAACCCACCTTCTCTAGTTGTTGTCAGATTCTTGGATGAGATTTGATCTTTAGGAGACCCAACAGTAGAACTTTTGTGATTCTTCACCAAACTCCCTATATCCGGTGCCGCAACTATGGATTTCATTTGATTTTATCCTTGAGAAGAACCCACGGTTCCCGCAAAACTCGTATTTTATTGTGCCTTGCCCTCCGGACTTCCAATTCTCGGGGAACCGACTCCACCAGTTGTCAAGTTCTTCACCAAAGCCGGAACTTTTGGGGACCCAACTACAGTGCTCGTCAAATTCTTCAGCAATATCATATCTTTCGGGGACCCAACACTCGAACTCGTAAGATTTTTCGCCAAGATCGCAACTTTAAGCGACCCAATAGCAAAACCGGTATGGTTCACCCCAAAAGCAGGATTCATCGGGAACCAACCTCCGCGAACGAGTACATTGGAGTTGGGAAAGAAGCTGGAGATGAAGGAAGAGAGCATCCTCGGCGGTATCCCCACCATCGTCCACCTCCACGGCGCTATCTCCCCTCCCGCAAGTGATGGTAACCCCAACGCATGGTTCACTGATGGTTTCAACACCACCGGACCCACCTGATCACAGCGCCAGCGAGTTTACCCCCAACGTGTAGGAGCCCGGGAACCTCTGGTACCACGACCACGCCATGGGCCTCACTCGTGTCAACCTCCTTGTAGGCCTCCTCGGCACGTACATCATCCGTAATGCCGCAAAGGAGTTACCTCTGGGTCTCCCCTCCGGTGACACCTACGACCGACACCTCGTCGTCTTCGACAGAAGCTTCCTTGGGACGGATCCGTCCACCTAAACTCCATCGAAAACAACCCAGCCATCCACTCGCAGTAGCAACCTGAGTACTTTGGCAACGTCATGTGCTTGGAGGAGAAGGCATGCCGCTTAGGTACCTCCTGGCCTTGTCGTTCCGAATCCTGGCAATGGATTCCGCGGAAGGAGTACCGAGCAAATCCATCATGATATCCAGCTGGTGCGCCACGTTCTTGTCGGGAAAGAGGGGCTTCCTTGTGAGAAGCTCGGCGAAGATGCACCCCACGCTCCATATGTCGATGTGCTTGGTGAAGAACGGGAAGAAGATATCCACCATCCGATTTCCATTGATTAGATTAACTCAAGGCTAACTCAAGCAATTGACTCAAATAAAGTTAAAACTGACGGTAGGGTCTGTGGGGTAAGACGGAGCAAGTTTACGGGGTCGAGGGAGGAATTACGATGTTTTAAAGGCCGTAGAGGTAATTGACAAAGATTATATGGTCTGTCGGGTAAAAATCCCTTTTATTAAAGTTTGGAAATATGATTAGATATTGAGTATTTTATAATTTTGATAAAATAAGATGACTATATTATAATTCTCTTTTTGTTTACATATAGGAAAGAGAAGTGGCAACTGGATGCATTAAATGTGAGAGAAAAGGGTTGTCAAGTATGTCCCACTGGAGAGAAAGAGTGGTATACGATTGGTGGCACCCATACATGGGTTTTTGTTGGAACCACGAGGGGGGTATCTGAGGATTTTTGGGTGAAAATCCGAACTCTCCTGAGTTTCCTTCCAATCAAACGCATAATTGTGAATGGTATGTTTTGAAAGGTAACTCGATGAATTTCTCCTTTCTTTTTAAATAATGTCGAACTGATTCGGTCATGATTTCGTATTTTCTATATATCAGCATTCACATGAGATAGTGTTCAATTCGATCTCTCCTTCTCCTTCCTTTTCGAATTTTATTTCTCAAGTTGAACTTGGGCATAAGGTCCTGATAGTCTAAGAGTCAAAATACGTGTGGCGAGGTGCAAAACATGGTTTTAGGACAATGCTTCACATTAACCCCTCATGTACAATGTATGGTGCATCATCCATGTATGGCTTCTACAGTGTTTCTAACGAGTATGCAATTTAAAGATGTTTGGACTCATCATGTTTTTCATATATCTTTTAATGTCACTTGTTGAGAAAGATTTTCCATTTGGTATTCGATTGCACTTTGAAGTTCATGATTCCCAGTTGATTAACGATAATCTAGTGTAAATCAAGCAGATTGCATCTAAAAAATTGATTTTATACTTGTACATGACATGATATATGTTGGGTGACTATGGATTATGTGTATAATGAGGGGTGGGGACCATTTGGGGGGTTAATAAAGTGAAGAAAAAAAATAAAAATATGCTTTAGATAAGAGATTTAGGCAGGTGTAACAAAGTGTATCAACACAAACATACACACACACACTTTGCTCTTATATATACTATTTTGGACTCCTTAATATATAACACAATGATTGCATGGGTTATGGTAAAGAATGCATCTTGTCTACTCCACATAAGACCCTTGAGATTCCATATGTACAAATGTGTATAAAGCATATATTGGTACACTTGTGGTATATACCGGTACACTTAAATGTATACCAGTACATAGGAAGTATATAGTGACTTAGATTTATATCACCAGACATGTATGCTGTCACACTTTAATTCTATACCTATACATATGAAAAATACATTATTATACTTAAATTTGTACTAATATACATGAAGATTATATTGGCACGCATGGGAAGGGTACCCATACACGTAAAGTATGTACGTGTACACATGGGGTGTTCATGTACATAAAGGGTGTATATGCACACATGATGTGTGTGTTTGTGAAGAGAAAGCTTTGATATATATATATATATATACTAGTGGTCATACCCGCGCTTCGCTGCAGTGACATGATGATATTAGACTAAATTCGAAGATAGTAATATGGAATTACGAAATGATATAGGTTTATCTCTGTGATTGTAACACTAATATTGAAGTTACAAAATTATCAAGATATAGCAAAAAATAGATGAAATTTTAGGATATTTAATTTAAAGAAATAAATATATCATACATATGTATTTTCATCACACTCATGTAGCCAGTCTTGTTAGATGAAAATATCATAAATCAAAACAATTCAACTTTCATCTAAAAAAATTGGATATAACATGGGATGATTATGATATATGTGAATTAAAGTAACGTATTATGTAAATAACAATAGAAAACAAATATGTGTTAAATAAAGTTATGTATGTCACAATTATAAATGAATATTTTTTAAGATAATAGTTATTTCTTCTTAAATATGTAACTGTTTTATTCTTTTACAAAAAAAATTATAAAATTCATTTCATTTTTATTTGCGGGTCCCTCTTTTACTTCATTCATGTATCTGTCGTGTGGCTACATTTCTTGATTAATTAGAATAGCTGGTAATATAATATATATTAACTATATATCGACAGAGTGACCATTTAACTCGTGAAAAATGTGTAAATGCATGCAGAATATGGTGATATATTTAGAACACATTTGCAAGTCTATACAATCATATTTTAAATAGATTTAATTTCTATCGTGAAATATGAATGATATAAGAAAAATTTCAGAATGGAATTTGATCTTGAAAATTATCAAGCTTAATATGGTTCCAAGCGCATTTACTCTCATGCAACATAAAGTATAGATGGTTGAGAAGATTGGATGACCTCCTCTTCTTCAGCTCATATTTGTAGATTAAAATACCTTCAAGAATTTCAGGATTGAATCGATATCCGCACAAAAAGATTTCTTTTTCCCCCTTGTTCTTGAATGAAGACCATACCCACTTTCTTAGTATTCTAGTGATTTCTATAACACCGAAGAGTGAATTATAACAGAACATGGACCCAATCAGAAACACTTGAGTCAAGAATAAGTACTTCGACCATGTCTTAAATTGGTCCAGACTTAATGGTAAATGGTCTACGGAATTTAGATATCAATATCAAAAGCATTCCCACACCTTTGATTCAGATCTCAAACTTCATGTTATAAAACCAAATATTCAGACCCAAGTTTGAGGGTTCATTCCAGAAAATCAAACAGTCATTTCTTCAACTCAGACTAAGGACTTGGCAAATGAATTCATAAAATCTTGCAAGCATCAGGTGATATACCACTTGTATGATTAGCATATGATTAAAGAAAAGAAGAAGAAGTGAGAAGAAGCAAAAGAAGAAAGAGAGAGGCACTTGGATGAAAATCTAAGATAAAACTGGGAAGACTTAATTACTTAGCTTTTCTGGAGTGATTTGGTGCTCGCGGTTAATTCTGTAAAGGATGAGAGTCTACTGAAGATCCAATGTCTCATTGTCTTCTATTGGCCCTCGAGATGTATTTGGATCCTAACCTTGTCTCATTCCCAATGTTACATTGCTTAGCCTTTATTGTGAAATGGTTTAGATGAAACATTGGTATCTACTTGTCTATTATTATTCAACTTTCGTCCTTATTTTTTCTTCACATCAAAATAAGCAAGTGCTCGAGAAACACCTTCAGATCTGAAGGACCTTCTCGTGCGACTGGCTGGACCGCTCTTTTGCCTATCACTCAGATGTGGATCACTCTCAGGCACTCAAAGTTTCTGACTAATGGCGGATAGATATAATGGGGGATCCCTAAAGGCCCTTAAATAGGAACCAGAGAACAACCTGGGTGGAGGAGTAGTGGTAAATCTGAGCAACCATCAGTCAGAGGAATCTTCCATAGACATATCCAATCTCATGTAACCCAACAATTAGAAACGTCCAATAGGTGCTATCTCCATGCTTTGACGTTTTGTCAAACAACTTTCGGGCAGATCAGGATTGGGGAGAGCATTTGTTAGGGAAAGTTGGGGGAGGGGTGGGGAAGGAAACATGCCCCATCGTGAGGAGAAGCGAGGAGAGCGGGGAGATAGCAGGTGGGCCTATCTACGTGGCTGTAAGCTGAGAAGTGATCCACCACCTTCGACTTTGCAGTGGACTGCAAGCATAATTCCCTCTTGCATGAGGGAGGGGAAGCAGTCGTCCTTCGTCGTTGTCGGGGTCTAACGGCCGACCATCCTCCGACTGTCGGAGATGGAGCACAACCCATCCCTGAGGCGTCGAAAGACGTCGCACAGTCCCTCCAGCGAGATCTTGACGTCATCGTTGGTGTTGTTGACGTCGAAGGCCACCCTGAGCTCCTCCTCATCATCGTTGGTAGGGGGTAGATGAGGTCCTCGAGAGTCTGCCGTGATCTACCTCCGAGAGGAGCTTTGCTGCATCGGCGGAGAATCAGATGATGGGTATAAAAATTATGGGAGAAGATAGTGGAGGAAGGAAAGTACGAAGGGGGCATCCACGTGCCATTTCGGGAGGGAGGACTTGAGAATGGAGAGGACAAAGGGTGCATCCACGTGTCATTGCAAGGGCTAAAGCTGGGCAAACCCAGCTTTAGTATAATGTATATATATATATATATATATATATATAAGTTAAGGATGTCTTGTATAAAAGGGTGTATGCTCATTTAAAATGAGATATCAATATGGGCATAGAAAATAAACATATTGTTTTTTATACATCCTAAGAGGTTTTATAAATATTTCAAAAGTCATCTCCTTATTTCATTTATTGAAAACTAGGATCCATTACTCTAAAATAAAATGAATAAAGATAGGGGAGTTCTTGAGTGGCCACTGTATGATGGCCTACATATTCTATATAATTCAAGTCCTTGATAAGTCGATGATAGTGATTGGTGTTTCTCGTGGACACATTCTCTCATGGTAGAAAATTTGTTTATGTTTTAGTTTCGCATCGTTGCTTCATGAAGGTATGCTTCCAATGTTACTTGGAATAAGTAAAATTGGATGTTATAATGATCTGGTTACGTATGTGACATTCCCCCGTAAGATCATGATACTGAACAACCAACTCATAAACATCAAATTCATATTTGAAATACGACATGGAGATAAGAAGTAGGAAAAACATAGAAAAATGGAAGTACATATGTTGCATCCACTTCTCATTGATATAACACAAAGTATAACAACAAACATGTCCACATAAACAAATATGCCATTAGAGTATAACACATTACTGATGATTCTCCATTTCATCACCTTTGTTCTTTCATGTTGATCTTAAATTCATATCTAAATGCATATATAAACCTATAAATATTGTATAAATACGTGTGTTTAATTTCAAAAATAAAGAAAAAAGGAAGAAAAGAAAAAGAATGAAGTGTCAAAGACACTAAGTGACCCAAGACCCGGAGACCCGGTCATTAAAATGACTTGGTCGACAAGGAATAAAGTAGGTGGAGATGGGGCAAACCAAGTATATAGAAAATACCTAGAAAACCCTCATTTTTTATTCATCAATAACTGTATTTTGGGATCTATTTTATTCGTTATTATTTGTGCCTCAAATCAATAAAACCTCAACATGAAAATTGTACATAAAAATATGAAGAAGAATACAAAATTGATTTCACTAAAAAATAATGCACAGTGTGCCCAAGATACACAAAATAAAAGGTCACAAAGAAACATTTACAGACCCGTATCTTCTCCATGCATACCCAAAATTGATCAAAATCATATTTATTGTTCATAAAATTAAATTATCTATTTAATTAAGGTAGTTTCATTCAATTTGGAGTTAAGATGCAAATGTTGACTTTTGGACCCTCATTGTACAATATATCTGTATATAATATTCAATATATTTATTCTTTATATTTTTTACTTTCTTATATTTTTATATATTTATAAATATTATTTAAAAAATATGTAAAGAATAAAAATAAAATAAAACTATTAAAAATATATTAAAATAAATAATATACTTTAATATATATATGTAAACTATACCTATTATATACATGTACTTATTTATTTATGTATATAAATAAATTCAGAAAAATAAACTAAAATATTAAAATATGTGATTAAATAAATTATAAATATAGAAATTATGTATGTAAAAAATAAAATCAAAAATATAAAGTAAAAATAAAACACCACAAAACATAGGTAAATATAGTTCACTTATAAAAACTAACACCTAATAAATAAAGTGGTAAAATTAAATAAAAATCTCTATAAATAATATATAAAATAATAAACATATTTCATGATTTTATTTAGTTAATTCATGTTCTATTTTAGTTTTATTTATTCTTTTTTTCATGTTTTGTCCTCTGTCAGAGGATGTGGACTAATGGGAGCCTCATATCTGTTGACCCGAGGTCAACAACCCTTTGGCACCTCTGACTCGTCAGAGCGCCTCGAGCTTCCAACTTCCTCCATTTTTCTGCTCGACACACTGCTCCATTCGATCCGCTCTGTTCACAAAATCTCTACATCTTATACCCATCTATCATGCCTATCCTTTAGATGTAATTAGTCATCATCGATCCTGGCGCAATCCCTTGAGAAAGACAGCCTCTCTGTTTGTCTATAAATAAACATCTCCAAGCCACTTTTGAAGTTTGATCCCCATTTTGCCCACTATAACCCCGTAACCTCAAGTCATCCGTACTCCCAGTGACAACATGAGATCAGTGGAGGTGTTGGCATGGAGAAAGGAGGCGGAATCAATTGTCCAAAGCTTGCCGGAGGATATCTTAGGCGCCTCTTCATTGCTCCATGGAACCTCCAGGTTAAACATGCTTTTTCCTTCAGTTATTTATCGCATTTTGCTTCTATAACACAATTTAAAGTCTTAGTTTCCTTAATTGGCACTGAACTTAGCGTCAATTTGAGATCTAAAATTGCTGGAGCTGCAAGCTCCAGCTCGAAATCATCATCTACATCACGTCGTTTCGACCCATATCCACTTCACTCTCCTTCCTCCTTGTATTCTTCGCAAAAGCCCCATCCTTCCATATCAGATTTTGGACAAACCCAAGTCTGCAACTCTTCCTCCTCCACCCTTCACTGGAGAGCTTCCATTACATTTCAGCATGATTTTGCCGAATAAGGGGACATGCACCTTTGCCACTGGCCCCCAGATCTTTACGTACAGATACCAACTCCAAAGACCCCCTTTTGGGGTGCACCGCATCTAAGATTACCCATTCTAGGAGCACATGCCATCTTGGAGCTCCAGGCCTCTTCCGACGAGGCACAGACCTGTCATGCACCTCTGATCAATGCTCAAGGATCCCAGCAACCTTTTGAGCCCCTCAGTTGCCTTCCGGTGACCAGAGTGAGGAGATAGATAAGATCGAAGGAGCCTCGTCCGTCAGTCCATCATCGTTCTTCCAGGATCCTTCATCACCGTCTGATCGAGCACCTCCTCCATATGAAGCAGCCACCGTCGGATTGATGCATGTTTTTACTATCAGATCTGCTTCTAGAGCTAATCACGGTCAAAGATCCACGAACCGTCATCAAGCGACATGTGTGTCACACGTGTTCAAGTGAAGCAAACCAAGCCGTCCACTCATGTGCCTAATTTGGATATTTTACATCTAAACCCTAGGTTCTTTTGTATTTAAGATTTAGTATTTAAAACTTTCATCTGCATGGTAATTTTTTTAATACTTGTACATCAGACCATGCACTTTCTTACATTTGCATTTTGGTCCGCACAATGTCACCTCACGTGGCTACCCCCGCTAGGCGGGCATTTGTAGTGAAACCTTTGTAGATCTATCTATTTTGTTTATGTACCAAAAGTCGTAATATTAGTGTTAATTTTTGGGATAATTTGCACATAGGATGTTGGACTTTGTTTTTATTGCAAAAATACCCATGCAAGGATATTTTATTTTATTTATCTCTTTCTATTTTTATTAAATAGCTCCAGTGCATCAAAATTTGTGGAAAATTTTCTGTGAATGCTTGATATTGTGCTAATATTTGCCCCTATTTTTATTTAGCATTTCATTGCAATTTTCCATTTATTAAAAATTATTTTGGAGCTATTTATTCCATGTTTGACTATAAAAATACAAAAATTATAAAACCTTATTTAAAAATTCCAAAAAATATTATATATTGCTGTATAATATCTCTCTAGGCCAAAAATTACAAAAAAAATGAAAACACTAAAAAATGAAAAAGCCTAAAAAACTTATAAAAATAAATAAAACTTCAAAAAAAATAAATTTTTGTTTCTTATTTTTATTCATATTATATATTATATATTAAAAATAGTTATGGGAATTTCGAACTATCTATCTATTTTTAAAACCTAAAACAATTCAGACTATTTATTATATATATCGTTATATATATCTAAATCAATTAAAAATACATATAAATTAATAAAAAAATATAAGAAAATCACAAAAATATAGAAAATATTTAAAACACAAAAAATATTTTATTTTGTAATTTTGAATATACATACACATATATATATATATAAATACAAAATCCTATCTATACTATATATACTATATATCCATTATATACCTATTATATTATTATTATTGATTATAATTACCTCATATATATTTTAAACTTTTTAAAAATATAAAAAGGATTGTTCTTATATATCTTTTCTAATTTTTTGTATATTTATTATATATCCATCATATATAGTATTTATTTTATGCATATACATACATATATCCTTCTTATATCTTAAAAAGAAAGAAAAATTAAAAAATTACATAACTAAAAAGAAATTTAAAAAGTAAAAATATAATGATATAAAATACAATAAATATAATAAAAATCCATAAAAATAATTAAAACAAATAAAAACACCTAAGTAGGTTGCTCATCTATCTCTACTCATTTTTATTTTCTATGGTTCGACACTCTTAATACTTGTCACTATACACATACTTTGTAAAGTTAAAATAAAATAATTTTTTATTCACTTCACTTTGATTACTTTAATTATCTTATGTGTGTTGATTGTTGTCTGAATTAGGGGTACGTGTTCGGTCACCTCAACGACAGTGTTCTCACCTTGTATAGAATACCATACCGGCTCAAACCCTTATTAAACAATTACATGTATAATAATTCTCTCTCATAAGTAAACAAAGTAAGCAGAAGTAGAAATTGTATAAGTAAAACTACAAAAATATAACACGCACCGGCCCTGTCTCGTGCAACTAAACTTGACAGCTCATCAATGCAACAGAGTCGTTCATTATTGCGGTGGTGGGTCCAGAGAACCCGTTGGATCGTACGGAATAAGGGTACGTTATAAGCAATTTCTCAAAATAGATTCATTCGATTTAAACGGTAAAGCAGCAACAGTAACTGGAAAGAAGTAACCATCAACGATAACAACAGTACTAAAACTAGAAGAGCAACTAAAATCAGTACACAAGAAACATGAAAACTCTCTCTCTCTCTCAAGTGAACTCTACTAGTGAACTCTAACACTTATGTTACAATATCTCTTTAAAGTTATAATTATCGTTGTTATTACTACCATTATCTTTATTATCACCATTCATCAATTCTGTTAGTGAAGGAATAGTTTGTGATCTTGACCACAAGAGCCTCATAATATGACTCCAAGATACAAAGTATCTTCACATTGGGGTCATTCCGTAGACATGCAGTGAAGTAGATGCATCTAACTAAGTTCTCAATACTTTTCCTTTATCAAGCTTGCAATTTCACTCCATTTCACACTTTTCTAATTGTATTAGATGAGCCCACTTGATTAAAAATGTAACAATTATTCATATCTATCAATGAGATTCCAAGGTAAGCAATTCTCTTGTATTTATATGACAACTAGTGTAATCGATTGAGGTAACTCACTTGGGAAAACCACTACACATTGGTAAAATTCCTCAATGGTAGGCACAACTCAAATAAGGATATGGAATTAGAACACAATTCACCATTTTTCTGAATGCAATTGAAAAAGCTACGACTACCTTTCATTTTTCTCCTAATAAGGGGTAAATCAGTAAGTACAACTCCTTCGCTAACAACATACCGAAGCTCCCTTCATAGAACCAAAACGAGTAACCAACTATAGTGATCAGCTCTCTTTAGCCCCTCGTGTTAATCTTGTGACTGAAAACGAAGATAAGACTACTTGCCACACGTTCTTGAACGTCATAGTGCGACTCCTTGGGGCACAAGCGAACCTATGTGTCTTCCAGCCCTCGCAAGGAACTGGGTTAATGCCGTCAAGTCTTCTACACGAGGACCCAAGGGTGCATGCACATCCCTCGTGGTCATTCTCTCCAACTACCCAAGTATGATGCATGACGAGAAAACTACATTGTGAACAACAACCTCAACCTTAGAGCCACACACAAGCACCACCCTCAACATGGTAGAAGAACCTCAATCGTGGAGACAACCAAAGCAACATGCACTTGGGGAAAACTACCAACATGGCACAAATCAGATATTGTATAATCATCGTAATCACCAAGCATTCATATCTGAAGATAGATGATGAGATCATCATTTTGCTTACTAACCAACTCATTCTTATTTAAGTTATAACTTAGATAATCTAATATTGATTTCTATCTCAACTAAGCAGGATTCAATCTTGGAAGATCATTATACTATCAGGTTATAGATTAATGGAGATGGTCAGACACTCACAATATGTAATTATTCAATTTTATTCATCTGGTTTATGCTATTTAGTTCATACCACTGTACAACCTTTTTCACTCTTGACAATCCTAGCTGGGTAAACACCCTTTATTAGTCTCTCAAGTCTTACATCTCAGTCCTCCTAATCTACTCATCTGACACAATGATGGAGGTCATTTATTGATTGGTCTCGGATTAAGACAATGTACTCTGTATTTGATTGTACATTGAATTTCGTATAATTACTTGGCATCTTTATTTGCAAAAAAATTAGAATACTAGTCATTCATGCTCGTTTGACCTTGAATAGTTCATACTGTTATTATTGTTAACGCTTGCCGGATCACCGCAGGCGTTGTATTATAGTGGTGAGTATTCCCGCCTGTCACGCGTGTGACCCGGGTTCGATCCCCGGCAACGGCGAATTATTTTTTTTACCTGGGAAAATTACAGTTCGTATCCTTGATTTTTACGAAATCCGTTTTACCTCTTGCTTCTCCACTTTGCTGCAGAAAAGCGGGACTATATAGTCTCCGGTTAAGAAGCTTCTCCTCCATGGAGTCCATTTGGGGCCCAATTATTGTGATCTGGGCTTGGAGAAGCCACATGTTTCTTCTTCTTCCACCGAAACCCCCTAAATATACATTAGCAGGACCTTGCATGGGGTTCGTACTTTCTCCCATGACTATTGCAAACTTGATTAACCAATCTCATGTTTGTATTAACCTTTTTCAGAAGATGTACCTGTACGGTTCTCATGTACAGAGGTGCATCTACACCGCAACATATTTATGGGGTATATGCATGGTGCAATGCAAAAAATATATGATCCACCTTTTGGTCTGTGTATCTTTCCATTGGCACTAGCTTGAGCCTCGAGGACTCTCTTTCCATTGGGAACCGATCGTCTGATGTAAATCCCATTTACAACAGGGATTGTAATGCACGAGGAACGTCAGATGAGGATCCGACGACCCTCCTAAGGGACCGGGGATAGTGGACTCTCATCTCGAGGTGGAGGATAGGTGATCGGACAGATGTAGCCCCCATAGCAGAGTCTGCTGCAGCAGGGGCTACAGCAGACGATCCTCTCTGCTTTCCATTCAACTCGTATCTCGAATTTTACAAATGTAACATCACATTTTACAATTACACTGTTCGTATCCATGGCATCTGCTCTTGTGTCAGTGTTAGTTTTTTTACAGCATCGAGTTCTTTTATTATAATTATTTTATAACATTTTATGAAATGTAAATTTAATTAATGCAAGTATATAGATAATCATTTTCTAGAATATAAATGCATACTTGTATTTTACATATCCTTATATAATTTTCCAACTTCAACCTTCCAACACTAGATGCCATTGGAAGTCTCACTACTATACTCCTATTCAACAAGCTACATAACTACATTCTCCGCATTTGAGAATAAATCCATCTTCGAATGCTTTTAACCCATTTACCTCTGTTCTCATGGAAGGGTCTTCACCTCCTTTACCTTTATACGACTGAGGGGATAATCACGATATCTTTAACAAGGTCGACGATAAAGATGATGCTAAGAAACTTGCCATCATGCAAGGATGTCCCTGATAATGGAGACCTTGCAGGCATGGAGGAGGTGGGATTGATGTGGTTGTCATAGATTTTAATAACATAGTAAGCAAGGATGAAGATCATATCATCAAAGGTTGAAGTGATGCTGAGGAAGATGATGCTGCCATAGGGGAAGGGTTGCTTGGACTAGTCGATGACAGTGGCAACAATGATGTACATGAAGAGGTGGAAACGAACTTGGTAATGACATCACGTGGAAGGACAAAAGGCGAAATCTGCCATTACATGAAGTTATTTTATTAATTTTCTTGGGTTCCTGATGACAGGGGATTTCAGAGGGTCTAGATTTCTCACAGGCGAGAGATCCAGTTGCTGAATTGACCACTCAAGAAATCCCCGATCAATCAACAATTAACCCACAATGAAATATATGCAATTAAAATAAAAAATGTGGAGTTAAAATTTATTATAACTCTACATGCAAGTGTGTATATGTGTAAGCATGAGTAGAGGTCGAACACTGGGAGGCGAATGGTTGTGTGGTGGAATTGAATGCACATTCATTCAATTCAATGTTCATGTCCAATTCTTATTGTTTTTGTGGGGTTTTAATTATATATATATATTAAATTTTATTTTTTTTTATAATTTTTATTTTGTTTTATATTATATATTTTTTTATATTTTCTTTTTGTATTTTTAATTATATAATATAGATATATATATAGAAATATATATAAAAGAAGAGAGAGAGAGAGATAATATATGGATACATATATGTATAAGAATAATATATATATTAGATATAATATTTTTTGGCTTTTTATATTTTTCTAATTTTTTATATTATTTTTTGGAATTTTTCTATTTTATGTATTTTTTATTTCAAAAAATATCCCTAATATGGGACTAATTAAGTGGGCCGAAACTAATTTGGGTTTTAAAAATATAAAATAAGTCCCAAAATTACCCAAATTAATTTTAACACATTAATAATAATATATAGATAATTATAAAAGAGAAAAAATATATTTTTGGTATTTTTCTAGGGTTTTCATATTTTTTGTTGGATTTTGGGGCTTTCTGATTTTTTTATTTTTCTTTTTCTTATTTTTATGGTTTTTCATTTTCTGGACCCAATATATATATATAAATATACCATATATAATATTTTTGTAATTTTTCAAAAACATTTTCTATTTTTGGTATTTTATAATTTAAACAGTGATTATTTAGGCTCCATTTGAATTTTAAAATTAGGTAAAATGCAAAAATGCATGTTAAAAGTGTGGGCGTGAAAGTACACTACATGAAGCATCTACACTAATTTTTGCGGATTTTTAGGAGCTAAATAACTATTTTTAATAAATTGATAAAAGAGATAAAAATAAAACAGCCTGACAGGGGTATTTTTGCAAATAAAATAACATACAGGGGGCTCTGTGCAAAAATACCAAAAGGAATAAACATTTATTCTATTTTTTGAACTATTTTACAATTACAAAAAGCCGCCAGGGGTTCAATGCAGTTTTCACGCGCCTCACGTGGGACTGCACGTGAGGCGTGGAAGGACCAAATTGTAAATACAAGAAATACATGGGCCCTTTTGCAAAATTTACATTTATTTTACAACGTAATATTTATTTTACAGAATTAAAAATTAAATACAAAAAGGCGGGGGCTGTTTGTGAAATTACCCCCTCATGCGCGCGAACGGACGGTTGGATTTGGCTCACTTGACACGCGTCGCTCCACCCGCGACTGATACCGGTTCGCCGATGAGCGCACGAGATTAGATCTCGTGGGTGAGATCTACGGTGATGGCTTCGCTCCATCGGACGGCTTAGCTTCAAACTGGGACTCCTCCTTCATCCGACGGCAGAGAGGGCTTCAAGAAGAACAGGGAGGAAGGTTCGCCTGGGCGAACTTCCTCCGGCGATATCTCCCTCCCCCGCCGATCTCTGCTGCTCCAAACATCCCAATACGTCGCAGGCGCTTCCCTCTATCCGCAGGAGGCTTCAGATCAAAACGGAGACCACCGGAGCGTAGCCACCAGGTCGATGTCGAGGTGGCGCTCCAGGTACCTCCGGCGAGCGTCGAAGACCGCCTCCAGGTGCCTCAATGCACCTTGTACCAGCGTAGGATGAAACAATGGACGAGGGCAAACTGCCTCATCCCGTTAGAACAACGAATGGACGAAGAGTGGCTTCGGGCGGAGACCTCCGGCGATAGGTGGAAGATGGAGGTCGGGTCTCCAGATCCGAGGAAGATTTGGGTGAGTGAGGGTGCCTGGGGCGGAGAGGAATGAAAGGGGAAGGAGACGGTGGTGGAAGCAAGGGCGGAACAGGTCGGGGTCACCGTGAAATGCTCGCCGGAGCAAAGCTCCGGCGAACTACGACTCACCCAAACTACGCTACACGCCTAACTTATTCGCTATACTAATAACATAAATAAAATACCGAGAATAAAAGCTACCTAAAATCATTAAAAGGCACAGCTCATACCTGGTTGGACGCCGGGGAGCAGGGGCCTTGTCGGAGCGGCGGTCGTGGGTGCAACCTCCGCTTCTCCGACCGATTCAAGGTGCCAGGGAGCTCCTCCTGTCACAAGGACTCTACCTAGACCGAATACGAGGAGGGGAGACATGTAAAGGCTGATAAAATTGAGAAGAAGGCGGAGGTTGTTTATTTATGAACAGGTGACGCACCCTTATTGATCGGGCCATTGGCAGAGCTACACGCTATGTACAAGGGGATAAATACAAGGGCGTGGATGTACAATGATCGGAGAACATTTTTCATGAAGGAAGCGATATCAGGAGATGTCTAAGTCGAGCGAGAATAAAGGGAGAAGACGGGCCGAAATGACAGGCCACGTCTAATCAGCCGCCTGGGGGAGCAGTTGACCAGGCGGTCAACGTTCGCAAGAATCTTATTGGTCCAAGTCAGTTCGATATTGACTTATTAATTAAACCTAATAAATAATTTTATTAAATTTTTCTTATAAAATAAAAAATGTTTATTAAATAATGTAGTATTTATTTATGATTTTTATTTATTTTTTGATGTATTTTATTATGAATTTATTTTAATGATGTATTTATAAGTGTATTTACATGTATTTTGTATAATTTATTTTTATTTTGTATATTTTATTTTATTATTTTATTTTCTTATTTTATAAATTTATAACTTATTTTTGTGATTCTAAATATATTTTTATTTGATTTTTATGAGTTTATTTGCATATTTAAATAAATAGGTATATATAATATGTAGGTATACTTATAGGCATTTTACCTGTATTTTATATACATTTTATTTATTTAATGAATTTTAATGGGTTTTATTTTGGATTTTCATTTTTAATATAATATAGATAATATTTACAATTTAATAAAAACATAAATGAATAAAATAATTAAAGAATGTATTTCCCTTTTATTTATATACATATATAACATAGGTGTTTTGCATATGTATTCCATAGACTTATTTTATTCTCCTTTTTATTTTAGGTTTAATTCTAATTTTAATGTATACATATATTATAAATAATGTTTACAAAATTATAAAAATATGAATTTGTGAAAATAATAAGTAATGAATAAATTGAATATTTTAATCGGTATTATGTACAATGAGGGCCAAAAACCTAACTTTCACAGATGAACTCCAGAAAGTGTGAAACCAATTTTATTAAATAGCTCTTGAAAAGTTATATACAATTAAATGTGATTTTGGTGGATTTTGAGTTTTTATTTGCAAGATATGGGTCTGTGAAGTTGAGATTCTGACTTTTTATTCTGTGTATAAAATGTACACTATGTATCATTTTTGTACAAACTCAATTTTGTATTTTTATTTACATTATTATCTACAATTTTCATGTAAAAAATATTTCTATTTGATGAATAAGTAATTATATACAAAATAGGTGTCAAAAATGCATAAATGAATGAATAAATAAATGGGGAATTTATTGTATTATTGGCCCTTATCTCCCCCTACTTCATTTCTTGTCGACCAATTCCATTCTGGCCTTGGTCTCGGGGTTAGGGTCATAAAATATTTTCAATATTTTATTCCTTTTTCTTTTCTTCTCTTTATTCTGTAATTTTGGCATTAAAAACCTTATTTTATGTACACTTAATACAATAAATAATGAATGCTATTATAGATAAAATGATGCTATTTACATGCATTTGCTGGGGTTTTTAAGGCCAAAATGATAAAATAAAGGTGATGAAATGGAGATTCATCTCCCCCCTATACTTGCCTTTGCTAGTCCCTAGCAAATATTTATGCAATAAGTACAGAAAGAATAAAGAATAAGAAGAAAAGAAAAGGCAAAAATAAAGAATTTAAAGAATAAATTGAATTGATCATGATTATTAAACGCATCTGTACAAAATCAAAGTTTGGAGCACAGGTTAGACCTTGGTGTGAAAATGTGTGTGGAACCTAGTCGGGAACCAAATTTAAAACACAACAGCTTTCGAGAGTCACAGAACTCGGTTCAAATCTCCTCAATAGCCTGGTCAGAACTAGCCTACATCATACGCAAACCCTTATGACTATGAAGCTGACTTGTACAGTGTAAGTGATAGTGGCTCTCCCCAACTGAAATGACAAAGGAACTGACTTCTCCAGAATGACAACCCAATGATTCCCCAATCCATCCCTCTACCGTCGAGGAGCGGGGTATTCCCTTCTAAGTTCAAGTGGCATCCAACCCAAGAGGAGGAGGAGGGGAAAAGAGTGGACGCTAGCCAGTGTAGCTACCTATCCTGGGATGCAAGATCAGTGTAGTCAAGTCCTCCAGCTGCAGGCTCACATGGTATAACTTTGATGCTCAAGCTTGCTTATTTTCTATACAACATATATACATACTCCGGCAGGCACTTTGATTTTTATTTTCAAGCATGTCCACTTTTTTGGATTTTTTTCGAAATACTATTCACAACAGCATTTACATAAGGACTTTTTCCTCTTGAGCCAGAAGACTATCCCTCTTTTGAAGCTTTATCGCAACCCACACTCTCCTGTCATTCGACTTCATTGAAACTGGACCAGGTTGGGGTGCACTTCCCTCCCTAGATGAGGACGAATGTTTCCACCCGTGTGCATCTCAGATGGGAAAATCCAACCCCCTCACTACTCCAACTGAGTTGAGCCAAGTGAAAGGTGCAAGTGTCCAAGTTAGGTCACGGCCGACAAGAGTCATGCGTGTGTCTCGAAAAGTTCTAGTTAGTCAGTTGAGGTGACTTGAACCCAGCCCTGATTTCTCAAAGAATTAAGTCTGAATAGACCTGAAGTACCTTAAACCTAGTTCCCATAAGGTTCCAGTGCAGTTAGGTGCGGTAAGGTCCAACCAAGCTCCAATCTTCGACTTTATTGGACTAGTTCAATCATCAAGCTCAATAAAAGAATATAAATGCTATGCAAATACCATTTACAAATATGCAAAGAATAATGCAATTTTTGCCAAAAATTTGAAAACAAAGAGAGGAATTTTTATACAAAGAATTTTTGCAAATAAAATAAGTTTGGCACTCAAAGAATAAAATGTGTACAACTATTTATACGGGTGTGCCGCTTTATTTACAAAGAATGAAAGATTTATAGTTTAGTTTTTTATTTATAGGTATATATGTACAATTAAAGAATTTTGTGTTATTTATTATTTTATTGATTTGATGTATCTATTCCTCAAGCTTATTTGAAAATCATTTTACAAATATTTTTTTGAAAAACTATAGTCCAAAATAATTTTTACAAGAACTTTACAAACATGTACACACATTTGAAAATCATTTTGCAAAGGTTTTCCAACAGTATAAATAGATTTTTCACATATTTTTGCAACCATTTTTCAAACCGTTTACAAATAATTTTCAAATATTTTATTTCATATAAAGAAAATAAACTTTACAAACCATCATGTTTTATAAAGGTTGAAAACATGTAACAAAACGTTTTCAAAATAGTTTTCAAAATATTTTCACAAAGGTTTTCAAACTATTTTTCAAACAATTTGCAAAAAAAATATTTTCACCTGATTTATTAATCAGTAAATACAAAAAAAATTTGAGAAATGATAACATCTTTTTATTAGGTTTTTTAATGAATTTTAAAGAGTTATTAGCCATATTATTAAGAGAATACGAGTTATGGCTAAAGTATATATGTAGTATATATGACCCCCCTATACTTAGCTTGAGCTATGTCCTCATAGATCGGAGAGAAAAGAGAAGACATAACTCGTACTGAGTATAGACAAGTCTAAAGAATATAATAATAAGAGATGAAGGAAAGAGAAGTTGACCATCCCTCCTAAACTTAGGGTCAAGTAATCCTAAGTATAGCAGACTGTACACAGAGCAGGGAGGGTCACGGTTGGGAATAAACAGATCAAAGAATTAACAAATCAGGGGTGCACCCCCTATACTTAGGAAAAAGTACGTCCTAAGTACAAAAGACTGACACAAAGGGGCGACACCTTTTATTTAGATAAAGAAATATGAAAAAGAAAAGAAGAAAAGAAGAAAAGATAGATATATACAGATAGATGAAAAGATCATGGAGAATATACGCATCACTCCCCCTATACTTAGGGTGAGATATCCCTACGTATAGGCAACAACAGAAGTGACGAAACTGAACGAGGAAAGAACAACGCGGTGTGTACCCCATATACTTAGGACAAGGTACGTCCTAAGTGTAGACACAAAGATATGACGACAGATCTAGGGCACACATAACATGCGGGAGAAAGAAGGAATAGACAAAACACATATATACAAGCGGTGAAGAACTGGTGAAGTACAGAACAATATCTGACAAGTGTATACCGTACTTGCGCCATCGTCTCCCTGTGAGAGCAGTGACGCACTCAGACAGTGTAAGACACCCAGATAAGCAGTCAGGTGGGTGTCGGCTACCGGGGCGAAATAGATCATGAAATAGATACAGGGTGCGGTAGCATGAAGCAGTCAATCGGCTCGTAGGGTCAGCATGAGGAAACAGAGCCGATACTCTAAGATCGGGAGGAAGAAGGAACAGTACAGATTCCTTCGGTCAATCAGAGTCTCAATAAGATATGGAAAGGTAAGGAACAAGAGACATCGTGGCATTCGGTGGTCATGAAGTCGGAAGATCACAGGAGACACACACAATACCGTAAGTCGTGGCTCAACCCTGCGAGGGTCGTCAAGGTGAGCAGGCTCAAAGGAGCCGGGAATCAGACCATAATCAGAAGACTTGGTCCCGTGATCCGCGGATCGGATACACAATCAGAGAAGAGACCAAGTATATATATCAGGAAAATCGGCTCCGTGCTCCGCTGATCGGAGACACAATCAGAAGGAGACCGAGTACACAGCTCAGAAGACTCGACTTCGTGCTCCAACAGATAGGAGACACCAGAAATGAAACCGAGTACCTAGAAAATGATGTACCCTCCCGCAGATAACCCTCGGGGAGTAGTACATGCTAATCGTCGAATAAGCAGAAAGAGACTCGACCTTGCAAGGGTCGTCAAGGTGAGTGGATGCAAAGGCATCAGTGATCCATTAGACGGATCATCAATATCGGTCTCGGTAGGCGATATAACAACTACTAGCAGAAGAGACCGGAGAGTCTAAAGAATGTGGCAGCGTCCTGCAGACAACCCTCGGGGAACGTGCTGCCAACTAGGCATGGAAATAGCAGATATCAGGAGATCAACCTTGCGAGGACCGTCAAGGCGAGCAGACTCAAAGGAGTCTAATCAGATGGGTCCCATGATCTGCAGATCGGATATGCAACTCATGATGGAACCAAAATCATATATATCAGATGATTCGGTTCCATGCTCCGCAGATCGGAGACACAGTCATCAGGGGGAACCGAGCGTAAAGAGAGTGTCACATTCTCCCGGAGATAGTCCTCGGGGAGTTATCCAAACTAGGCAAGGAATAGTCAGAATGTGTCTCTACCCTGCGAGGGTCGTCAAGGAGAGAGACGGGCTCGAAGGAGCCGGATCCATCAGACAGACCCACATAGTGGTCTCAGTAGTTGACAAATCGGCTACCAACAGAAGAGACCAATCAGATCGGAAATATGTCATAGTCTCCCACAGATAACCCTCGGGGAGCTACGAGCTAGTCAAGGAATAATCAGAAAAGATCTCATCCTTGCGAGGACCGTCAAGGAGAGCAGTCAGACAGTTGGCCTCATGTGTCAACAGATCGGGCACACAATCATAGGGGGAGGCCAATCAAGTATATCATTTGACTCGGTTCCAGGTCCCATCAAAATGGCGACCAAAGCAGTGAATAAAACCGCAGTCCTAGAAATTGTCGCATCCTCCCGCAGATAGTCCTCGGGGAGGAATGCGGGCTAGATCAATGTAGGTCAAGGGAATGCTGGCATAGAATCTCAGGTCCTCAAGGTAATGTGAATCCATTAATCAACAGGAGGGCATAAGATCAAGCAGAGGGACCACCGGAGCGCCGCCATCAGGTCGATGTCGAGGTGGCGCTCCAGGTCCCTCCGGCGAGCGTCGAAGACCGCCTCCAGGTGCCTCAATGCACCTTGTACCTGCGTAGGATGAAACAAGGGACGAGGGCAAACTGCCTCGTCTCGTTAGAACATCGAATGGACGAAGAGTGGCTTCGGGCGGAGACCTCCGACGATAGGTGGAAGATGGAGGTCGGGTCGCCAGATCCGAGGAAGATATGGGTGAGTGAGGGTGCCTGGGGCAGAGAGGAATGAAAGGGGAAGGAGATGGTGGTGGAAGTGAGGGCGGAACATGTCGGGGTCACCGTGAAATGCTCGCCGGAGCTACGAATCACCCAAACTACGCTACACGCCTAACTTATTCGCTATACTAATAACATAAATGAAATGCCGAGAATAAAAGCTACCTAAAATCATTAAAAGGCGCAGCTCATACCTGGTTGGACGCTAGGGAGCAGAGGCCTCGCCGGAGCGGTGGCCGTGGGTGCAACCTTCGCTTCTCCGACTGATTCAAGGTGCCAAGGAGCTCCTCCTGTCACAAGGACTCTACCTAGACCGAATACGAGGAGGGGAGACGTGTAAAGGCTGACCAAAATTGAGAATAAGGCGGAGGTTGTTTATTTATGAACAGGAGACACACCCTTATTGACCGGGCCATTGGCGGAGCTACACGCTATGTACAAGGGGATAAATACAAGGGCGTGGATGTACAATGATCGGAGAACATTTTTCATGAAGGAAGCGATGTCAGGAGATGTCTAAGTCGAGCGGGAATAAAGGGAGAAGACAGGCTGAAATGATAGGCCACGTCTAATCAGCCGCCTGGGGGAGTAGTTGACCAGGCGGTCAACGTTCGCAGGATCCTATTGGTCCACGTCAGCTCGATATTGACTTATTAATTAAACCTAATAAACAATTTTATTAAATTTTGCTTATAACATAAAAAAATGTTTATTAAATAATGTAGTATTTATTTATGATTTTTATTTTTTGATGTATTTTATTATGAATTTATTTTAATTATGTATTTATAAGTGTATTTACATGTATTTTGTATAATTTATTTTTATTTTGTATATTTTATTTTATTATTTTATTGTCTTACTTTATAAATTTATAACTTATTTTTGTGATTCTAAATATATTTTTATTTGATTTTTATGAGTTTATTTGCATATTTAAATAAATAGGTATATATAATATGTAGGTATACTTATAGGTATTTTACCTGTATTTTATATACATTTTATTTTTTTAATGAATTTTAATGGGTTTTATTTTGGATTTTCATTTTTAATATAATATAGATAATATTTACAATTTAATAAAAACATAAATGAATAAAATAATTAAAGAATGTATTTCCCTTTTATTTATATACATATATAACATAGGTGTTTTGCATATGTATTCCATAGACTTATTTTATTCTCCTTTTTATTTTAGGTTTAATTCTAATTTTAATGTACACATATGTTATAAATAATGTTTACAAAATTATAAAAATATGAATTTGTGAAAATAATAAGTAATGAATAAATTGAATATTTTAATCGGTATTATGTACAATGAGGGCCAAAAACCTAACTTTCACAGATGAACTCCAGAAAGTGTGAAACCAATTTCATTAAATAGCTCTTAAAAAGTTATATACAATTAAAGGTGATTTTGGTGGATTTTGAGTTTTTATTTGTAAGATATAGGTCTGTGAAGTTGAGATTCTGGTTTTTTATTCTGTGTATAAAATATACACTGTGTATCATTTTTGTCCAAACTCAATTTTGTATTTTTATTTACATTATTATCTACAACTTTCATGTACAAAATATTTCTATTTGATGAATAAATAATTATATACAAAATAAGTGTCAAAAATGCATAAATGAATGAATAAATAAATGGGGAATTTATTGTATTATTGGCCCTTATCTCCTCCTACTTTATTTCTTGTCGACCAATTCCATTCTGGCCTTGATCTCGGGGTTAGGGTCATAAAATATTTTCAATATTTTATTCCTTTTTCTTTTCTCTTTATTCTATAATTTTGGCATTAAAAACCTTATTTTATGTAAACTTAATACAATAAATAATGAATGCTATTATAGACAAATTGATGCTATTTACATGCATATGCTGGGGTTTTAAAGGCCAAAAATGATAGAATAAAGGTGATGAAATGGAGATTCATCAGTTCCTCTCTCTTATTTCTCTTTCCTATATGTTATGCTCTCTATTGTGCTGCTTACATATCATTTCTATATTACATATCCTTTCTATTTCTTCTCTATCAATATTACTGAGTGAATTAGATACAAGTAATACAAATTGATCGAATCGAATTTCTTAGACACGTTCCTTGTGTTCGACATAAGATTACATCCTCTCGATTATCAAAAAAATTCGTTGAAATAAATCTGTTTGATGAGAGCTTTTTGTATCTTCTACAGTTGAATGTTATTAGAGAACCACAAAAAGCATTCCACATTTTCCTCTCAACCCCCCATGCTTTTGGAGGTACCTTCCTCTTGCTCAACCACTGTGACGTTGATGATGTCCCTACATCCTCGCAACTTCCTTCGCTGATGTGGCATTGCCAATAACCTCGACCTCTTGGTAGAGGAGGATGGGACGTACAAAGAATTAGGTATGGGGAGGAGAAGAGCTTGAGACAAATGGGTTAGGATTAGAGGATGTTACTTTGGAGAGGGAGGAGGAGTCCAGTGAGAGTTGTGTTTGGGAGGAGGGGATGGTGGCGACGGGGCCTTGGAGAATGAGGAAGTTGGGATGGAGGGGGTCGAGACCCTGGGATGCAAAGGGCAGGGTGGAGGGAGGTGCTTGAGGACGAGGCGGTCGAGGCTGAGGAGGGTTGAAATGATAGACGTGCGTGGATGAGAGGGTGGATGGGTTTGTGACGAGTGGTGGAGGGGTCGAAACAAAGCAGTGAAGGGGTTGCAATGAGAGGGGACTATGAGGTTGGGGCTTGGGGGTGAGACACAAAAATTGTTATGGTGGGATGTGGAGGGTACTACGGGGAGCTCAGGGGTGGTAGTGAGGGGATTGAGTCTAGAGGAGGAGCAGCTCAGGGCAGGGGAACTACATGCTTGGGGCGGTGGGGAGCGAGGTCAAGGAGCTCGAGGTAGCGGGATGCCTAGGGCGGAGGGGGCACGAGGGTCGAGGAGATGGTGGGTTTAAGGAGGAAGAGGTTTGGATTCTTTCCTACGTGAAATGTGGTGGCCAATTGGGTTGGGTGGGATGGAGATTTGTCTTACTTTCGTAGAGGTATTTTCCTCTTAGGGGTAAGTTATTATACTTATTACCCATGAGCAATAGGTAAAATTTTTTTATTATATACCGTAGGTAAGCCGCCTTTTCAAGAGGCCGCTTTGGTTAAGAGAAACCCGCCTATTGAAAAGATGACTTTTGGTCAAAACAGAAAAAAGAGAAGCAGAGCTGCCACTTCTCCTTTTTTTGAAAGTATAAATGTAATTGAAATCATATAATATGGTATAACACAAGTTAAAAAGACACGATTCATAGATTATTTGGATAAAAAGGTTCACATACAACAAGGAAAATCATACAATATGGGAACCACAAAACTCAGACAACATCCCAAGTTCTTATAAAGAGACATTTCATATGAAGTTCATATAAAATTGGCATGCATGCCTTATATTACAAAAATATCATAGAAATTGATCTAGACTTTACACTCCCTTCTCCGTTTGTATTTCAATTTGACCGGTCTGTCATCGACCATCAATGTCTCAGATGTGCTTGGCTCAAATCCATGAAGTTGGTTGTGTCGATCGATATCAGCAATGTTAGTTGTATCCGTTCCTTTTTCTCCGAAGAAGTTCAATGGGAGGGGTGAGTGACGCGAAGGCCATGCATCCATAACTGCTCGATCCCTCCGCGGTGGAGGCGGTGTGGTAGGATCCCTAGACAGACCACACTCATGAATGGGAGTCTCAAATTCTAAGCTGGATTGCGGTGGTAGCTGCGTCTCAACCGGGACACCTCCCTCTCCATAGGTCCTCTCTGCCTTTGTCGATGAGCTCGTCCCCTTCCACGTTCTTGAACACGTGAATGATGATGAGATGCAGCTTCTACCTCGACATCTTCCTCGACAACCTCCTCATCTGGACCGTCCCTGAATTACCATTGTATAGACTCACGTAGACATGATATTGCTTAGCGGCAAGCTCTAATCTGTGGAGCATCATCATCACACAGACATTGATGAACCACAAATTCGGCCCTTTAATAATGGTGTTTTAACACTTGAAATTGTCATCGTAGTCGGGCCGAAATGGGTCATCAAAGACCATCTCATTTAAATATAGCAATTAAAATAAGATGGTCATTTTTTTTACTTGGCAAGAAACCAAGGTCGAACTCAGGGACACGAGCCTCTCTGATATTATCCGGATTTTTATCTATTTAGCTAAGCGTTGAATTGAAAATCAATAGGTCAAAGTATGCATAAGAATGGGACAATACATTAAAATAAAAACATGCTTTTTTTTTATTTTTAATCATGCAACTAAATGCGATGAAAATGTAAAGCAGACAATATGCCCTAGGTCAGAATGATGAGCAAACTTAACGTGCATCAATTTCAGGTTTAATTAAGATGACCTTCTTGATTTAAAAGTTGAACAAGGCATACGAGACACATGACTAACAAAATAATACATAAAACTTCTTGTGTCTAAAATAAGAAATTAAAGATGCCACTAAAAAGTACATCAAGCAAGCTTTGAAATGAGATTGAAATCAACTAAAACTGGCGTACGGAGCTCAAGATATGCAATAAAGAAGACAAGGGCATAACTGAAAAGAAAACATGAAAAGATAACTACAAACAGGTCCCTGGGAGGGACTAAAATGCAATAAAAATAAGTGAGAGGCCTTCCCTGTAAAAATCCCACACATGCGGGGGTATATTTGCAATTATTAAAACCTGCAAGGCCAAGGTGCAAATATCCCCAGGCGCATGTAAGTTGCACGTGTAGTAGGACATGTCTGCAATTTAGGAAACTTCGGAGGACCTCTATGCAAATTCCCCAGAAACACGTGCAAGGCACGCGCTATTCAGGTTCGGCAGAAGGCTCGGGCGCGACTGAGGCTCGGGGTGCTTCAGCTAGGTTCGGGGTCTGGCTCGGGCTCGATGCAGCTTCGGCTAGGCTCGGGAGCTCCAGACCTCATGGCTCGGACGCTGGGCTCGGGGATGTCCTGTTGATGACGCGTGGACGATTGGAGGCCATCCGATCACGGAGATCGGGTGGCTCTTGGAGATGAAGCGTGGCTGATCGTACATTGTCGGATCTTCGAAGATTCAACGACATTTGATGTCGTTGGCTTGGCTCTATCTGGGCCGTCAGATGGTCGCTGGACGAGGACCATCCAACGGCCGCTGTGCTTCCTCCTCCATCTTCGGCTGGCGGCAGGTTTGGAGCTCCGGCGAAGGAGCTCCTTCTCCGCCGCCCTGTCTCGGGGACGGCAGACCTCTTCGGAGCTCCTTGGACGATCGTCGAGGAAGATGGGAGCTCGGGGAAGGTCCAGGAGCCTCTGGAGCAGTGCCTCAGAGCTCGGGTGATGGCTGCAGGGTCGACGAAGCTGGCTCCGACGAAGCTCCGGCCATTGCGAGTATTGAAGACCTGCATCGTTAGTAACACATAGCCGAAGCAAGAAGGCGTGTATGCGTGAGTGGAATGAAAGCTCGTGTGGGGCGGAGAACGCGGGAGCTCGGAGCTCCTCCTCCGTGGGTGGCGGAGGAGATGGGTCGACGATGGAGAGGTATGGAAGAGGGAGAAGATGATCGGAGGGCGTCGCGTGAAAGGGAGGTGCGTGGCGGAACTCACGAGGCGAACGGTGAAGGGTGAGGACGAGTGAAGCGGCCTAGATAATTAAGATAAACTAAAGAAAAATACAAGACGGAATCGGAAGGCTTACCTGGTCGGAGATGGAGGCCGTAGCTTGTGCGCGAGCTCCAAGGCGGAGCTCTGGTCGTCGTTGGACCCCATCAGCTATGCGGGGCAACTCAAGCGGGCTTGGAGCTCTGCAGCACCGCCGTGATCGGTGGTGGGTCTCACCGGGGAATAGAGGTCGTTGTCGCTCGATCCATACGCCTCCCCCTGTCACAGGGAGGCGGAGGAGGGCTGGGCCTCATCCCGCGTAAAGGTGGATGCCCGAATATGGAGAAGGGGAGCGTTTATTTGAAGCTTGAAGGTGGCGGGTTCAGTTGGTGACATCGTGGATTTCGAGGAGAAAGTGGAGTGACTGGAGAGTGAATCGAGATTAGTGGAGACATGCGCGAGGATCATGGATGAATGAGCTCGGTCGTGGGGTAGTTAGATCGTGGAGAGGGCGGCTGGTGTTGCGGAGAAAAAAGGGAAGAGGGAAGTTGCCGTGCGGGGTGGAGGTCGTGGGGAAAGTAGGATTTCGGGAGGTTGACGATGAAGCTCCGCCGTTGGATCTGGAGATCCAACGGCTGTCGATTGGGCGCGAAAGAATGGTGTGGATTGAATCTGAAGGCGATGCGATCAAAGGCGAGTGGTGCGCCACGTGTCGTGACCTAGCCACGGCGCTGGCGAGCGGTGGTGATTGATTCTGGAGAACGATCGTAGGGTTGAGAATCAATATGGAGACAACGGCTGTGATGGAAAATTGAAGGCACGATCGAATGGTGTAGCAGGAAATATGTGGCGCGATATGGTTAGGGTGCGAATGGGCGGATCGGATCAGAGATGGGAGCTGATCCGATGACTAGGAAGAGAGGCGTGCGTGGAGAGCTTGGAGCCGTTGGATCAGAAGAAGATCCAACGACCCAGAGCGTGGGCCGATGCTGCAAAGATAAGCGGCCACGTGGCTCACCCAGAACGGGCCACGTGGCCCAATCAGATTATTCCTAGCGAAAATTTAAAATATGAGGGTGATAATGGCCGAATTTGTGAAAACTCAAAACATGAAAGTTGTAGATCTTGATGAGAGCTATAAGTTTCATGTTGACCAAAACTGGAGATGAGATCAAACAAAGACTCGCAATTTTTTGGAGGGTATTTTTAAGGCTAAAAATACCACGGATTTTAATTTTGTGATTTTTTTGTGATTTTTAATTTATTAAGGACTCTGATAATTACAGGACATTATCTGGATTTTATTGACACAAAACTTAAGCAAGGGGGTTAATAATAGAAAATTAAGATGATGAAATTGGGTTTCATCACCCCCTATAATCAAACTATGCTCGTCCTCGAGCATCAAAGAAAATGAATAAGCTGGATTAACCCCCTTGTGCATGTGAGTACATGATCCAATTTGTTCAAGTCCACTCAACTTTAGAGGTCCAAAATTCTAGAATTAAACCCAACCTTAATCAAGAGGCACCCAATTCCTCTACTTCTCCATACTCTCTCTGATGTACATATAATTTAAAGGATATGAATTTTAGTGTTGACTGCAATTTCGAGAGTAGAGTAAAAACTTCACCCAAAGTCTTGGTCCAAGAAATTCTCCTAAGGACCCAATCCTCAACACTAGGGAATAAATCCAATCTTGCATTCAGTCCACCGTCTCTTTAGTTGTCAGGCTTAGAAAATGTAGATGGACGGCCAGTAATGGAGGGCATGGGATTGTGTCATTTCTTCTCTCCCTCTCATTGGAACAAGGATTCTCTCTAGTGCCTTTTACGCAACACATTTTTTTGGTGTTGATCAGTGCGTCCGTCAAGAGAAGTTGGAGCCGTCTGCACTTGTTTTCCTGGGAGTACACCGGGGTGTGTCTCTTTTGAGTACCTATCGTACCTTCAACACCCAGACTTGTAGCATTTACGATGCAGAGCCCTTTTTTGGTGCAAGCTCGACTCCTGGTCCTAATAGCGGTGGTCCAAGTGGACACTTTGAAGAGTTTGGGAGCGCTTGCCTTTGGTGGAAGCTCTTTGATATGTAACTTTGTGGAATGAGAGCTTTTCTTTGACATTTCATTTATTTGTAGTATTTTTGGCTAGCTCCACTGCTTTTACCAAGAGTTGGCACACACTGATCAACATTTTTTATTTATTTCACACACTGGCACTTAGGTCAATGTCAAGAGATTAGTATAAGAATCAAGTTCTCATACTGGCTAAGATTGCTGACACTCAGGTTTCATGAAGCCTTCAAAGATTTTATTCCATCCTAGAGCATCATTAAATCAAGTCCAGACTCGAAATCCTCATCCCAATCCCTCAGATGAAAAATCAACTCATCTCATCGAAACCGCAGTCGTGCATGTGATGTGCTGATCATATTCTTAATGTCTGAGACTAAGCATGGAATATAGCATGCAAATCTAGAAACCTAGGGAAATGTGGATGATTAAGTCTATGACCCTGATGGCTAAGGCTGGTTAACCTAAAATCTCAAAGACCTCATAAAACTAAGTTTCCTTGATCATTTCAGATCCTGGGTGGAAGTGTAAAAGTAGAGGATTAATCCAACTCCTTCATTCAAAAACACACTACATTTTTTTTGAGACTTCAAGAGATATTAGGACCACCTAAACTCAATTAAGCATCAGCATTCAGCCAGTATGGATGTAAGTACAGGCCGAAGCCCGTTGCTTGAGGACGGGGCCTTGCGCGATGTCCTCTAAACCATCCAATCTGCTAAGGGCGAACCCTCACTGAGCGCGGCTACTTAATTGGGCTTAGTAGTCACTAATGGCTCCTAAATGATTTTTGGGTTTTTCTCATTTTTATGGATTTTAATAGAAGATTAAAACATAGGTTAGACTCAACTTTCCTTGAAAAGAGAGAAAATTTTCAAAGACCATGTCACAAAAAAAAGTTTTCAAAACATTTTCAAAAGGTTTTTTTCAAAATAAGGAAAAATCATTTTCGAAAATATTTTTATCAAAATAGTGTAACATAGTATAGAAAAAGCCGTGAAAAACATTAGAGTCCTCTTAGTCCAAAGGATTTTACTTTAGCCAAAAAGTTTTAGATTTTTCAAATTTTTCAGGTTATAGCTAAAGTAAGTATACTGTATATACGGTATACCCCCCTATACTTAAACTTTGCTATGTCCTCATAGCACTAGATGATACAAGTCCATAGGTCCATTTAAATATAAAGGAATATACTGGAGCTAAGAGGGGCTCCCCCTATACTTAGGTTAGAAATAACCTAAGTATAAAGGCAAGGAAAGATGAGTGGAGAAAATCACAGGGACTTGGGTCCCCCCATACTTAGGCTGAGATTAGCCTAAGTATAAAGATGAAGATTTGATGTTGGAGAGACCCAAGGTGAACGAAGAAAAAGGATGAATTTACAAGTGAGCGGATGAATCTACGGAGATGGATGGAGTGACTAAGGCTCTGGGGAGTGTATCGAAGCAAACATGGCTCAATCAAGCAAGCAAGACCCTCAATTTCACCAACTCACACATGAAACCAATCGAGGTTGGTTTATTATCTTGTCGATTTTATTGGTGATAAAACATTTGATGTTTACGCGGAGAAAAATGTTAAGTGAAAATCAATGCGTAAACAAGGGTGTTGCTCTCCCAAAGCCAAATTTTAGTCCATTTTTGGTTGACTTGCAATTAACAGCCCCAGTTATTATTTAAGGTTGTCACTGAATTAAGGTTAGCACAAAATCAAGCAATCATCGTCTACCGTTAATTCTCAGATTCCGTTTAACCTAGGTGATCAAGCTAGGAGAGGAAATCGAGAAAAACCATGTATTCGATAAAAACCGCAATCTAGGCTAAGCGAGAAATCATGCAGTGATTTGGCTAAAAATCGATGAGAAATTTGGGCTGTTTTGAAAACCAAAATCAATATGTATGCAAGTCAATAAAAGCCACACCTAATCATGCTTCTATTAGCAGGGAATGATTTCCATTTAATTTTGGCTAAGTGAGGTGAGATTATGTGCGTCTAAATATTAGTGTGTCCTACCTACGAGAAAGCACGTAACAGAAATGGAAAATAGATTAAGCTCGGAGAGCCGCGTGCCTGGTCCTAAGTCGACACTCAAGTGGGGACAATCCCCACACAACCACAA